>JAYESA010000001.1:58878029-59190529 GCA_036927795.1 Iris macrosiphon
GTTGGAACTGTCACTAAAGGGCTGTTTATTGAAAATCAGGGTTTTAGCACACAGTTTTTAGTGACAGTTAGGCAGTTTTAGTTTATATTTTATATATGATATTTATATATATATATGTATATATATATATATATATATATATATATGTATTTGTGGTGAGATATAATACTAGTATTGTTATTATTTTAATTATATAATATATTAGTTTATATATAATATATTATGTATTAGAGTAAATAATATATCTATATATATCTTAAGCATCACTTTGTGTGGGTACCAAGATGGTTCAAACCATGGTTCCTAATTGTTGTAAATTTAATATTCTATATTATATACTTTATTGTTGATATATAGGTATTGTGAGGTTTACCTTGGATTCATGTATCTGAAGATACGGTATCCTAATATTTAAGGATGTAGTTTTTATGACTTAGATCATAGTATTTTGATCCAAGATTTTGGTGCTAGACTTGTGCAACCTAGAAATAGATAGTTGACCTTGGGTTGACCATAATTGACTTTAGTTGACTTTAGAGTTGACCATAGCTGACTTTCGACTTAGAATTGACTTATTGACCTAGAAGTTGACTAGTTTAACTTGTTCTCTTTACGGGACCTTGTATTGATGTTGTATTCCATATCTAGGTCTTCGAGGCACCGAGTCAGACATCTGTGAGACTGTTCATTGGACTTCAGGCGAGTACATTCTCTGATAGTTTCTCATTTATGATATCCTCTATGTTCGTTGTATCTAGTGTAGATATCCATGTTTCTCTTGACACTATGGTTACACGTATTGGTATATCCGGATCTTGTCATGAGATGTTATTCCTTGGTATATGATGTATATGGTGCAAGTATTGTATCATTGGTTATCTCGTACATGTACAGACACCGATTCTCGGGAAGACTAGCTATCTTCTTGGGGAATCTAGTGCCATAGCATACCGTGGTTGGATCTATTATACCAGTCGGGGGTGGGGAGTATTAGTATAGATATGTGATCAATATCCCTATTGAATAAAGTACAGATTACAGAATAGTGTTGATCATACACCGCACGCATGATTAGCCAGGCCGCATTGCATCTTGCCCAAGCCGATCACATGTTAAGCTAGTACTCACACACTTAGTCATTAGTATTATTGTTTCATTGGCATATTGTTTATTATTATATTTATTTCCAGTATTTCCTTATTGTATATATATCTCTTGTATCTATTGTGCATCTTGTTTATCCACAGCTATTTACTGTTACAAAGTTTTTATCATTGATTAGAAATGCTGTTAGAGATGTACTCTGCTCCTTTCCTGACTGGATATATTTTTTCAGATGACACTGAGGAGTGGTACCCTACCTATTATGGACCCCAGGATGTTGTGAGTTTAGATTCTGAGACCCTGGCTCAAGAGGGACTTATCCCAACTGAGACAGTTGACCCTGGAGTTATAGCTTCGTAGTATTCTTTTATACTGGATTTGTCTCCAGCTTATTTCTGTATTTCTTCAAACTCATTGATGTATTATTTTAGACTCATGAGTTGTATTGTGACTATTCTATTCTTATCTGATTCATGCTCATTTCTTTCTTAGTTCTGTGATTGAGTATACTATCATTATTGGTGGTTCATTATATTGTTAGATAGATTATCTAGACAGCGTTCTACCGTCGATTCTGCGGCGTAGACTGGGCGTTGTTTCCGACTAGTACCCTTACACCGGGTGCGGATCGTGACACATTTTTGGTGGTGGCCCATATAGGTCTAGCTTCACAAAGTATGTGATGTCGTGGTAGTGCGACAACTTAGTTGTACTACTGCGAGCCTGCAATAGGATATAGGAAATAGGCTGAGATACTCAATCACATCTAGGAAAATTCTTTTGATTCAACTATTCTCCTTTGATATTAATACTTGATCCCTTAAACTTGTCCTTTCCTTGATGTCTTACATCTTGTGCCATATTGATTCTTTCTTTTGCTTTGTCTCAGGATGCCGCCTAAGACTAGATCACAACAGGGGAGAGCAGTTTCTGAGAGGTCTGCGACATCCCGAGGGCCTGCACCAGTCACTTCTCCGGTGATTGGAGTGTCTGCTGCTTTCGGAGGCCCACCACCTACTCAGAGGACTGTGCCAGCTGTATCTTAGGGGCTTCCACCTCCACCTCCTGTGCCAGCAGAGGCGTCACAGATGTTTACACTATTTTGTGAGATACTCGAGGCACAGAGGGCTCAGTTAGAGGCATATCAGAGGCAGACCGACGTTCTACGACAGGGCATCGAGAGTGCTCATCAGCTTGCTCGTGCTGTAGTTGAGAGAGGAGTTTCGGTCCAGCAGTAGGTTGTTCCTCAGGTTGCTCAGCTTCGGCCAGGCAACATTCAGGACTTCAACAAACTGGAGCCTAAGGTTTTCAAAGGGACGGAGGGCATCGTCTATGCTGATGATTGGCTCGAGGACATTGAGTGTCTTATGAGGGTATCCCGTATTTCTGAAGATCTGAAGGTTGAGGCAGTAGGACTTCAACTGTTCGACGTCGCTCGTACTTGGTTCAGGAATGAGCCAGTTCTAGTTGATGCAGGACAATCTTGGGAGGTATTCAAGGACCTTTTCAAGAAGAAGTTTTTCGCCCGGATAGACAGGCTTAACTTTGGGAGACAATTTGAGAGTCTTATTCAGGGGAGCGTGTCTATGGAGGAATACGCTGCGGAGTTCGGCAGGTTGAGCCGATTTGTAGAGTATTTGGTGAGAGAACCGGAGGTTCGAGCTATTCATTTTTGTGAGGGTCTAAACTTGGAAGTGAAGATTCTCATTCCGTCTTTTTATGAGACATACTCGGAGATACTTGCGGAGGCACGCAAGGTTGAGTGGGAGTTGGGTTTGAAGACCAAGAGAGACCGTGATTCTTTTCTGGGGGCCAACGGCAGTGTAGTATCTGCCAAACGTCCTCATTTCCAGTCCAGACCTTTCCAGCAGCCACAGCAGAACCAGACTCCAGCTAGAGCACCTTTTCACCAGGCACCTCAGCAGCAGAGTCAGATACAACAAGCTCCATACAACTACTGCAAGAAGCCCGGCCACATCTGGGAAGTTTGCAGGAGGAGGCTAGGAGTTTGTTTGTATTGTGGTACTGAAGGGCATCAATCTAGGGAGTATCCTCGTCGTATAATTCAGGGAGCAGCTCCAGCTCCGAGGGTACAGACGAGACCACCTACAGCACAGTCGAGGGGACCGCTTCCGATACAACAGCAGCGTTTTATCCAGTATCAACAGCAGGGAGGTGCTCGGCAGGGACGAGCGTTTGCTATGACCGTCGAAGAGGAGGAACCCACCGGAGATGTCATCGCAGGTTCTATTCTTCTTGATTCTATTCCAGCTTTAGCTTTGTTTGATAGTGGTGCTTTCCATAGTTTTGTATCTGTTTTTTTTGCTCTAAAGCATGGTTTGGTAGCTGAGTCTTTGCTTAGGACTTGCAAGATCATGACCGGGGGAGGCATTATCCTGGTTAATGATATTTGCAAGGACCGGAGAGTTACTCTGGGAGGCCGAGAGTTGAGTGCGTGTCTACTTGTAATGCCACTTCCGAGCTATGACATTGTACTCGGGATGGATTGGTTGAGTAGGCACCGTGCTAGCATAGATTGTAGAGGAGGTAGAGTTTTGTTTGGTCCGCCAGGAGAGCCAGAGTTCGAGTTTGCTAGAGGAGCTGCAGAGCAGGAAGAAGGCATTATTTGTGGAGCTTTGGTGGAAGACAAGGAGTTGCCGCATCCGTTGATAGCAGAGTTCTTGGATGTGTTTCCTGAGGAATTGCCAGGATTGCCGCCAGATCGAGATGTTGAATTTTCTATAGACTTGGTGCCAGGTGCAGAACTAATTTTGCAGCATGTCTATAGAGTAAACAACAGCGAGCTGGTCGAGTTGAAGAAGCAGGTGGACGAATTGCAGGATAAGGGGTTTATCAGATCGAGTTCTTCATCATGGGGAGCCCCGGTATTGTTTGTACCGAAGAAGGATGGATCGGTACGCATGTGCAATGATTACAGGGCTTTGAATAATCTCACTATCAAGAATAAATATCCTTTGCCACGAATTGATGATCTGTTTGATCAATTGGGTAGTGCCAAGGTATTTTCTAAGATAGATTTGAGATTAGGCTACCATTAAGTGAAGGTAAAGCCGGAGGACATACCGAAGACTGCTTTCAGAACTCGGTATGGTCAGTACGAGTTTATGGTGATGCCGTTTGGTTTGACTAATGCACCAGCGGTCTTTATGAACTTGATGAACAAGGTGTTCCACCAGTACCTTGACAAGTTCGTGGTAGTGTTCATTGACGACATACTCATATACTCGAGGACACCGGAGGAGCATGAGGAGCATTTGAGGATTGTGTTGGATGTGCTGAGGAAGGAGAAGCTGTATGGGAAGTTGTCCAAGTGTGAGTTTTTCTTGGACAAGGTAGAGTTCTTGGGGCATGTTGTGACTGGTGATGGTATTTCAGTGGATCCGAAGAAGATTTCAGTAGTGGAATCTTGGAAGACTCCGAGTTCGGTAGCAGAGATCAGGAGTTTCTTGGGATTGGTAGGCTATTACAGAAAGTTTGTGCAAGATTTTTCGAGGATTGCCGAGCCGATGACCAGACTCACAAGGAAGGATGTGGAGTTTGTTTGGACGGAGGATTGCCAGGTTGCTTTTGAGGAGTTGAAGAAGAGGTTGACGTCTGCTCCTATTTTGACGTTGCCATCAGGGTTCGGAGGTTTCACTATTTATAGTGATGCATCGGAGAAGGGTTTAGGTTGTGTTCTTCAGCATCATGGAAAAGTGATTGCCTATGCATCTAGGCAATTGCGTCCTCATGAAAAGAACTATCCTACCCATGATTTGGAGTTGGCAGCAGTCATCTTCGCTCTGAAGTTGTGGAAACATTATTTGTACGGAGAGCATGTAGAGATCTTCACAGACCACAAAAGTTTGAAGTACGTTTTCACGCAGAAGGAGTTGAACATGAGGCAGCGTCGGTGGTTGGAACTGATGAAGGATTTTGATATCCCTTTGCAATATCATCCTGGGAAAGCCAATATAGTTGCCGATGCTTTGAGCAGGTATCCGGTAGCTATGTTCTTGACACAGGATCGATATTTGTTGGAAGACTTGGAGAGCTTGGGCATTGAGGTGATTGTTCCTGGGTGTGCTATACAGATATGGGGACTGCAAATACACTCAAATTTGATGGACAGGATCAAGGCAGTATAGTATGATGATGTATCTCTGAGGAGTATCAGAGCTCAGGTGAGAGCAGGATTGGAGGATGATTTCACTATTGCAGAGGATGGATCTTTGAGGCATGGAGTTAGATTGTGTGTGCCTAGTGGGGAGCTGCGAGAGGAAGTATTGCAGGAAGCGCATCGCGCTCAGTATTCCATACATCCAGGTGCTAACAAGATGTATCGGGATATGCGAGAGAGTGTGTGGTGGTATGGCATGAAGAGGGAAGTGGCACAGTTTGTATCCAGATGCTTAGTGTGCCAGCAGGTGAAAGATGAGAGGCAGAGGCCAGGAGGTTTACTTCATCCATTACCCATTCCAGAGTGGAAGTGGGAACACATTAATATGGATTTTTTGTCCGGACTTCCACGATCTCCAGGAGGGAAAGACGCGATTTGGGTCATTGTTGATAGGTTGACCAAGTCGGTCCACTTTTTAACTTTCAAGGTGGGTTTGTCTACGGAGAAGCTGGCATAGATATATGTGAGGCAGATCGTTAGGATACATGGAGTTCCCGTCAGCATAGTCTCAGATCGAGATAGTCGTTTCACTTCTCATTTCTGGAGGAGTTTGCAGGAGAGTTTGGGCACTCAGCTCAAGTTCAGTACTGCATATCATCCCCAGACAGATGGACAGTCAGAGAGGACTATCCAGACTCTCGAGGATATGTTGCGTACTTGTGTACTAGATTTTGGTGGTTCTTGGGAGGACTATCTCCATTTGGTAGAGTTTGCTTACAACAACAGTTACCAGGCCAGTATAGAGATGTCACCTTTTGAAGCTCTATATGGTCGGAGGTGTCGTACTCCTTTGTCTTGGGATGATGTTGGAGAGAGAGAGTTTTGCTTGGGCCAGAGATGGTTGTGGATGCAGCAGAGAAGGTTCAGTTGATCAGAGACAAACTTCGAGTGGCGCAGGAAAGACAGCGGCATTGGGCCGATAGCCATCGGAGACCTTTGGAGTTTGAGGTATAGTTTAGATTTTGTTTGTGCTTGTTCTTGTTTGTTATAGATTAAGTTCTTAAGGTGGTGTTTTGTTTTAGGTGGGTAGTTTGGTGTTTCTGAGGATTTCTCCGACACGAGGCATAATTTGCTTCGGTGGAGGCGGAAAGCTTAGTCCGCGATTCATCGGACCTTTCACTATTCTAGAGAGGGTCGGTGCAGTTGCTTATAGACTAGACTTACCACCTGCATTGGAGGGAGTGCACAACGTGTTTCAAGTGTCGCAGTTGAGATGATACGTGGCAGATCCTAGTCATGTATTGGATCACTCGGAGATAGAGGTGGGCCCTACTCTTAGCTATCCAGAGCAGCCAGTTGAGATTCTGGATCAAAGAGAGAAGGTGCTGAGGAACCAGACTATTGCTTTGGTGCATGTCGCATGGAGGCATCACTCTCCGGGGGAGTCTACCTGGGAGAGAGAGGATGAAATGCGAGAGCGTTATCCATATTTGTTTGTACCTTGAGGTATGTTATTTTCTAGTTATGTTCTGTTCATTGTTATGTTCTTTCATAGTTAGTTGTGATTCTTTAGTTCTGTTCTGTAATTTTCTGGGGGTAGTTTTTGTCTTTGAATTTCGAGGACGAAATTATTTTAAGGAGGGTAGACTTGTCACTACCACATTTTTTAGGAAAGGGTATTTTAGTCTTTTCTTATTTAATTAATTATTGTGCATGGTAAATAATTTTTTGTTGAATTATTTAATTGTTGTTAGATGTTATTTAATTATTTTGGACTTGTATTAGTGG
Organism: Iris macrosiphon; assembly: GCA_036927795.1. Lineage (NCBI taxonomy): Eukaryota > Viridiplantae > Streptophyta > Magnoliopsida > Asparagales > Iridaceae > Iris > Iris macrosiphon. Next base: position 58,885,042 of record JAYESA010000001.1, read on the forward strand.
ACCCAACTAGTTTAGTTTGAACCCATGGACCAACATGAATTAATTAGTTAGACTAGGCCCATTTAGAAAGCCCATTGTTAAGGAGATGGATTAAAATTAATTAAATTATTAGACTAGAAGCTTCCTTCCATAATTATTTTTTCATGAGAGGCCCCAAGGGGTACATTGGACATTTTATAATTGATTGGGGAAGGGGTAAGGGTCGGCCTATAATAGAGGGGGGGAAATTCTCTCTCCTCTCATTTTTATTCCAAATCTAGATCTAAAATTTCCCACTACCAAATTTCTTTCATTCCCATTCCATTTCTCTACCAAATTCATTCCAATTCCTTTCCAATTCACCATTAGAAATTTGAGAAGTAAGGATCTAGAAGGAGGAAGCAAGGATCTACAAAGAGGAGCAATGATCTACAATTTGGAAGCAATTTTATCTCAATTGGAGATTTTATTGGAAATTTATCTCCCAATAGTATAATTTAGTTTTTCTCCTTAAAATAGATTCTAAATCTAAAATTTAATCATGTAAAATCAACCCATATGTATGTACTACCCATAGGACTTGGTTTTGTGTTCATAGGAGACCCATGGAGAAAGTTATGGTACTTTTTGTGTCAATTTTGTGGGAATTCCGAATTAACATTTTGTTGTATGTGTCAATTGATCCTATAGATCAATTGGGCATGTGCTTATGTGTTTGGGGCTAGTGTCGTGTCCATAATTGGGTACGTGTAGGTCGTATCCCAACAATTTGGTGATACGTGTCATTTTGGCAGTTTTTCCTCCGACACGGGACTTTGTACATGTCGTATTTTAACACGGACACATAGATCTACATTTGACACATTGATTTGTTCATAAATAATATTTGTAACTTGTTTGTGTCCTTCGGGGTACAATTGGTTGTGTGTTGGACTCGTGTCGCATGCGTATCCTAGATTTAGTGGGATACGGTGTGATACTCTCCATTTGTGTGTGTTTATATGTAGATCTAATTATTAGTGGTTTAATTCTTCAATTATAAATTAGTAAATATATATAGATGTTATATATTTATTTTAGTGTAATTATTATGATATTTATTGTAGCATAGATCTATGTATTTTTATGTGTACTAATATAATGTATAAATATATATGTAGCTTTCTTTACATGCATTTATATATATGTTACAACTTATGTTAATAAAATAAATTATATATAAATGTTTTATAATATATATTTATGTGTTTAAATGAGTAATTATATTAATTATAATTATTATATAATTAATTGTATATAAATGAATGTATTTTTATGTGTGTATTTAGCCATGTTAAAATATGTACATTAGTACATGGAATATATTTTGTAGCTTTTAATATTTATTTATTTATATGTATAGGATTATGTATATATAAGTATATATATTTATTTAATTGTTTTATATATATATATATTGATTTATATATTAATATATATATATTTATATATACTATTTAGCTTTGGCGACAACAGCATTTAATGACAGATATTGTCATTAAAGCAGCAGCCGCTGTAGCAGTTATTAGGGCATTAATGACAGTTCTGTCATTAATGCAGCGGGCGGGAATAAGCGACAGCAGCAGCGACGGTCATTCTGTGACAGTCGAACTGACACCAATAAGTGACAGCAGTGGGTTTTTATACAGCAGTTTTTGCGACGGTTTTGTAGTGACAGTTGGAACTGTCACTAAAGGGCTGTTTATTGAAAATTAGTGTTTTAGCACACAGTTTTTCAGTGACAGTTAGGCAGTTTTAGTTTATATTTTATATATGATATTTATATATATATATATATATGTATATATTTATGTATTTGTGGTGATATATAATACTAGTATTGTTATTATTTTAATTATATAATATATTAGTTTATATATAATATATTATGTATTAGAGTAAATAATATATCTATATATATCTTGAGCATTACTTTGTGTGGGTACCAAGATGGTTCAAAACATGGTTCCTAATTGTTGTAAATTTAATATTCTATATTATATACTTTATTGTTGATATATAGGTATTGTGAGGTTTACCTTGGATTCACGTATCCGAAGATACGGTATCCTAATATTTAAGGATGTAGTTTTTATGACTTAGATCTTAGTATTTTGATCCAAGATTTTGGTGCTAGACTTGTGCAACCTAGAAATAGATAGTTGACCTTGGGTTGACCATAATTGACTTTAGTTGACTTCAGAGTTGACCATAGCTGACTTTTGACTTAGAATTGACTTATTGACCTAGAAGTTGACTAGTTTAACTTGTTCTCTTTTCGGGACCTTGTATTGATGTTGTATTCCATATCTAGGTCTTCGAGGCACCGAGTCAGACATCTGTGAGACTGTTTATTGGACTTCAGGCGAGTACATTCTCTGATAGTTTCTCATTTATGATATCCTCTATGTTCGTTGTATCTAGTGTAGATATCCATGTTTCTCTTGACACTATGGTTACACGGATTAGTATATCCGGATCTCGTCATGAGATGTTATTCCTTGGTATATGGTGTATATGGTGCAAGTATTGTTTCATTGGTTATCTTGTACATGTACAGACACCGATTCTCAGGAAGACTAGCTATCTTCTTGGGGAATCTAGTGCCATAGCATACCGTGGTTGGATCTATTATACCAGTCGGGGGTGGGGAGTATTAGTATAGATATGTGATCAATATCCTTATTGAATAAAGTACAGATTACAGAATAGTGTTGATCATGCACCGTACGTATGATTAGCCAGGCCGTATTGCATCTTGCCCAAGCCGATCACATGTTAAGCTAGTACTCACATACTTAGTCATTAGTATTATTGTTCTATTGGCATATTGTTCATTATTGTATTTATTTCTAGTATTTCCTTATTGTATATATATCTCTTGTATCTATTGTGCATCTTGTTTATCCACAGCTATTTACCGTTACATAGTTTTTGTCATTGATTAGAAATGCTGTTAGAGATGTACTCTGCTCCTTTCCTGACTGGATATATTTTTCCAGATGACACTGAGGAGTGGTAGCCTACCTATTATGGACCCCAAGATGTTGTGGGTTTAGATTCTGAGACCCTGGCTCAAGAGGGACTTATCCCAACTGAGACAGTTGACCCTGGAGTTGTAGCTTCGTAGTATTCTTTTATACTGGATTTGTCTCCAGATTATTTCTGTATTTCTTCAGACTCATTGATGTATTATTTTAGACTCATGAGTTGTATTGTGACTATTCTATTCTTATCTGATTTGTGCTCATTTCTCTCTTAGTTCTGTGATTGAGTATACTATCATTATTGGTGGTTCATTATATTGTTAGATAGATTATCTAGACAGCGTTCTACCGCCGATTCTGCGGCATAGGCTGGGCGTTGTTTTCGACTAGTATCCTTATACCGGGTGCGGGTCGTGATACTTCACATTGCTTAAATTGCATGTCTCTTTTTATTATTTACCAGTACATCAGTATATTGCTTTCTCATCTGGTTTTTATTCACTATTTACTGTTTTATAGTCTTGGTCAATTATTTGGAACTGCTATTGGGTTGTACTCGTTCCATCCTAACTGGATATATTTTTTAGACGATTATTTGGAGGATTTGTGTCCAACTCACTACGGACCACATGTGGTAGAAACTGTGGCTTTGGACCCTTTAATTCAGGAGTGATTACCGGGTGGTCTAGACAGTATCACTAGTTATCCTAGTTACCTCTACTCATCATTATAGTACTGAATTTATTTCTAGCATATTAGACTTTTGTGATGTATTATTATTATTTCTAGACTGGTTTTGATTGATGTGATATTGAGGACTATCTAGTTGTGACTTATGATTTCTCTGTTTTATATCATATCGTGCCATCTTCTTCTTATAGATTAATGTGATTGAGTATTATACAGCATTATCATATTATCCTCCGTAAGGAGTTGAGTTATCATTGACAGGCTTATAAGTTATTGTGTGAGATGATTAGAAATTATTGTTGATCTAGAAAGTATTCTACTGCCGATACTGCGACATTGGCTGAACGTACCCACGTACTCGTGCCCTCTCACCGGGTGTGGATCGTGACAAGGGGATCTCATTTTCAAAGTGCCCCATACGGACGAACGATGTTCTCATTTGCATTTACACTTAGTTTGGTATACTCTTTATTTATTATAGTATTTTTGTATCATTAGTGGCATATTTTTATGTATCTTATTATGTCCCTCTAAGGACCTGGTTTTCTTCCAGATTTGTAGTGTTGATTGTCATTGATTTGATCTTCCGGAGATGTTGATAAGTATCTTTCCGATTTACAAGTATTGTGAGTTTTTACATGCATCATGGATTTCGTAGTTTATCTATTTTGTTCTTACTGTTTATTTTTTGTTATTTAGCATAGAGTTTGTAGACTCATACTCGAGTCTATTCGGGCAAGTATGATTATTGGGGTGCAGACTGGTACTCATATCTTTCTTTCTTTATGATCTTTTCTTGTGGATTAAGTAAGAAAGATGATATAAACTTAGATATACAAATTTAGGACCGCTTATACTATTCTAGTTGGACTAAAATTTACTTAGATACGTAGCTGGCTATTACTAAGTAGCCTGGTTCCAGGTATTTTGGGTTCGGGGCTTGAAATAGTTTTTGTGGTGGCCCATGCTAGTCCAAAATATCGTTTCGGTTAAGTTATTGTACCGAACTAGCCTGCGATAGGATATCATATTAGAAGCTAAATCCACGACTGCTATTGGAACTTCCTTTGACTTTCACTTATGCCCTTGAATCTCAAAATTGTATTCGAGCATACTATTCTTGAACTCCTTATCATTAATTCTCGTCTTTCCCTATTTCAGAGAGATAAATGCTCTTTCATGGTGATACCCTCTAGAAGCAGATCCTCGTCAAGATGAAGAAGGTATATTTGATAGGATGTGCCATAAAAATATAGATACCCATGGTAAGGTGGGTTAGAATAGATGCTTTCCAAATAGTGAGCTAGAAAGGTTCCATGGTATAAGGCTTAATGTAAAATTTAATTCTAGCAATAGGAGCCTAGAACAAGATAAAATCGATCAATTTCCTAGGTTATAAGGGATTTAGAAATATTGGGGACTAGAAGGATCATTTGATTCTAAGTGGAATAATTTATAAAAATACATGGTTAGGAGTTAAAGTTAGTTATAGCCCATGGAGGTATAAGAAGTATATTATGAACTTGAGAAGATGGAACATAGACTCTCACTTTGGAATAGGTTATCTAATATCAGGATTGGATAATTTTTATGGTTATAATAAGAGAATGACTTGGAGTAATAATAGTGGAAAGAAGAAAATTGAGGAATACAAATTTAAAAGAAAAAAGTATGATTTTTTATATTATGAGGAGGATCACTTGAACTTAATAGTTGGTGATATTGTACTAAGGATAAATTCAAAAGCCGATATTGAATACGAGCTTTTACAACGATAACCTTGATTTACTACTGCATTAGATTTAGTAGATTATATTTGGAGGATATAGGGGAATGAATACCTGATAAAATTATGTTAACAACAGAAGTAAACAAAAACATATGGATAGTAACATTTAGAAATATTATATTAGAGGACTAAGTGAGAAATAAATCGAGGGATAAGAAAGAACACTGATATAAGGATTATTTGGAACTAGAAGAAGGTCGTAGAATTTAGGAGAAGTTTGGTATTCAATAAAGAAGGGAATACGAGAGGCAAACTGTGATGGAAATGAATATTGGTAATTAGTACAAGAAAATTTATTTTGAGACTTTAAACCTAAAGACTATGCTTGGAGAACTTGAGGAAGCATGATAACATAAATTAGAAGGGTAGGGATCCAAATGAATCAAAAAGGTAGAAATTTTTTAATATCAAGGGTTAAACAAGGATTCTAGAGAAGAACTATGGAAATATCAGACTATAAATTCAAAACTGCTAGTCGGAGAGGAGATCAGTTAAAGAAGTAAGAGATACTATGAGTGGATCCTTCAAGGATGCATCTTAGGAACCATGGAGGAGATGTTCAGGCTCAAAAGGAGCATCAGTTATAAGAACTGAAGATCAAGATATCAGAGCTAGAGAGCAAGATTTAGCTTGGTCAACTGCTTCACCTCGGAAAGCTTGGTAGTACCGATAAAAGGTGGATCGGTACATTTGTGCATCAACTACGGGGTATTGAATGCAATAATAAAAAAATAAGTATTTTTGTTATATACCGATGATTCATTTTCCCAGTTGAGTAGCACGTGGGTGTCCTCAAAGATTTATATCAGTTCCGGCTGCCATCAAATAAAGGTTCATAAGGAACAAAAAATATAGACGTTGGTTTAAGTTGCTGAAAAACTTTAAGATTGAGCTTCAGTACAAGTTGCTGAAAAACTTTGAGATTGAGCTTCATTACCACCCTAGTAAGGCAATAATTATAATAGGAAACCTTTAGCATAATATTTAACAACACAACATCATTTATTAAAGGATCTTCAGAAGCTAGGGATAGTGATTATATTGACAGACATGGATAAAAAGTTGGCCAACCTTGAGGATCAGTCATCGTTGGTAGAGAGGATCAAGGAAGTTCTGTCTATGGATGCCAGATTTTAGAGACTCAGATAGGACCAAGACTAGTATACAGACTGGACCACGGATTCACGAGGACAGGATGTTGAGGTGTGGAGATCGACTATTGTTTCGAGCGAGGGGTTATATCTGGAGTTGATGGCGGGGGCGCACAATTCAGTATATTCCCTTTATCCCGGCAGTATGAAGTTGCATCAAGATTTGAGGCATCACTACTGGTGGCACGGGATGATGAGGAGGATAGCTCAGATTGTACCAAGATGCTTAGTTTGTCAGCAAGTCAAGGCTGAACATCAGAGGACTGCAGGACTATTTTAATCACTTCCCATCCCAGAGTGGAAGTCGAAACACAGTGCGATCGACTTCGTCACTAGATTTTTGAGGAGCCCCAGGGAGAAGGACGCGATCTGGGTCATCGTGGACCGACTCACCAAGTCGGCATATTCGTTGCCTTTCAGATTGGGGCAATCGACGAAGATTTTGGCTTGTTTGTACATGAGGCAGATTATTCGTTTGCATGGTATGTCTGTTAGTATTGTATCAGATCGGGATTCGAGGTTCACATCACATTTTTGGAGAAGTATGCAAGTGAGTATCAGAACTTGACTTAAGTTCAGCACTTCAGATCAACCCCAGACAGATGGACAGTCTGAGCGGAATCAGACCTTAGAGGATATGCTTAGAGCATGCATGCTTAATTTTGGAGGGTCTTGGGAGCACCATCTACACTTGGTTGAATTATCGTACAACAACACAACTATCATGCCAATATTCAGATGGCACCATTCGAGGCACTTTATGGGAGAAATTATCGCTCTCCTGTATATTAGAGTGATATTGGAGAGAGAAAGATATTCAGACCAAAACTAGTGGTCAGTACAGTAGATAGTGTGAAGCAGATTCAAGGTCACCTTTGGGCAGCGCAGAACAAACAGAAGCATTGGATAGGTGCACATCGTCGACCTTTGGAGTTCTAGGACGACAATTATGTGTTCTTGAAGATCTTACCTATGCGTGGTACCATCATATTCGGAGCCAGAGGCAAGTTAAGTCCGAGGTACATCAGACCATTTTATATTTTGGAGCGTATTGACGAAGTGGCATATCGTCTTGCATTACCTCCATCACTAGAGGGCATACATGACGTATTTCATATATCGCATTTGAGGAGATACATAGTTATTCTGATTCATTTGCTAGATTATTCAAAGATTATCGTGGGGTTGAGTCTGTGTTATGACGAGCAACCAGTTGAGATTCTCGACCGTTGTGAAAAGGTGTTGAGAGGGCAGACGATTCGACTAGTCCGGGTGCATTGAAGCATCAATCACCGGACGATTCGACCTGGGAGTCCCTCACTTGTTTGAGGACCAATGTACGAACTTACGTATTAAATTTTAAATACCCTAAGCATTCTAATTCTCGTTTCTTTATTCGTGAAAATATTCTTAATTTCGAAGACAAAATTCTTCTAAGTAGGAAATGATGTAAACCCTCACCCTAAATTTTAAATTATTTATAGCTAGTAATAATTGCTATTGTTATATATTGCTAGCGTATTACTATTTTTATTAGGGAGGTTAAGGTTGGAGTTAGGATTAGAGGTTATATTGTTAAGGCTTATGAGATTAATTATTATAACTATAGTTATTTTTATCCTTTTTAAATACTACACAAACCCTTATGTATCTAATATTCCTATTACCTACACATTCCACGCAACTGTATCCATTCCCTTCATTTGGGCCAAGCCTAAAGATCGAACCAATGGACTCATCAGGAGCAGCACATTGGAGAGCTAAGCTTCTGGGTCTTCTCTCATGCAAAGCCAAAACCCTAACCCATTTATTTGAATTGAGAGAAGAAGTCTTTCCCTTCTGTCCATTGGGTTTCTTTATGACTTTGTATCAGCAGATAGGAAGACCACTAATTCTTGTACGTAGCCAATAGGAAGTCGACAGCACCGTCCCCTCCGCTGCTTCTATCAGCCCCCAAACTCTCTCTATATAGCCTTTTATTCCCTCTCTTCCCCACCAACAAACCCTAGAAGACCAACCCTAGCAGCCGCCACCTTCATATTCTTGACGTGGAGCAACGTCTGGACGAATCTTCTCCTTGCCGTCGAGCTTCGCGTTGTCCTTGGGCGTGCTCAAATCCACCGTTGGAACTCTTCCAGGTGTCATTACTCATTCTAGGATCATCGAACAACCAACGCCACCTTCCCGTACTACGATCGAACGTCGAGGAGCAGCTTCATGGTGAAGGTCGACCCTGCCAGTTTTCCTACTCGAGGAGTTTGGTCGGATGCTCTGGAACTTCTCTTTCTTCTTCTTTTTGAGCATCCCTTCAACCTTGGGTAAGCGTCATCCGTTCTTACTTCTTTTGAAACCATGCATCACCATTTAGCCTTCTTTTGATAGCAGTCAGTGTAATATGTACATTGGCTAATATAAGTAGAGTATATGCTTATATGAATAGCATAGAAATGAGGTATGATAGAAGCATGGGTTACTAGTAAGAAGTAAAAAAAGGATAATGCGATATATATATTATACGTGTGCGTGGAAATATGGGAGTAGAGGATAGCTTGGCATCCACTGTTGCCTGGTGGGTTAAATAAACTGGAAGCATGTATATATCTTTTATCCATTGACGTTATCATACTTGCATGTTGTGGTGCTTGGTAGAAGGAGAAGGACTGGTATATTGATATGTTGTATAGACTTTAGAAGTAGGAAGCAGTTGTTAAGCTTGGTAATGTTAAAAAAATTTCCATTTGGTGAGAATTTAGTATGTGGAAATAAAACTAAGTCCTTGTAATATTATGGTAGTCTGAATATGTATGGATGTCAGATGGAAATTTTTTGGGAAGAGAAACTATGGATTCATTTATTTTTCTTCCTTATGAGATTGCTTTTAACAAAATATTAGGATGGAGTGAAGACATACCTGATTTATATGGGTCTTTCCTACTGATGGTAGCATTAGAAAAGAGTTAGTATAGTGGTGTCCTTAAGAAGAAGTGAGAAAAATCATATTGGATCTTGATGTGGGTTACTTGGGAGATGGATAATGCATGGGTTGAATGGTTACAGTGAGGAGATAATATGGTAAAATAAAATATGAATAAACAACTAAGGCTTTGGGTTGTTTGATGATTAGTGATGGTGTGGTTTGGCATATAAAAATACAAGCTTAGGGAAGTACTTGTGTATTGGTTGACATTATATATAACTATGATGTATGTGATGTGTATAAATTATGATACAGTGTCATGCATGAATATATGAAGTGTGTAAGAAGTGAATGTTGTTGAACACAAGTATGTCGAGTGTGCGTGTTTTGAGTGAGGAATTACAAAGGAATAAATATAGGATTGGATGTGTAAAAAATGGGTTGGAAGTGATGCCTAAGTGATTTATTTGGTTGAGGAAATGGAAAAGACATTGGAAATAACATAGTGTGTGTAGATGCTTATTAACTATGGATGTGTGTAAATAGAAAAGAAAATTAATTTGATGGAAAACCTCATTATATATATATATATATATATATATATATATATATATATATATATATTTGAGTATATGGTCAGATAATTGTATTAAGTATGTTTTCGTAGTATTATATAAGTAGCATTATTATTCTAGTTATTTAATTCTAAAATCTCATCTTTAGGCCCATTGGACCTTTCGGACTTGGACTCTGGACCAGTTCCACCTCCTCAGTTCCGGATCCAGGCAAGTATACCTTGCCACTATGTTATATTCTTTTTGAAATTTTAGTTCTTACTCTGCTATTTAACATTATTGTATTTTTTATTTGCAAGTCCGAGCATGACTTTGGGTGCAACCTAGGCATGTAGGAGTCCTTCCTTACTGCACTATAGATACATCGATATCCCGCAGGACCTTGACAATTACTTAGACACAAAGTGATGTTATAGTGATAGAGGACACATACCCTCATACTCGACTGATCATCATTACAATCGGGACGTGCGCCAGCTTGGTGCATGGTAGATACTTTTATTCGTGCTATATACTGGACTTCACATTAGAGATTGAACGTGGTAAGGAGTTGACCCGTTCTAGATTCATTGGGTGGGAAGGACAACTACTCGATGTAGGGGCTACTATTGGTATATTGATGTTGTCTTTGAATTAAATCGGGCGAGCGCCACTGCGAGAGGATCTCATGTTTGAAGAGCCCTTACGGACGAACAATGTTCTCATTTGCATTTATACTTAGTTTGGTACACCCCTTATTTATTGTAGTTTTTTGTATCATTAGTGGCATATTTATATATATCTTGTTACGTCTCTCTAAGGACCTATTTCCCTTCCAGATTTGTAGTGTTGATTTTCTTTGAGTTCTTCTGGAGATGCTGATGAGTATCTTTCCGGTTTACAAGTATTGTGAGTAGTTACATGCATCATGTATTTCGTAGTTTATCTATTTTGTTCTAACTATTTATTTTTTTATTTAGCATAGTATTTGTAGACTCATATTATTGTATCTCGAGTCTATTCGGACAAGTATGATTATTAGGCTACAGACTGGTACTCATATCTTCCTTTTTTATGATATTTTCTTGTGGATTGAGTTATAAAGATGATATAAACATAGCTATACAAATCTAGGACTAACTTATACGTATTTTAGTTGGACTGGAGTCCACTTGAATACATAGTTGGACATAGCCACGTAGCCTGGTTCCAGGTATTTTGGGTCTGGGGCGTGACATCAAAGCTTCTTAGATTCAAAGTTTCTCGCACACATTACGGGGGAGCCATCTCCAATGCTCGTACCAGAGGTTAATGTTGTATTAGTCACGGTTTGTCAATTATCAAAATGGGGTAAATTGTTGGCCCAATTGGTCATGTTCAACTTGATTTTGATAGTTCAACTAAACCTTGATTCGATATGCTACAATATGGTGTTACTGAAGATCATCGTACTGTATTGCTGCTACTACATCACAAGAAGAATGATAAAAGTTTGCGTGGTTATTTTTAATTTATTATGGATTTTGACATTTATTTCACTCTATGATTATTGTGAATCGAGTCGCACTTGGAAACTAGATGATAGCCAAGTCCACTCAAATAATCCTACCTTAAAATAGTACAAACCCAACACTCAAGTCCAATGAAAACCTACAAAAGAATATTCTAGAAACTGGACCACAAAATTTGGCCAAGTTATGTCCGTAACAGAACTCGGACCAAAATCTGTTAGTCCAAAATCAGAAATCCTAATTCGACTCAGTCATCCTGAAGACCAGGCTTCAATATTCAGATTTTTGAACATTATGGGACAGAACTCGACTCAAACTCTGTCCATAAAAAAACTTATAAATAGCTATAAAATCCATACGATACTCACTCACTCATTCTTACTTTCATCTATTCATTTGAGCCACTCTCTGAGCTTAAACCTTCTCCATATCCAAACAACAACTTTCCTTATCCCCCTTAGTGCCAGCGTAGGATCAATTAGAAGTTGTTCAAGTTTTAGCTACTTGGAAAGTTCTAAATTTTATCTTCTAATTCAAGTGTGAAGTCGGTGTGCTCTTCGGATCAAAGCACGTGATGGTTGTCAGAAGTCGATAAGACTTCAGATTAAAGCTTGTGTTGTATGCTATTTGAATAATAGTAGATTAACACCGAGCAGATTCTCGGGACTAAATTAGTCTTCCACGAGAGATACCAGTATATATCGCGATGTTTGCATTTGTAACTTCTGCTCTTCACATGTTTCTACTATTTACTTGCTAAATTTTGTGTTGGTAATTATCGTTGGATTTGATTAGAGGATTATTGATTAAACTCTATTCGCCCCTCTCCAGAGTAGCTTTCGGGGCCAACATGACCTACTTTCGATTGGTGCTCCTTCTGTCCTCCAACTATCGCTCAGATCTGACCTTGGGATCTCGTCGTTGACAACTGACTAGCTCCCAACATTGAATCTCTACTCAACTCATTGTTCCTCCTTTGTAAGCAAGCCACCGGTCTTTCTGATCTACAGATCCAGTGCAAAAAGCACCATTTCCCAACGTCCGATCGGTCTTCTCTCGATAAGGCTATATCTTTCTCTTCTCTTTCATGTTTCTTTCCTTGACAAGTTCTAATATATTCTCCCTCATATTTTCTTGCCACATAAGGCTTTAAGACATGCCATTTGTGGAGAATGGTTAATAAAAATAATATGGGTCTTTGGGCTTAGTTATCCTGGGCCATTAGTAAAAAGAAGTCAAATGGAAAGTTAAAATAAAACTACTAGGCCTGACCAATATATAAATAAATTAGTAAGCCATTAATGATTGGTTTTCGACAAAAGGTTAATACCAAAATTTGGGCCAGTATTGGATTGTGACTTGGAAATATTGTTAACAAGTTAAAATTTTGTGAATTTAGCCGATAGAAATTCTAGAGGTTTCATGAATTAAATAATTTGGGTTAGTTATGGACCACTAAAATATATAATTCAATTTTTTACCCTTAAGATGTTATAGATTAAATAAAATATATTAGCTTAACTAATAAATAGATTTAGACTTTATGAATATAAAGATATTAGACAAATATCTTGGGCCTTAAAGTTTTAACTTCTAAATAAATAGCTTTGAATAAATTAGATCAAGACCTTTAAGGAGACTTTAAAGATTCTAAGGATAAATAGAAATTTCAAAAAGTATATAGGAGCCTTATATTGAAATCATGTGTTTTACTCGGTTGGATTAGGAGCTGCTTCAGCAAATTGGACTTGAGCCAAGTATACCTTACTTATGTTTCTCAATACGATATAAACGTTGCACTTATTATTTTTTGGCCTGATTTTATATTACAACAAAATTTTGACACGATGTAGTGCTTAACTCTGATTCAAGTACCTTGACCATAATTCGTGTACTTATCATGTTTCATACTGTTACAGTTTCTGTTTCATGTGATACCTCTATTGTTTCATGAGTCACGAGGAGAGAAAATACCTAGTAGATATGTGGTCAACCATATTGTCGTGTTTATTATTGATAGTCGACATACACCTCACATATTTTTGTGTTGTACCCTACTATAAATAGCCATCATTGGATATGTCAGATTTCCAAGCTAACCACATATCGAACGTGGTATTTCAAAAGCACGTAGGTGTTATTGTGATAATTCTTGTCTCATAGTTTGTTTCTTATGGTTTCTCATGTTGTAGGTTTTATTTCCATTATAATATATAGTATTGCATTGTCTAGTTTTATTTATTGTATTTTATGGATTTATTTTATATCATGTAATATTTTGTATAGTTGTACTTTGCTCCATTTCTGACTGGATAGTAAACATATTAGGTGATGGAGATCAACACTTGAATCAGATTATGGATTCTGGAAGATATAGAGGATAATTATATGTTTTCTTTATGTATCAAATGTATAATTGTTATATGGTTATTTTATCGAATTTGTCTCTAGAGATCTGGCATGTATAATGTACTAAAAACTCTGATAGTGGATTATGGTGATCTTGTGTGTGTGTGTATGTGTTATCGTTCTTGGTTGTATCTTTCCATAGTAGATGTGATTGAGTAAAATGATATATATCGAGATTCTGATTATTGTTGAGGTCTAAACAGCATACTACCATTGGTGCCATGACATAGGATGGTCGTGTTCACATACTCGTGTTCAATTAATCAGGCACGAGTCCTGACATACGACAAGCTATGCACTAGGAGTATACCCGTACCCTATTATACCGTCACAACTTCTACTAGACAAGGAGATTCATACAATAATCAAGTCTTCTATGGTCTCAAGGACATCTATGTCTCAATCAGTCAATCGAGAAGTAATAAATAAAGAGCTTATAAGATAAAGTAGTAAGGTATCTCCGACTATCTATCAAAATGATCTAGATAACTAGCCATACAAAATGATAAGCTAGTATAGTGCCAAGAGTACATAATCATATGTCAGCTGATGTCTGAATAATATAATCATGTAAAGAAAATAAATATCAGAGTGTCCAGCTAAATAGGTGGCAGTGGGTAAACGTCCAAAAGAGAACAAAATGTTGTATGAGTACTGGAGAAGAAACTCACTCAAGTCCCTCGACAACCATCCTCCTAGTGCATGCCATCAATCAGATATAATATAAGATCCTCGGGCTTTGCTACTAGATCTGGCTAAATAAAACTAGAAGGGTTACCCCTAATAGGAAGTAACATAAGAAAGCATGAATGAATGAACAAATCCTAAGCAGTGGTGATATACATACAATATCCACCTGTGTCGTAACTTAGGTCCATAGACTATCATCGGGCGGTAGGCCAACACTACAAACAAATAAGGACAAGGTTTAAACCACTACACCGTGATGGTTTATGTTCCTAGGTTACTAGCAGATGATGTAAAGTAATGATAATAATTTATATAAGCGGCCAATCAAGTATTATGACTTGCTATGTGATATCTGGGTTACTCCAGTATTGCAATATATTAGGATCCTTAAATCGTTACTGCCAAAACGGGGCTAGCCATACCCAAGATATAAATATACTAGCATGAATAGTGTCCCAGTCCCAAATAAGGCAATTGAGACACATATGGTATAACTAGAAGGATAAATTCAACAACAATAATATTGTGTAACTTGTTTCACATGGAATATTCCATTTTGTATGTGGATTGTTAGGACTAGTACGACACGTTAGCGCATGTGGGACACCAACTTCTATCATTCCAGTAGCTAATGGGTATAAGGCACGTCACGTGGTGAGGCATGATGCCTATCAAATGAATAAAGTCCACACCCTATGTTTCTCCTAATCCCAACTATAATATGATTTAGGACTATTTATGCAAGTTTAACACGTATGAGTAATAATTCATGTAAATAAAACAAGTCTTGATCCGAGTAAGCTATAAGTAAGCATGCATAACAAAGAGCAATAAAAGTATGTTATAATCAAGTGAACATAAAAGGATAAGGAACAAATATATATATATATATATATATATATATATATATATATATATATATATATATATATATATATATATATATATATATATATCTTCTACAACCACTTGAATGTTCATTAGTTTGATGAGTACTAATAGCTACTAGACATCTGTGAGACACGTTCATTATCTTACCCATATCTTACAATAAACAAAGCAAACAATAATTAGTACATAACAACTCATAGTGATTTATACTAGATATTCTAGGGCATAAACCCACTTTTGGGATTTCTAGGTTGTTTACTCAGTTTTAGGCAATTCTTAAAACTATCAAAACTGACTAAAAAATTCTGAGAAAATAGGATTATGTTCCCACATGACCCCGTTGCATAACCAATTTTTCCCAATGCCAAATTCTCACAAAATCTATGTTATTAAAATTTTCTAAGAATTTATTCATTCAAACTTGACAACAGTAAGCAAAGGGTATTTTCTTCAAAACAACTGACCTGATAAACATGCAATTTTAGTCAGAGTTAGAATATCAGGGCACTGACAAATATTTAAGTAAACTCTACGCATAAATTTGGAGTTATGATTACTAGTATGTATGTACATGTGTTGCACATATTTCATACTACTTAGGAAGAGTAAATAATAGTTTCTTAATTGTTTATTACTTGGAAAGAACAAACAACCCCTTAAATTTTATAACTTGGAAAGACTAAACAACAAGTATGTGTGTTACACATATTTCATACTACTTAGGAAGAGCTATGATTACTAGTATATATGTATGTGCATTGCACGTATTTCATACTACTTAGGAAGAGCAAACAATAGTTTCTTAATTGTTTATTATGTGGAAAGAACAAACAACACCTTAAATTTTAGCACTTGGAAAGACCAAACAACAACCCTCCTTATTTTTTAATACATAATTATCTACCCATGTTAAATTTAATGAACAATTTTAATTAGTAAACATAATTAAGGATATTTTTTGGAATAAATTTTTTTTGGTGAAGGCTAACTTTTCTTATTATATAGTAGTATAGATTAAAATTTGGGTAATTTCTTAATAGATCAAAATTGTGAAGGATGCATTGTGAATATTATAAGTAATTCTACAAAATCTATTTTGGGGCCCCACCTTCAGATTCTATAAAGATTTTAGATTTAGAAAAAAATAACATTGCAAAATAATGAACGAACTAAGAGTTATGGATAAAAACCATTGGTATACACAATAAAAATATTATCTAATTGGGTGAATTTCTTTAGGGGTCAAACACGATCTATTTTTTATCTATGTAAATATTTTGGAAAGCTAAGAGGAAGGAGAACATAACTAAAAATTATCAGATGAAATTGTGTATGTTTATTCTTTTAAAATTGCCCCCAAACTTAAAATTTCTCTTCTGACTCGGCAAAAAAAATCATAACTTAAAATACCCTAAATCCTGTATCTCAATTTCTATATATAATATACCTAAACTAGATCAAATGTTGGATAGAGATAGATGCAACGGGGTACGCTACTGACATGTGGGCCACCCCCTGGCTCATGCACGTGGGTCTGTTGGGTTGGCGTCGACGGATGGGCCTGGGTCCCCCCAGTTGTCAAGTGCATGCGTGTGCGCACCGCTAATTCGTGGGACACTCCCGACATGGAAGAAAATGGTTAAGCTGTGTGTCCCCCCGAGTGCAATTTTAGGTGTAGGAGTTGGGTGCATTTATTACTATTTTTAATTATTTTTATTTTTTTCTAATTTAAAACCTAGTTTACTAATTAGTTTGAGCTTATAAAAATACAAATAATTATCAAATAAATTAAAAGATATGGAAAATAGGAAAAACTCTAAAGTAGTGTTATAAGATTACTATAAATTTTTGAGGTTCAATTACTCACTCAATATTTTTCTAAAAATCCTAAAGTCATGAATTAATTATTAAGAAATGATTTAAGACCTTTAATTATTCATAATAAATTCTAAAAAAATCCTAAAAAAAACCAAACCTTTTTTTAAGATTTTTAATGTGGCTTAACAACTTAACCTTTCTTCTACCACATGCTACCATTGTTACTCACTCAATATTCTTCTACAACTTAACCTTTTTTTAAGATTTAAGACCTTTCTTCTACCACACATGCAACGAGGGGGGGGGGGGGGGGGCTGGCGCTTTGCACCTTCCTTCGGGCGCTTCGTGCCACCTGTTGGACAATATATCATGAGATATTTACAGATTGCGAGGAATAAAACTTGGTCATTTTGTTAGCCAACAATGATTATTGTTCTTGATATTGTTCCCAAATTATTCCACAGAGATATTACATGTAGTACAATATAGTTTCTTCTATTATTGTCGTATTCTTGTTATCTCATTACTTAGTTTGTTCTCCTTGTATGTTAGTATGTATATCATGATGCATAACTTTTTGATCACTACTTTTCTCCAATCATGTCTCGATAATATTGACAATTTAGATGACTCTTCTCTATTCTGCAATAAAATTGACGTGATGATCACGTTCCGTCCTCCGGAGACCTATAGCCTAGAGATACATATTTTCTAATTGTTGTTGGCTAATCCGGTCTCAGTCAACTTGATTTTTATAGTTAATTAAACCGTTCATTGATATGTCGTGATATGATGCCTTAATACTGCTATTATATATCGTCTGTATTGCGTCCATTCAAATATAATCTTTTATTTATTTGAGTCTAGGATCGATGTAAGCTGAGTTGCACTGGCAAATCCAAGTACCTATACCCAGATACCTAGTCTACTCAAATAAACCAAAGAACATATCCAATAAATCAGGCCACATTCATTAACAAAGTCTACCATACTTAAAAATTGAACTTGGACCGAACTCGGATTGAACTCGGTTACCCTTTTGGTATAAAATCAACCAGTTCAATTAGCTCATGATTTCTTGGACCAATGGTTAAAAATTTGAATTAAACCCCATCCGAAATCTGGCCGAATTATGTTTGCCTATATACTATAAATAGGATTTAAATTCTACATTCCTACTTACTCAATGATTCATAATCTTCTATCCTATTGTGAGAAAATATCTAAATATTAAATTTCCTATCTCTAAGAGCAACTCCCTAGCCTTCTTACTACCAAGTGCGATCTCGGTCTAGAAGTCTTCAGAGTTGTAAAGAGCTTGGTTCCATCAGTTACTCTCTCTCTCTCTCTCTCTCTCTCTCTCTAGCTGTGAAGTTGCGAGACTTTGGATCAAACCTCGTAGTGTAAAGAAGTGGCAAGCCTTCGGATCAACGCTTGTGATTCATTATTGGTGATTATAGTGGATAAAGCTCTGAGCTTGAGTTCTCGGGACTAGACTAGTCCTCTCAGAGGGAAACTAGTATACATCACAGTGTTTATGTTTGCTCTCTCTTACTCTTACTGCTTTATATTACTATCTTGTATATATACTATTAGTTTGTAGCTGCCTTCACTATGCTTAATTTTTAATTGGGTAGATCATTCCGCTGTACTTTATTTACCCCCCTCTAGAGTTGCCTTACGGTCCTTCAATTGGTGTCATGCCCCACTCCTAAAATACGTAGGACTAGGAATACGTAAGCATGCCAGCCGTATGTATATGGCAACTCTAATATATGGATACCATAATACATACGTACACTGTAATATGAAAATTACCTCACATGTGGTATATATATAGTCACAAGTCATAGAAATACTAATCTCATCCACATAAAGTATCAGTAAAGAAATAACTAAACTAGAATAATGAGTCAGAGTAATCCAAAAATAATAGTCGGGTGGAGATAAATCCACTACCAAAGACTATATCCAAAACTAAAATGAGAGAGAAGGGTAAATCTCCAATATAAAATAAGATGATGATAAAAGTGTATCAGCTAAGAAGATCCATCGCTAGAGATAATCAATAATGCTCAGAAGATAAGACCTCCTCGGTAGAGAATAATACGTCAGGTCCTGGCCCATACTCCTGCGGGTACTCTTGGTCGTCTATACCTGGCAAGGGACCAAGTCCTCAGAGGGACGTAACAAGATACATAGAAGCATGCCAATTTTAATATAGTAAACATGCATAATAGACAGAAAATATATAAGTACGCTGTACAAGACAATCTATATGAATGCATAATGAGGACAACTTTTCAATGTATGGGTATGGGTAGGCTACTCGATCTAAATCTCACAACTCACACACACGGCAGGGACATCAAAAATCGACATACCTCGGGGGTAGCGAGCGTGACACCAGAAATAGATATACCTCGGGGGTAGCGACCAGCGCGATACACTACCGTAGTGCGTGCTAGATACTATGTTTTACCAAAGTGGTTATAGCCCATACGCCTAATGATTGTCCTCCCCTCCCATGATACTATGTGTTAAGTGTGTGTCAACATATACATAGTATATAATTATGACTGAAAGAAAATATACATGCAATGAATATATAAAAAAATATAGTAAGCATGCAAAGTACTGTAAGCAATTTGGCAAGGTATCTTGCCTGGCAAGAGAGCTGCAAAGTGTAACGTCCAGGAGTCAAGCATATAAGACCAGAAACTACGGCCTCAGAATGAACGTCTCCGGATACTGAAATAAATATCACCAACATTTCCAAAATAAGCGAGATAGCTAGAAAATACTACCCTTTCGTCCAATTTGGACACAGGGGCAAAATGATAATTTTAGGTCAAAGCGGGGTCCACATGTGGCCTACTTTACACCGAAAAGCGTGTCAGGGGTAAAGATCTCTAAAAGGTACAAATTATAGGTCAAACAAATTCTAAATGTCAATACGAACTCAACAATACGTTCAATTTTGGATTCCGGTGAGCCAAATACAAATTTGCCTAAAAGGTCAACCGTAGGGCCGCAAATAGACGATTTTGTCAACTGTCTCAGAATCACGTGAAACTTGGGTCACAGGACCAGCGTGATACCACGAATCCAATGGCGCAATATTTGTCGCATTCTTACGAGCGTACACTAAATAGTGCGGTATTTTACAAAAATCACGATGCGGGCACTTTTCGCGGATACGGGTCGATTTCGACGCGCACAAGTGTCCGAATCAGTTTTTGCGAAAGCCCACTCGTTAGAATATACCATACGCGCCCTTCGGTGCAATTGGTACGCGATGAGGCGGTCCCATTTGGCGGAGCGCTCCGTATCATAATTTTCTAATATTAAAAAAATAAGTTTTTGGTCGATTTGGAGGTTGAATAATTTAACACATAGAATGAATTAACAAAAACTAAAAGAACAGAAAAATTCTCGATTATATGGAGAAGAAAAACCCTTTAATTAGTTTTTGAAAATAATAAACAGGTTGGCGGTAAATTGGGTGTGAACATGGGATTTGGTGTTAAAATTCTTGACTGTTTCAGTCAGTTTTTCGGTCATTTTTCGGTCAATTTTTCGAACGATCTAAAGAACAAAAACTCGTCCCGCTTGAATGAAAATCCTAGAGGGTTAGGTTGTGGATGTATACGAACAAACCGCACGCAAAAAAGAATCGAAGATGAAGAAGTTATGATACCTTAAAGTATGGAAGCTGATGTGCACATGCGCGTGAGGGCGCACACGCTGACGGCGGCGGCGGCGGCGGCTGCGGCGGCGGCGGTCGGCGCGGGGTGGTCGGTCGCCGAAGTCGGGGTCGGGTGGCTAGGGTTAGGGTTAGGGTTTTGGGATTGAGAGATTATATATATATATATATATATATATATATACAAAGAGGGGGAGAGAGAGATCGGGGAGAGAGGGGAGTGGGTTGCTGTAGTTTTAGGATAGGGGGTTGTGTTCTGGGAAGGGGGTGGGTAGTTATTAGGTTAGGATTTTAATTATCTTTTCTTTTTCTTTTTCTTTTCTTTTATTTATTATTATTATAATTATTATTACTATTATTATTATCCTTATATTTAGGAAAAGTCAAGAAATAATATTTGTACACAAGATAAATTCTAGAAAATTTATTTTGCAAGGCTTTAATAAAATACTATCTCAAAATATTTTATAAAATATTTTGTAATTAATAATTATTTATGATCTAGTTATATAAATCGAACAATTGTATTATCTAATTAACTAAGCAATTAATTAAATGGTTATCAATAAAAATAGGAAATTCTAAATAATACGCAATTCCATAAAAAAGGAATTTTACTACTGGCACAGAAATTTATGGGATGCTAATTTTAGAAAAGTTGAAACTAAAAATAAACACAATTAAATTATATATATATAATATCTAATATTTAATAATCAATCTAGGGTCGTTGCACTAATGTCATACAAATGCCAAGGGGTCAAATTTCTGTGCCACAAAAAGATCCAACATTTGGTGTCTCCTGTGTAGTCTACTTCCTATGAAGGAAGATACAACATTTGCAGCCATCCTATATTATTAATGTCCAAACCACGGTAAAGTATCCTAATAATATTATTGGATTTTAATTATTTATAAAAATAATCTAAATAAATACAAGGAATACAAAATACACACAAAATACCTATTTTTGGGTGAGAGGGTTTACAATCTACCCAACTTAAAAGAATTTTGTCCTCGAAATTAACACTAACCCATATCCGTAATAAATCACAATAGCTATTAACACTTCGTTGCTAGCTTGCAGTATTTTCTAAAAGGTTATGGTCAGCCACCCTAACACTTTTCTTTCCTTATTGTCTTTACACTATTCTTTTATCCTCTAACTCTTCTACACTACCCAACTTAAAAGAATTTTACTAGTAGTCAAGGTCTTTTATGTCTATTGTCTAGGTTGTAAGACGAATTTATTCATTGGGTCGAGAATCTTGGGATACCTATCTGGAATCTCATAACTATAATTTTTCTCCATAACCGTTAAGTATCGTTGTCTAATACTGCCATGCCACCTGACCAGTATGTCTATAAATACTTCGACTACTCTACAATAACGGTCTAGCTGCAGCTGTCGCTACTTCGCCAGTGATTTGTCATAGTCGTCAGTTCGTATCAAGTGCCTTCAACTCTTTCCTAAGCTTAGTCCCAATTGCTTCTTCAATTGGTATCAGAGCTAGTTCCATATTTGGCTTAACATCGTAAGAGACTTATGGCAACTGTTAGATCTATCCACACCAATAATAGTAAAGGCCAGTCTATAAATAGGCCACCCCTATTTGATGGTACTAACTACACATACTGGAAGACACGTATGAGCTTATACCTAAAGTCACTTGATTTTGACCTTTAGGCTGTAGAGAAGGATAAAAGAAGCTACCAAGAATAGTCATAGATGGTAACCTTGTAGAAGAAACTCATGATAAGTACACAGACACCAAAAAAATAAGCTAGTCTTGATGTTAAATCTATTAACACTCTATTTTGTGCTGTAGACAGAATTAAATTTAACAAGGTCTCCACTTGCGGAACTTTCCACAAAGTATGGAAACTTTTTGAGGTCACTCATGAAGGAATCTCCCAAGTGAAGGAATAAAAAATAAGTCGTCTAACACAAGAGTATGAAATATTCAAGATGAAGCAAAATGAGACGATCACTCAAATGTTTACAAGATTCCTCGATATTATCACTTAGCAAGGAGTACAAAAATCATGAGAAGATTCGTAAGGTACTCAGGGGACTCACCAAGAATTGGAATTCCAAGGCCACTGCAATCATAGAAGAGAATAATCTTACCACGATGACCCTCGAGATGCTCATAGGCAAGTTGATAACTCACTAGCAGGATCTCAAGGAATTTGAAGAACCCACTCCCAAGGAGAAGATGATTGCTCTTAAGGCACATCACAAAAAGCTCACCAACTATAACTCCGACGACAATGAGTCTCAAGATGAGAATATTTTCTTGACCACTAGTAACTTCAGAAAATTTCTAAAGCTTGAGAGATCAAAGAAGAAGGAGCCAACTGACAACAGTGATGAAGAGCCTATATGCTACAACTGTAAGAAGACATGGCATATAAAGACAGATTTTCCAACCCTAAGAAAATAAAATCGTCATAATCACTCAACTAGAAGAACATCATCATGAAAATATGTAAATACTAGTATTTGGCCCGAAAGTGAAGCTAGTGAATCCGAAGAAGAGAATCCTCGAGAAGCAGTAAACCTATGCTTCATGGCGTTAGCTGATCAGGTAGTGGATAAAACTCTTATGATGATTTTACTTTTAATGAACTAGGTAATGCTTTTAGTGATCTACTTGATGATTTTAGAAAACTTAGAAATAAGTACAAGCATGCTAAGAAAGATGTTCAAGAATGTCAGACTAAAATAGAGAGACTAACATCTCTACTAAGTGAAGTAAAGGATACATCTAACGATTCAGATGAAAATTCTAGACTTAAGCTTCCAAGAGGCACTTGCCAGTCTTGACAAGAGCTCTCAAGAGAACGCTAAACTGAAAGAAGAACTCGAATCTGAAAAGAAGAAGTATTACATTGCTGCACGTAGAATAGATGCTCTCACTGCTAAATATGATAAAGTATATGCTACTTATAAAAGATTATATATTAGATTGGGTAAACAGGTTGAACAAACCTCCAACCAACCTAACACGAGACACATAGCAAGAGAAAAGAACACTCACAACTATGCTCCTATCTACATGCATAACAGTTCATGCAATCATAAGTTTAGAACACCTCATACACATAGAACCAAACATAATCATGCATTCTATTACAAATATCCACGCAAGACATATCACATCACTTCACATACTTATCCTTCTATATCCAACATAAATGCCTATGCTACATGTCATTACTGTGGTTTAAAAGGATACATTACACATCAGTGTAAGGCTAAAAAATTGGTTGATATGAATATGTATAAGTGGGTTCCCAAAGCTAACAAATATGGATCCAAATCTTGGATACCAAAGTCTCTGCCTAATGATGTAGGTAGAACGCTTTGTGTCAGAATTTAGCACCAAGAATAATGTTGGTAATTTCAAAGCTACAAAGGTCATCTACCAAGCAATTGCACAAACATAAGTATGGCCACTTGAGCCACTTTGGTAACGTCCTAACTGATTTTTCTTACATTTTTATAATTAAAGAATCTAGAATATCTTTTATTAATAACTTTTAGTTGGTATTTATTTAAATTAATAGATGTGATATTGGCATGCTTAGTTAATTTTTTTATAATTATTTTTATTCAGCATGACTAGTTGATTAGTCTCAGTGATTAGTTCACACTATAGAGTTATTTACTTTCTTTTAGTATGACATAATTGTCTATGCATGCTTTATATCTTTTAGTAAACTTTATTCGTTAAGAATTAGGATTCAGGATTTTGATGTTGTATGATGTTATAATTAGCGTATATACATGTTTAAATCTAAGTTCTTTAAAGTTAAGATTACTTTTGGTTATAAGCGAAAATGGCCCTTCTGTCAAAAAGGCGTAAATAGCCTAAGCGACACGGTACTTAAGTGAATTCGGACCACCGCTAGCTGGGATCCAGCCCCTACAGCTAACCCAAGATGATCAACACATTATTGAATAATAATTTGTTAAGGTCTATTTGTAATTATTTTCATAATACAATAGTGAATCTGAGCCCTACTCCTTGAATTTAAAGTTGACAACTTTTAGTATAGACTGTGACACTATGACTTTTTGATGCTCTACTATGATATTTCCACTACACATCTGCTTTTGTATATTTTTTTTCAAATGAATAATTTTAAAGTAATTTTTCTTTTGTCATTATATATTATCATGTATACACTTTACTCTCTTATTTTTCTTGTCATCTCACCAATTTTGGGGGAGCATGTCATTTCGATCAAATAACAACGGGGGAGAAAGACATATATGATACTAGCATACAAGATGATACTTGACAGACGTTGTGTCACGACCCGCACCCGGTATAGGGGCACGAGAGCGTGGGTACGTCCAGCCTACGCCGCAGCATCGGCGGTAGAACACTGTCTAGGTCACAGTAATACTATATCGCTAAACACCTGTCAATGATATCCATCTCTA
Source organism: Iris macrosiphon (assembly GCA_036927795.1). NCBI lineage: Eukaryota > Viridiplantae > Streptophyta > Magnoliopsida > Asparagales > Iridaceae > Iris > Iris macrosiphon. The sequence goes on from JAYESA010000001.1 coordinate 58,910,629, forward strand.
TAAGGAGGTCATTATATATCTCACAATAATCTCACAATGTAACTCAATCATAACAACTATAAGGCACGATAAAAGATAAAAGGAAATGACATAGTTAAACACCATGTCTCAAACATAAAGATAACTCACAGTCTAGCTGTCCAACACAAGTCTCCAATTAAACTTAACATAAGTCTAAACATAAACTGAAACAACCTCCATAAGTCTTAAGCATAAATAAATACTATCTAGATAGCTGCAGGTAATGTCTCATCTAGAGACATAGTCTCCTCTAGGATCTCTGGTGCATAGTCTGCATCTATACCTGGTCCGTAATGCGTGGTACCGAAATATGAAAAAATATCCAATCAGGATTGGAACGAAATATACCTCTAACAGCAGTTCCACATATATTGACAAAATCTATAACACAGTGTAAAGAAATACAAGACAGGTATGAATAACTGACAATAAAAGATACTGGAATAAAGGGAATGCTGGAATAAAGAAATACTGGAACATCATCATCAATATACATCTAGCAATGCATAGAACTACAAGTACAAGCAAGAATAATGAACTGGTATGTAAGTGTATACAAGATCAATAACTCAACATATGGAAATGCAAGATCAATATACCAAGATACATGTCAAGAATCATCTAACTAAGTATGTAAAACATCAGCAATCATGTGATCGACTTGGGCTATATGACTCATTACATTGATTAGCGATCATCCCCAATAGGTCAGGCTAACCAGATGTAACAACAATGAGGCATGTAAGGGTAAGGCTGCACCGACGTGAGGTGTGGGTGAGCTAATGATGCATGTAAGTTGGATATGATCACATAAACTACTAATATTTCTCCATTTTTTCCCCCAGATAGCACAATGAATTTTAATCATGACTCCTCGTGACAGGTCTCAATGATGCCAACTCGTGTAAATAACAGTGTCAGAGTCATATACGCTATACAACAAGAGTTACAGAGATAATCAACATAATAGAAACTGTCAGAAAATATACTCGCCTGGGGTCCTTAGCTGGCAATACCACTGTCCGGGTTCCAAGGTATCGTCTGAGTGATCCCACAATCCTATAGACATATCATATAATACAATTCTTCATCAGACATTACTCTAGCACACAATCAATATAATGATCTCAACAGGCTACGCTATAGGTCACAGGTTGGGATAGCTACGGGTATTCGTAATTTTGTTAGGGTCACCTAGTACACGGGCATATAATGCCTGTTGTTATCTATCATAACACCACTACTTAATTAATTACAATTATAACAGAAGTATGCATTTAATAATTAACAGGGTTATATTGTGTATATATATATACTACTCAATTTATACTATGTACATATATGCATATATTTAACAAGTACTAGGCCTGCACGTATTATACATATACGTAGGCTTTATGTTAATTGAGCACAATACGGTATATATATATATATATATATATATATATATATATATATATATATATATATATATATATATACAGGGCATATGCATCTGTATATATGCGATGGAGATACACCATATATATATGTATACCAGGTACATTTATCATATAATAACACCGACGCAATATGTGCAACCCGTCCGTATACTGGATACGCTACGTCAAATACGTGTTGGATTACCACAAAGAATATGTATATATACGTGTACGTGTTCATGCATGCGAGGGTTCGAACCTGTGATCGTGAAGCGAAGTGTTCGATGTCGAGGTCGTCGCGAAGGAGGTGGTAGCGGGGTGCTACTCGGGTTCACGGTGCGGTTCCCGGGATCGTCGAAGTTGTTGTCAACAGCGGTGTTCGTGGCTCCCGTCGATCGGTCTAGTCTAGTCCGTGGAGGGTCGAGGTCGAGTGCAGCATCTCCGGCGTGATCCTGGTGCAGTCGATCCGGCGGCAGCGGTCGGTCCAGTTGACGTGGGGAAGGAGGGGCGCACTGACGGCATCGGGGTTCAGGCTCCGGTCGGCTTGCAGGCGGTGAGGGGGAAAGAACGCGGGACTAGGCTGCTCCGGTGTTCAGTCGCGGTTCGTAGTCGGGTTTGGCCGGCTCAGGGTTGCTCAGTTCCGACGGGTTTACGGTCGGGTTGCTTGGGAAGGAGATGAACAAGAGTAGGACGGCTTGGCGAGGTCACGACGGCTTCCGAACTCCGGCAAGGGAAGGGTTGACGTGAACAGGAAGATGGGTGGAGAATTCGGCTGGGGTTATTTAGGGTTAAGGGGAAAAAGAAAAGAAGGGAATATATATATATATATATGTATGTGATGTTAAGTTTGACCTAGAATATGTTGACTTTGGTCAACACTAGGGAAAGGCCTTGGCTTGTTATGGAGATATTCCAATGGGCTAGGATTCGGATGAAATTGCGAGAATTGTATTGGTCTAAGGGTTTGGAGGCCATGGTTTCAAGGGGTTGATGTTAAATTATGCATTCCCAAAATTTATGGAAAATATAATGAAGGGGGAAAAATGGGTTTATAAAGCGTGTCGTGTCAAACGGGTGTATACTTAATGCTCTTTTACATAACAGTGCCAACAATTGGAAAATTGCATTAAATAGGTTTATTGTTTGCTTAATTAAAATTAAATGCAAGGAGGTGTTCTACAATTAAATAAAAGTACAAAGGGCTGGATTTATGTGGGACACAAGCATCAATTAACGGTCTGGCGTGTCTAGGACAAGGTGTGAATCTGTTAGAAGACAAGGCTAGCGTAGCGTTCTAGTTATCGAATAATGATAAAGTGCAACAATCAATTAAGGTCACCGTAAATTAAATAAAATTGATTATCATGCAATCATTTACACATTAATTATGAAAAGATGAAAATACCCGTAATTCAAAAAGTGGGGGTGACAAGTCTACCCTCCTTAAAGAATTTCGTCCTCGAAATTTAAAATAACTATCACAAGAACAAGCAATCAATTAATGAATTATACCTCAAGTCTCGAAGAGATATGGATACCGCTCGCGCATTTTGTCCTCTCTCTCACAAGTTGATTCTCCTGGAGAGTGATTTCTCCATGCAATACGAACCAAGGGAATAGTCTGATTGTGCAATATCTTCTCTCTACGATCTACGATCTACGATCTCCATCGGTTATTCAGGATAGCTGAGTGTCGGTCCAACTTTGATCTCCGAATGATCTAATACGTGACTAGGATCTGCTACGTACCATCTCAGCTACGACACGTAGAACACGTTGTGCATTCCGTCTAGAGCAGGCGGCAAGTCTAGTCTATAGGCCACTGCACTGACCCTTGCAAGAACACTGAAGGGCCCGATGTATCATGGACTAAGCTTTCCTCCTCTGCCGAAATGAATTGTGCCCCGTGTCGGAGAAATCCGTAAGAACACCAAATCGCCAACCTAGAACAACGATCTTAACACGCAATCTAAACAAAGCAATCACAAACCAAACAAAACAAATCAAAACAATACCGAAAACTCTAGGGGTCTATGGTGGCTATCGGTCCAATGCCGTTGTCTGTCCTGCGTTACTCGCAGTCTGTCTCTGATAAGTTTTACCTTTTCTGCTGCATCCACGACCATTTCTGGTCCTAACAAGGTTCTTTCTCCAACATCATCCCAAGATAAAGGGGTACGACACCTCCGTCCATATAAAGCCTCGAATGGTGATATCTCAATGCTGGCTTGGTAGCTGTTGTTGTAAGCAAACTCTACCAAGTATAGATGATCCTCCCAAGAACCTCCGAGATCCAAAACGCAAGTGCGTAGCATATCTTCAAGAGTCTGAATAGTCCTTTCAGACTGCCCGTCTGTCTGAGGGTGATATGCGGTACTGAACTTCAGTTGAGTGCCCAAGCTAGACTGCAGACTCCTCCAGAAATAGGAAGTAAAATGACTATCCCTATCTGAGATAATGCTCACAGGAACTCCATGTAATCTGACAATCTGCTGTACATATATTTTTGCTAGCTTCTCCGTAGATGTACCCACTTTGAATGGTAAGAAGTGGGCTGACTTGGTCAACCTATCCACGATGACCCAAATCGTGTCCTTTCCTCCTGTAGAACGAGGAAGTCCTGAAACAAAGTCCATAGTCACGTGCTTCCACTTCCATTCTGGAATGGGTAAAGGTTGAAGCAATCCCCCTGGCCTCTGTCGATCTGCTTTCACCTGTTGGTACACTAAACATCGGGATACGAAGCGTGCTACTTTGCGCTTCATACCATACCACCATACATGCTTCCTCAAATCTCGATACATCTTGTTGGCTCCGGGATGCATCGAGTACTGAGAGCGGTGTGCCTCCTGCAAAACTACTTCGCGCAGCTCTCCACATGGCACGCATATCCTCGCGGCATGTCGTAAGGATCCATTATCCGCAATAGTGAAGTCATCTATCAATCCTGTCTGAACTTGTGCTATAATATTCCTTAGAGTCTCATCATCATACTGCACAACTCTAATTCTGTCTATCAGCTTTGATTGAATCTGCAGTCCCCACATCTGAATCTCAGCTCTTGGAACTAATACCTTAATTTCTAAGCTCTCAAGATCAGCTAATAAGTGTCTATCCGAAGTCAAGCACATAGCCATTGGGTACCTGCTCAAGGCATCCGCGACTACGTTGGCTTTCCCTGGATGATACTATAATGAGATATCAAAGTCTTTCATCAATTCTAACCCCCTTTTCTATCTCATTTTTAGCTCCTTCTGTATAAACACGTACTTTAAGCTCTTGCGGTCTGTGAAGATCTCCACACGCTCTCCGTACAGATAGTGCTTCCACAGCTTTAGGGCAAAGATAACTGTCGCTAACTCCAGATCATGAGTGGGGTAGCATAGGCAATTACTTTCCCGTGTTGTTGAAGAATGCATCCCAACCCTTTTCCTGAAGCATCACTGTAGATAGTGAATCCACATGTCCCTGATGGCAACGTTAAAACTGGTGCTGTCGTCAATCTCCTCTTCAGCTCATCGAATGCGGCTTGACATTCCTCTGTCCAGACAAATTCTACATCCTTCTTGGTCAGCCTAGTCATTGGCTCTGCAATCTTGGAGAAGTCTTGTACAAATCTTCTGTAGTATCCTGCTAGTCCGAGAAAGATCCTGATTTCAGCTACAGTATTGGGGGTTGTCCATGACTCTACTGCCTCTATCTTCTTTGGATTAACTGAAATTCCGTTACCCGTTATCATATGTCCAAGAAATTCAACCTTGTCAAGAAAGAACTCACACTTTGAAAGCTTCCCGTATAATTTCTCTCTCCTGAGAGTTTCTAAGACTATCCTCAGGTGCTCTTCATGCTCTTCTGAGATTTTTGAATATACTAGAATGTCGTCAATAAACACCACTACGAACTTGTCGAGGTACTGGTGGAACACCTTGTTCATCAAGTTCATAAATACCGCTGGTGCATTGGTTAAACCAAACGATATTACTGTAAATTCAAACTGGCTATATTTGGTTCGAAAGGCGGTCTTCGGTAAGTCTTCTTTCTTCACCTTCACCTGGTGATAGCCTGACCTCAAGTCTATTTTTGAAAACACCTTTGCTCCGCTCAATTGATCGAAAAGATCATCTATCCTCGGCAGCGGGTATTTGTTTTTGATAGTGAGATTATTCAAAGCTCTATAATCGATACACATGCGTATCGTGCCATCCTTCTTTGGTACAAATAATATCGGTGCTCCCCATGGCGATGAACTGGATCTAATAAAATATTTGTCTTGCATCTCCTCAACTTGTTTCTTCAGTTCTACCAACTCGTTGTTGTTAACTCTATAGATATGTTACGAAATAGGCTCCGCTCCTGGTATCAAGTCTATAGAGAACTCAACATCTCTGTCTGGCGGCAAACCTGGCAACTCCTTTGGAAATACATCCAGGAACTCCGCTATAAGTGGATGCAGTAACTCTTCTTCTTCCACTCTGGCTCCGCAAAAAGTGCCTCTGCTCCGCTCCTCTGCTCCTCTGGCGATATCAAACTTTGGCTCTCCTGGTGGTCGAAATACTAATCTACCTCCGTGACAATCTATAGAAGCATGGTGTTTATTTTATAAATCCATTCCGAGTACAATATCGTATTATGGAAGTGGCATGACGAGTAAACTCACGCTCAACTCTCGGCCTTTCAATGACACTCTCCGATCCTTGCAACAATCACGGACTAGGATAATGCCTTCTCCTGTCGTGATCTTGCAACTCCTATCTAATGGTTCCATTTCTAAATGATGCTTAAGGGCATAAGATACAGATACGAAACTATGGGAAGCGCCAGAATTAAATAAGGCAAGTGCTGGAATAGAATCGAGTAAAATTGAACCTGAAATCACGTCTCCAGCTGGCTCGGCCTCCTCAGTGGTCATGGCGTAAGCTCGTCCTTGTGGTGCTCCTCTCTGCTGCTGCTGATGCTGAGCAAACCTCTCCTGCTGTGGTGGAAGTGGAGGTCCTCTCTGCTGCTGGCCTCCTGGTATAATGGGTGCTCTGGCTAGTTCTCTCTGAGCTGCTGCTCCTCCCTGGCGAGTCTGAATAGCTGGGCAGTCCCTCAGCAGATGTGCTGCTGATCCACATGATAAGCAAGTGCCCAACCTTTTTCTGCAGATGTCTCTTGTATGTCCCATTTTTCCGCAATACGAATATGGGGCAACGAGTTGATTATGTCTTTGTGGTTGCTGTTGTTGAGCATGTCCTCGAACTGGTGCCTGTTGCTGGTGTTGCTGCTGGTATTGTTGCTGGTATTGTTGCTGGTGTTGTTGCTGGTACGGCCTATATTGTTGTTGAAAGTATGGGTGCTTGGCTTGTCCTGTGTTACCTCCTCTTGCTCCAGATGTATCGCGTCCTCTCTTGGGCCTGAGGTCCAAGTCGTCTTCGGCAATCTGGGCATCCATCAGAATACCCTCAAATGTAGCAGTACGTTGTCCCGAAGTACGAGACTTGATCTCCCTATTTAATCTCTTCCTGAATTTTTGAGCTCTGTCTCCTGGGTCTCGAACCGTCGATAAAGCAAATTGACTCAATCGACAAAACTCTGCAGCATATTCGTCGACTGACATGCCTCCTTGGACTAAGCCATGGAACTGACTTTCTAATGCTCCCAAGGCTACGTCAGGAAAGAATTTCTCTTTGAAGAGTTCCTTAAAGTCCTCCAAAGTAAGTCCTTCAGCGGCGAGTCTCGGCTCTGTACGATACCATGTCAGTACGATATCAAACATCTGACTGCCAGCGGCCTCTATCTGAAGAATCTCTGGAATCTGTGATAAGCGCAAGTTCCTCTCTATGTCCTCTAACCATTCGTCAGCATATAATATTCCTTCTGTGCCTTTGAACTCTCGAGGCATCATCCTTTTAAAGTCTACTATGGTACCGGGCCTCTGTTGTTGTTGACCTTGCTGTTGCGGTTGTCGTGCTACTCTCTCTACAGCCTGGAGAGTCACCTGATGAGCATTATCCATGCTCTCTCTTATCAATTCGGTTTGCGCCTGGTGTGCTTCTGCTTGCACTCCCTGAGCCTCAGCTTGAACACGCTGAGCCTTTGCTGTTACTCTCTGGGCCTCTAGCATGCCCTGCATCAGTGCGAACATCTGTGCCCCGTCAGCGGGCACTCCTCCGAAAATTGGTGTCGGTGGTGGTGGAAGGTTGCTGTCTTAGCTGGGGCAATCCTCTGTATAGGTGGAGGAGGGATCTCGTTAGCTACAGACACTCCCACACGAACAGGAGATGTAGGAGGATCTCCCGGTATCTGTTCGTCGGGTTGAGAGGTGGCAGTCCTCTCTGAATTAGCTGCTCTCATTCCCATGGATCTAGTATTCGGCGGCATCCTGAATACAGATCAAAAGAATCAATTAAGGTGATAGATATGATACTATCAAGGAAGGACAGTAAAGTGTTAAAGGAAGCAATCAATTGGAATAGCAATATGAAGTCTATATCCTATCACAGGCTCGTAGTAGTATAACTAAGTTGTCGCACTACCACGATATCGCATAACTTGCAAAACTAGACCTGCATGGGCCACCATTAAAAACGTGTCATGACCCGCACCCGGTATAGGGGCACGAGAGCGTGGGTACGTCCAGCCTACGCCGCAGCATCGGCGGTAGAACGCTGTCTAGGTCACAGTAATACTATATAGCTAAACACCTGTCAATGATATCCATCTCCATAAGGAGGTCATTATACATCTCACAATAATCTCACAATGTAACTCAATCACAACAACTATAAGGCACGATAAAAGATAAAAGAAAATAACATAGTTAAATACTATGTCTCAAACATAAAGATAACTCACAGTCTAGCTATCCAACACAAGTCTCCAATTAAACTTAACATAAGTCTAAACATAAACTGAAACAACCTCCATAAGTCTCAAGCATAAATAAATACTATCTAGATAGCTGCAGGTAATGTCTCATCTAGAGGCATAGTCTCCTCTAGGATCTCGGGTGCATAGTCTGCATCTATACCTGGTCCGTAGTGCGTGGTACAGAAATCCTCAAGATTCTCTGGAAAAAATATCCAGTCAGGATTGGAACAAAATAAACCTCTAACAGCAGTTCCACATATATTGCCAAAAACTATAACACAGTGTAAAGAAATACAAGACAGATATGAATAACTGACAATAAAAGATACTAGAATAAAGGAAATGCTGGAATAAAGAAATACTGGAACATCATCATCAATATACATCTAGCAATGAATAGAACTATAAGTACACACAAGAACAATGAACTGGTATGTAAGTGTATACAAGATTAATAACTCAACATGTGGAAATGCAAGATCAATATACCAAGATACATGTCAAGAATCATCTAACTAAGTGTGCGAAACATCAGCATATCATATGATCGGCTTCGGCTATATGACTCATTACATTGATTAGCGATCATCCCCATCAGGTCAGGCCAACCAGATGTAACAGCGATGAGGCATGTAAGGGTAAGGCTGCACCGACGTAAGTTGTGGGTGAGCTAATGATGCATGTAAGTTGGGTATGATCATATAAACTACTAATATTTCTCCATTTTTTTTCGTAGCTAGCACGATGAATTCCAATCACGACTCCTCGTGACAGGTCTCAATGATGTCAACTCGTATAAATAATAGTGTCAGAGTCATGTACGCTATACAACAAGAGTTATAGAGATAATCAACATAATGGAAACTGTCAGAGAATGTACTCGCTTGGGGTCCTTAGCTGGCAATACCACTGTCCGGGTTCCAAGGTATCGTCTGAGTGATCCCACAATCCTATAGACATATCATATAATACAATTCTTTATCAGATATTACTCTAGCACACAATCAACATAACGATCTCAATAGGCTACGCTATAGGTCACAGGTTGGGATAGCTACGGGTATTCGTAATTTTGTTAGGGCCACCTAGTACACGGGCATATAATGCCTGTTGTTTACTATCATAACACCACTACTTAATTAATTACAATTATAACAGAAGTATGCATTTAATACTTAACAGGGTTATATTTTGTATATATATATACTACTCAATTTATACTATGTACATATATGCATATATTAAACAGGTACTAGGCATGCACGTATTATACATATACGTAGGCTTTATGTTAATTGAGCACAATACGGTATATATATATATATATATATATACAGGGCATATGCATCTGTATATATGCGATGGAGATACACCACGTATATATGTATACCAGGTACATTTATTATATAATAACACCGACGCAATATGTGCATCCCGCCCGTATACTGGATACGCTACGGCAAATACGTGTTGGATTACCACGAAGAATATGTATATATACGTGTACGTGTTCATGCATGCGATGGTTCAAACCTGTGATCGTGAAGCGAAGTATTTGATGTCGAGGTCGTCGCGAAGGAGGTGGTAGCGGGGTGCTACTCGGGTTCACGACGCGGCTCCCAGGATCGTCGAAGTCATCGTCAACAACGGTGTTCGTGGCTCCAGTCGATCGGTCCAGTCTTGTCCCCGGAGGGTCGAGGTCGAGTGCAGCATCTCCGGCGTGCTCCTGGTGCAGTCGATCCGGCGGCAGCGGTCGGTCCAGTTGACGTGGGGAAGGAGGGGCAGACTGACGGCGTCGGAGTTCAGGCTACGGTCGGCTTGTAGGCAGTGAGGGGGAAAGAACGCTGGACTAGGCTGCTCCGGCGTTCAGTCATGGTTCGTTGTCGGGTTTGGCCGGCTCAGGGCTGCTCGGTTCCGGCGGGTTTACGGTCGGGTTGCTTGGGAAGAAGATGAACAAAAGTAGGACGGCTTGGCGAGGTCACGGCGGCTTCCGAACTCCGGCAAGGGAAGGGTTGACGTGAACAGGAAGATGGGATGGAGAATTCGGCTGGGGTTATTTAGGGTTAAGGGGAAAAAGTTGACTTTGGTCAACACTAGGGAAAGGCCTTGGCTTGTTATGGAGATATTCCAATGGGCTAGGGTTCGGATGAAATTGCGAGAATTGTATTGGTCTAAGGGTTTGGAGGCCATGGTTTCAAGGGGTTGATGTTAAATTACACATTCCCAAAATCTATGGAAAATATAATGAAGGGGGAAAATGGGTTTATAACGCGTGTCGTGTCAAACGGGTGCTCTTTTACATAACAGTGCCAACAATTGGAAAATTGCATGAAATAGGTTTATTGTTTGCTTATTAAAATTAAATACAAGGAGGTGTTCTACTATTAAATAGAAGTACAAAGGGCTAGATTTACGTGGGACACAAGCATCAATTAACGGTCTGGCGTGTCTAGGACAAGGTGTGAATCTGTTGGAAGACAAGGCTAGCATAGCGTTCTAGTTATTGAATAACGATAAAGTGAAACAATCAATTAAGGTCACCGTAAATAAAATAAAATTGATTATCATGCAATTATTTACTCATTAATTATGAAAAGACGAAAATATCCCTAATCCAAAAAGTGGGGGTGACACGTTGTCTTCAGTATATCAACTGCTCCACAGTTACTGGGAGCCTTGTATATCAAAGACTTGCAGTATCATTCATAGTTTATCAATTATCAAAATGGAGGAGATTAGCTTCTAATTACCTATCCACCAAAGCAGTCCACATTCATTAACAAAGTCTACCATACTTAAAAATTGAACTCGGTTACCCTTTTTGTATGAAATCAACCATTTCAATTAGCTTCTAATTTCTTGGCCCAACGGTTGAAAATTTAAATTAAACCCCATCCGAATTTTGGTCGAATTATGTTTGCCTACACACTATAAATATAATTGGAATTCTATATTCCTACTCACTCAATGATTCTTAATCTTTTATCCTATTATGAGCAAACATCTAAACTTTAACTTTTCCATCTCGAAGAGCAACTCCCTAGCCTTCTTAGTGCCAAGTGTGGTCTCGGTCTAGAAGTCTTCATAGTTGTAAAGATCTTGGTTCCATCAATTACTCTCTCTCTCTCTCTCTCTCTCACTCTCGCTAGCTGTGAAATTACGAGACTTCGGATCAAACCTCGTGGTGTAAAGAAGTGGCAAGCGTTCGGATCAAAGCTTGTGATTCACTATTAGTGATTATAGTTGATAAAACTTTAAGCTTGAGTTCTCAGGACTAGACTAGTCCTCTAAGAGGAAAACCAGTATACATCGCGGTGTTTGTGTTTGCTCTCTCTTACTCATACTACTTTACATTACTGCCTTGCATATATACTGTTAGTTTGTAGTTGCCTTCACTATGCTTAACTTTTAATTGGGTAGATTATTCCGCTGCACTCTATTCACACCCTCTAGATTTTCCTTATGATCCTTCAATTGATATCAAAGCAGGTGCTCTCTTTATATAGATAATACTGATACCATTTGGTCCCACGGTTGTATGCCTTTAGAATATTACTTTCTTAACTCTTAGTGAAAATACTTTACATTTAGTCAGCTTATTCATGACCCGCTTCCAAATAATTATCTATAAGTAGTGAGTGCATCCAGCAAGAGGAGAGCATTTTTTTATTCGATTTTAATCGATCATAATAGTCAAAATGAATAAACCAAAAATCTAAATAATCTAAACAGAACAAAATAGAACTAATATAATTGGATAAGTTTACTTGGTTTATTTGGTTTATTTAGATTGTTTGGTTGGGCACATTTTATTATTTAATAGGTCAAGCTCAAAGTTGGTAATTATAATTAAATTATACTTTTTAAATGCATTTTTTATACATACAATTATTATATTTTGAAGTTGGGCCCAAAGATGGAGTTTGTTAAATTACCAAAGTTAGACTTTAAAAAACATATATAGAATTATTATTTTTACATATACACACTTTTAATCATAAAACATACACAAAATTGCGATTATTCATATAATTTCATAAGTCTTATATGATTTTTGGTTTTGAACCAAAACTAAAACCCAAAACCAAAGACGAATAAGAAAGTTTAGTATTTTCAAAACTAAACCCGGACCAAAAAATTTCAAATCAAACCGAATTTCTTATTTGGTTCGGTTTGATTCTCGGTCCAAAATCGAATAATGTGCACCTCTACGTCTATTCTACATCACAACATCAATGGTAGTACATATTATTTATATTCATTAATAATAAAATATTCGTAAGGTTACAAGATCATATCATATAACATCCACAATCACTACAGAACCAAAGGGAATATAATAATATTCTCCCTTGTTCTCTAGTGATTATGGATATTATTTTATGTTATCTTGTGGATATAATTTTATAAACTGACATAAAAAAACATACTACCGTCGATGTTGCAATATAGGCTGGATGTACTCACTACTTATACCTAATTATTTAGGAGCGGGTCATACGAACAAGTAACATACAATTACAAACACACTGGTTAAATAATCAAACTAAACTACTTTATATCTATAATATTGGATTTAGTAACCAACGCTAAATCGGGACGTGTCCAATCTTTAATGGTATCCTTATGAGCGTAATGACCACAGGATTATACAAGCTACAGACATATACTAGAACTCAAACCAAATACGGAACCAAAAATCATCCTCGAAAGAGACTCTAAAACACAACTCTTGTGTTGATGTTATTATTATTTTTAATCCGGAACGGTCAAACCAAAATACAGTTGGTACACCGACAATATTTTGGTTGGTTGTTGCGGGCCGAGATGGCTCATGATTTAATGATAAAGGGAAGGAAATTCTGGTTTGTACTTGTTATAGGATTTGGACAAAAGTGGCAAGTAAATTCTTATGACTTTAAGAAGCCCCTACATATTTTTAAATATTGGCAGAGGGTAGCTTGGTAAATACTTCGGTAACCTAGTTAGAATTTTAGTGGATCCTAACTCCAATCTCGCCCTTGCTTCTTTCTAGAATCGTTTAGAAGGTTCTTGATTCTACTATACATTTATAGATGTAATAATAATTCAGAATTAGGATCTTTCATCATAAGTTTTCTTATGTAATATGTTAGGATTACTCTAAGTTAATATCTATCAGATTTCTGTGCTAGCTCAAGTTGACATGGTTGAATTCAAGTCAATCTGCCATCGGTCAATCACCATTGAACCCAACAAGATCCTAAGTATGTCATGTATAGCTAACTAACTCCTTTATGTGTGACCCTTTATGCTCAACATCACTTTGTCCACAATGAATGAAAAGGATCTGATACATACTTGTTACCGAGTATGAAACCATTACGATACTGGAAGAATTTTGCTCATATTTTGGTTAGAATTCCTTATGTCAATTTTTGAACTTTTTTCATTGGAATCTTTCTTTGTTGGCCTAGATTGATACCTAGCAGTATGTTAAGGATCCCATATGGTGTGAGGATGTTTAACAGAATCCACTCAAAAACATATCCATATACAGTTACTGTGCAATTCAGTCTTTCTATCATAAATTGTCCCAACTAGACTTATGAATTGAATAATATGTCAAATCATATTCATCAAAGTAACAATGTATCTTGATCTCGTTTGTTGAACATTCAGGTGTCGAATATGACTCTTATACTCACATATTAACCTTGTGTAAGGATTTCTTGAGTGTAACATGTTAGACCACATAGTCGTTACCCTCCTTATTATATGCTAGTAGTGAGTGACAGGTCCCTTATCGGTCATATAATACCTTCATGATTAATTCATCACACACAATTTATAAGTGTTACAACCTTATGGTTCACTAAATGTTAATAATTAAAGTATGGGTGCACACTCATATGATATCGTATTGGTCGCAAGTCCGAAGACCACTTGCAATAATAAGATAAAAGGCATCCTTATTGACATTAGCATGCTTAAATCCATTAGTGACTCCTTCTTTGGTATCATGTTCGATGAATTCATTTAACTAACTGAGCACATATACTCTCGTTATAATGATAACTACGCCAGCATTTGCATTTATCAAATAAGTTCGATACAGAACACACCGGCCTATTTAGTTTCACCAATGTACCTGTTTGTGAACCTGTAGCAAGGAACATATATTTTAGAGAAAATCTTAAGTCATTCGTATCTCATCCAAGTCATCTTCTAAAAAGAAATCCATTGCCTTTACTTTTGAGACTTTATCACCTTATCAATAATTACATAAACATAATCTAATTAAATACAATAAATAAATTTCTATTAAGTTAATAATCAAAAAAATTGTAACATCTATTGATATTTGTTCAACTGAAAATGTCTTCAAACACCTTTTGTTTTAGAGCTTTCATGAAGGGATCAGCAACATTGTTATCTTTCGAAACTCGTTCTATTATAATGTCCTAGCAACCTATGATCTCGTGGATTGAATAGTAACAATGCAATATATGTTTGGATTTTTGATGAGATTACGGTTTCGTAGATTATGCAATAGTCTAAAGTTCATTTATGATAGTACTATACTGAGTTCAATTATAAACTTCATCATTCAAATTACCTCTTTAGCGGCAACGTATGCAACAATATTTTTGGACTCTCCAGTAAAGTCAATAGTGGTCTCCTTCTTAGATCTCATTGGCATACCCGGCTTACTCGAATCCACATCATGTAAGATCTTGCAAGCTTATCTAACCAGACTAGATATTTTTTTGCTCATTCTTTAATTTTTCAAATTTTGTTTAAAATGTTGACTACAAAAAATTGTGCTGATTTTAAAATAGTTTTACTCGTTTATTTATTAATCCTTTTTTGTTTATCTAATATAAATGAATTAGTATCACATCGATAAAAAAAAATTTCAAATGTTTTTTAATTGTTTAAGAACTATGTCCATGAATCAGTATTTTCATTTTTAACAACAATATAAATAATTTGATATAAATGGTAGTTAAGATCGTTAGTACCAGCAACAAATAAATTACCTTAATATCTAAATTTAAGAAAAGTAGCATCAATATTAATCATATATAAACAACTGCTTAAAAAATTATCTATGTCTTGAAACAAACAAATGTTCTTTGAAAGTTATTATTTCCTATAGTCTTTATGACATTTGCTCCTAAAATTTGTTTCCATAATTGTAAAAGCATATTATTCAAAACTACCATATGCATCAACATGACTACCATTAATTTCAGCTAATACAACTTTCTGGACTTTCCAAGCTTTATAATATTTAATAAATATTTGTATTCTTTAAACATATCATGTATAATGTGGGATGAACTATAGGAATGGTTATCTCTAATTTTTACCAATTGTATTTTTTTAACCCATTTGATATTATTTAATAGATGACCTTGTGTTATAAATGCACCTAAACAAGAATGTCAATTTTCTAATGTACAAATAACAAATGTTTTGTCTTCATCAATGGCTTTAGCATATACTCTGCAACAAAAATTTATTTATCACAAGCATATACAATTTTTTGGGCTTTGTTTATACTAGTTGAACAATAAAATTATTTGCAATTGTTATATCAGTTATAAAACTTCTAAATTTAAAACGAGATTCCAATATATTTTTCTCGAAAAATATTTTGGGCGTGCTAACATTTAAGTTATTTTTAACATTATCATCTAAATCATCATCTAAATCATTATTGATTTCATCATGATCCTCTTCATTTAATATACTTTCGTATTTAATAAATAGAATAATTTTGTTTGAAGAACTTGAACCAATATTAAAACTTTGGTTATTAGAAAAAAAAGGTTAACTACTTGAAATGATATTTGTGTCAAAATTTGGTAATGGTGGAGTAACGTAAATTGCTTTGAATAAAAAAATTGCATACTTCTTCACCATCTAATAGTAAACAAGTATAAGAAAAAATGCACCTTAATATAATATGAATTCATACCGGATAGAAAAAATAAACGATAATAAGATTTCATAAATCATCCAACGTAGTATGCTAATGGTGTAACTGCCTAAAACTTGATTAGGGATATTTTTGTTAACTTATTTTTATTGCTAATAGTATTAGTTATACTAAATTTATTAGTTTAGTTCAAAGTTAATTATACTCTTAGTTATGGATAGAATATTCCCTCATAACTAATTAGATTCTCTTCCTAACCAATTGATTCATTTCCCTCTAGATCTAGAATTTGAATTAGGAGTGTGGAGTGGCAAACTTGTAAATATTACAAACTCTAATAGCCCTACACATGTCCAGCCACCATCTCCCCTCCATGTCATTTTATTTCCCTCCAAATACTTCTTCCTCGTGCTTTCTTCTCCACCAAATTCCAAACTCCAATTTTTACTTTCAACCACCCCTAAATCAACCTATTTCATCTTTAATTCTTCTTCCAATGGAGAGCTAAAGCTTGGGAGCCCAAGAGAAGATTGGAGAAGAGTGTCATGCTAGGAGGATCATGTCCAATTCATCTTTCTTGTGTCTAAATTCGTAAATCTTTATTGGGAACTCACTCCCAATAAGTAATTCTTTCTTTTCTCCCAAATTCTTTATTGAAACTCTAATTTAACCTAGTAGGAGACCCCCAATAGTTAATCTAACCCTTTAGGTGGTGAATTAGGTTGTAGATGACTAATTTCTAGTAGATCTATGTGTTAGAATGGCCAATTTGGTATAATTATGAATTTGTGTTTACAAATATTTGATACATGTTTCCAAAAGGATTTTGTGTCATATTTTGGATTGTACTTGTGTCCTTGTGTCCTAAATATGATACATAGTATTTGTGCCATGATACTTTAGGATACACATGGTTAAATTAGTAATTCATGTGTATTTGAGTTCTTAGTTGTTAAATCATATATATGGTTTATTAGATCTATTGATCCTTATGTATTGAGTATCAATTTTGCTACATGGATTCATTTGGGGTAATAATATAGATTTGATTCATCCAGGTTGAGTGTTGAGGTTGGATGTTGGTGCTTTCATTAGTATTAGTTTATCATGTGATACTTAATATCATGGTGGAGTGTGTGTATGTGTGTGTGTATCCTACTTTGAGGTTTGTATTCTATATTTATGTGTATTCATGAGTGTACTAGTGGCTGTGCCATTGGGAGAGTAGTGCACTTGGTGTGTGTACTTCAGTACTGGACTGCAAGCAGGGTTATGTGTGTACCAGTTTTAGTATGGGTAGATCCTGGAGATATGTTTGTGTAGTACACATGTGCATGTGGGGTTTTGTTGGGCCTATACTACAGAAAGTTAGTTGCAGCAGCAACACATACTATGGGCACCATGTTGTGGAGCATCAATAAATTAAACAACAGCTGTATCATAGCAGTGGTGACTGCAGTTGCTGCAACCAATTGCATACATGTGCAATGCACAGCAGTACTGCAAATGCTGTGTGCCAACCGAGCCATAGTAGTGAGTGTCTAGGTAAGTACCTAAATGAGTATCAGTGTATCTATATAAAAGAGAGTGTTATAGTGTCTGTGCTAGAGATAGAAGTATAGGTATACGAATATAAGAAAGTAAGTAAGTGTTTAGTGAGTCAAGTGTTTGTTAATTGCAAATATGAACTGTAGTAACAACAAGGGGCAGCAGCTCGAGTGCACAAATTATCCACAGTGAGTGAGGGAGTGAGGACTGTCATGGGTATGTGGGGGAGTCTGTGGAGTCCAAATATGTGTATAGCAGCACTTACAAAATAGGTTGCAAGCAACATCACACATGTGTCCATGGCTATACTGGTCTAATATCATAGTTTGGACATAAGTGCATCCATGTATTTGTATGTGTTGGTAGTGCAAGTTTAAGTGAACTGCAATAGGAAGTGAACCAGTATCTGTACATTAGTGTGTGCATCGGTGTTAGAGGGAGGGTTGTGTATAAGTGAGTGAGTGATATCCATAGTTAAGTGTCAAGTATAGATAAGTATCTTAGAGTTAGTATAGGAATGGTATCAATGTGATACATGGGTATTCATGGGTATGTTTATATACCTTAGGGTGTCATGTGTAGGTAGGTGTGTGGGCAAGGGTATTAGTAGTACCAAGTATAAACTTTAGGGTTAGTGTCAAGGTAGAGATAGTAACTTTGGTATATATGTTAGTGTCAAGATACTAGGATATTTGAGTATGTTAGTATCAGGATACCAATTTAGGAAGGGTAAGGTATTAGAGTTGGTTATCGGGTATCCTAGTGTAGTGTCTAATATATATATATATATATATATATATATATATATATATATATATATATATACCTTTGTATTAAGTAAAGAATAGTGAACCTATGAACATACATGGATAATATACCGACAACGTATATAATAGGTAATTGAACGTAGTATAAAACCAAATTGACTTAGAAACCTAATACCTAGAAAGATATGTTTGTTATTGCTTTCAAATCACCTATTGACATTGTAAACTCATAATATAAGTCACTTGGACTTTCGATATGTATTCTAACCTGTACCATCTGCTAAGTACCACAAGCGAATACATTCTTTGATAGTTTTTATTCCTTGATAGCTTCTATGATACATGTTTTTAGTGATGTTTTATTTGATTCTCGACATGCGGGTTACACGAATTAGTATAATATGGATTCATCTTCATGAGATACATTTTTTCAGACTTGTTTGACTTATCATGATTTTCTCGCTGGCATCACACATATTTATCTGGTTGGTCTTGTATTTTGATATGTGTGTCGGAACTTGTATCCACTAGTACTAGTCAGGCAAAAAAAAAATTTAGTAGATATGTAAACTTCCCAAACTATATCCTCTGGTCCAATCTGGATAGATAGAAGTCGTACAAGACATATACGGGGTATCGTACATTACCCCTAGTCGTTTACATATTGAAAATGGTATTTCAAAACACATAGATAGGTGCAGTCTTACTTGCATCACTCTATACTTGTTGTTACATGTCTTACTTTCTTATGTTTACTTGATTCATTTTACTTGACTTGCCATAACTGTCGTACTTATCTATTTCACTCTATTATCTTAACATGAGTCTAGTTTACCTTTTCCTTATGTATTTCATTATTATTTACTGTTTTATAGTTTATACCATCTATTCGAACTGATTTTAATATTTGTACTCATTCTATCCAGACTGGATAACATTTTTAGACGATGATTATGAGGATCTGTAACCAATCCACTATGGGCCCCAGGAGGAAATAGCAGCAGAAGTGATGGCGGGAGAGACCCAGCCCTGGGTTATCTAGCTAGTTTAGTCATTCACATGCTAGTATTTGAGACCAAATTTGTCTCCGAAAACCTATTTGATATATTTGGATATGTTTTGGGATTTAGACTTTTTGTATATTGTGGTGCCTTTGACTTCTGACTTGTTTCTTCTCGTTATATTCTATCATGCTTATATCCTCCTTAGTTATTGTGATTGAGTATTACTATTGATTATCATTTTCATCCTTTAGAGGAGTTGAGATATTACTGCATGAGATTGTGGATTATACTTGTGAGATTAGAAATATTCTACAGCGGTAATGCATAGTAGGTTGGACGTACCCACGACTCCTACCAGAATTTTCGGTTGCGAGTCATGACAAATAGCTAACAGAAGTTAGGTTAAAAATTTACCTCTTTCATAAGATAATACATTTAGTGTACTTTTATGTGAGTATAATATTCTTAGGGTGATCCATAAAAATGCCAAAAATAACCAAGAGAATAGAGCTTGAAGGAGATGAAATGAGATAATGTGATTTTGCAACATCCAAGTTGCAACTAGATGTGCCAAAAAATTAATGCTCCCCCTCTCTCCTCTTCCTAAAATTTATAACTCAATATTTGTCCATTGTAATATGAACATTAAGATTTAATTGTTATAAAATTTGACCTGTTGAAAAAAATCTAAAACAATAAAATGCTAGAACACCTAGCATTTTTGTAACGGAAGCGCCAATTCGTCTAGCATTTATGTCATAAAAACGTCAAACGTCATAGAGTATAGAGCTTTCTCTATAGAAACTCCAAAGTTTTAATATTCATTGATAACAAAAAATTAGTATAAATGCCATTCTGAAGAGTTGTACTTCTCCAACTCAATATTTTGAACTTGGATTCCTTGTTTCGTTATAGAAATATTTTTTTTATTAGGTCATGATCTTTGCTGCTATAAGTCTTGTTGTAATATATACTTTCTAAGGTATCTTTCTCGAAGTTGTTGAAGAACACACTTTAATCCAAGTAACGAGCAAAAAAATGTTTGTGTTGTATTCCCTATCTTATTTTCTCTCTTTTTTGTCGTACAAATTTAAGCTTCATTAATGCGCATGATTAATGCAGCTCATATCTTGATAGATATAAGGAATGATACAAGAAGGTTGTTCTTTAAAACAACTAATGAAAGAGATTTCTTTACGTAGTAGCGTGTTTGCTGCCATGGTATTTACCACCAGATTTGTATTTCTTGGAATAAAGTTGAAGGATATCCCCTTTTTTCTATTGAGAGCGGACCTGGCTTCTTCGATTGTATGTCTCACCTTCCAAAAGATGTCCTTGTTCGGATGGGTGATGATATCTTCTAACACTTTGCAGTCAACCTCAATAATGATCAATTTAATTTCCTTTCTTTTACACAACATTAGAGCCAATAAAAGGGTGTCACAACCCGCACCCGAATAACCGGGACACGAGTACGTGGGTACGTCCAGCCTACGATACAGCATCGGCGGTAGAACATTTTTTAGACAATCATAAATATATAATCATAGTCCATGCAATAATATCTCAACTCCATAAGGAGAACAATGATATATAAAAATAGAAATAATCAATCACAAGATCTAATAGAAATATAAAGCATGCTATGATATAAAGATAAAAAAATCCAAAGTCACAAGTCTAAACAAGTCATGACGACAACCATAAGTCTAAATCTCAAATATAACAATCTAAGTAATCTGAAATGGTCTCTGGAGACAAATCCAGTATCAAATAGAAAGTACTAGCTACTAACTAAGCAGTCACAATATGGGTCTCTCCCTCAACTGGTCCAGGCTCTTCCTCAGTAATAGGGTCAACCTCGGCACCCTCAATACCCTAGGTCCATAATAAGTAGGACACCAATCCTCCATATCAATAACTAAAATATTATCTAGTCAGGATTGGAGCGAAGCACATAACTTTGAAAGTAGGTAAAATTGATATCATGGCAATGGCAAATATGAGAAGTATATGATAAGAAGGTAAAACAGATATCATGGAAATGGAACATATGAGAAATAGGTAAAAAATGACTATATGGCATAAGTCAACATACATGAAATGGAATAGGAAGAGCTAAACGGTAAGTGTTTTGAAATACTAATTCGTTATGTGATCGGCTTAGGCGGACACGGGCTAACTAAGATCAGGCTCAACCAAACGTG
Source organism: Iris macrosiphon (assembly GCA_036927795.1). Lineage (NCBI taxonomy): Eukaryota > Viridiplantae > Streptophyta > Magnoliopsida > Asparagales > Iridaceae > Iris > Iris macrosiphon. Next base: position 58,932,373 of record JAYESA010000001.1, read on the forward strand.
AATTGTATGGTTGTCTATGCTCATGAGCTATAATAAGGCTTTGATCATAAAACCAACTAATACTTTCTCGCCCAACAAGTATAATGTATCCAAATCATGACACGATACGACACGTAAATCAAAATACATGGTCTAAAATATTAACACAATGATCACGTTCTATATAATATATAGGAAGCAACATCTCCTAACTACGATCCAAAATATACCAATCCATGTACCATCATGTCAGAAATCAAGTATAACTTTGCTAGAACATGTAATATAGACGCTATCAATTAAAAAAAAACTAATAGAGAAACGTACTCACTTGTGGCCATGAGCTGTAAATACCAAATAGTGTCCGAACTTGAGTCCAAGTTGCCTATAATAAATTTTTATCTCAATAGGTGATTTGGAATAAAAAAAATAAGCTTAACTAACCTTATTATAGGTTTCTAGGTCAATTCTAGATCAATAGGGTAAAACGAGGTCAAAACTTATTTTTGGGTTCTCAAATACCTATTTGTTTGGCATATATAGTTAATTAGCTAATACCAAGTCATTTATAGGTTTTCTAGTCATACCTTATAGGAATAGGTATTGTATGTATCATATATTATATATATAACCACATAGACTCATATATACTAATATCTCATAATAACTTAGCTATATACCTAATACCTTCACCCATTACCTAGTATCTCACAATTACCTATACCAGTATCCAATACTTATCCTAAATTCTAGTATCTTGACCAATACCTTAGTTTTCTAGACACTTACCCAATATCTAGTTCTAACACTTGATACAAATAGGATACCTCACTCAACTCACCTCACTTACCTTTCACTACAAAAATATACTACTTTATGGGGTGTCATGGTCATAGGAGTCTCAATCAAACATAAATCCTTCTTGCAATTCTGAACTCGTCTTCTTTGATACTCAGGTTGAATTCTTTCAGATTGATTGCTTTATTGTTCCTTCTTGTCCTATACTTGATTGTGTCTTGTGCTCTTTTTTAGGGATTCTCCTTCCCCCTATGCTGCAACAATAAGAGAGGCATTATTGCCAATAGAATAAGATCCTATAGAACCCCAGCCAAGGATCTGAGTTGAGCCCACGATAAATAGGACAGAGCAGTAGGCTTTAAGTGTTCTCGTACCTCCCATAGTACAACCAGTACTGTATACCCGGACCTTGCTAACGATTGTCCGTAGATTGTTGGCTGCTCAACAACACTAGATGGTGGCACATCAACAACAACAACAGCAACATCAACAACAATAGCTTCAGCAGCAAGAATAGAATGTCATGTTGAACCAAGGGTTGCAGACAGCCCTAGAACGAGGCGGGAGGACAGATTCTGGGGCATCGGTTAGATTTTGTAGACTGAACCCCAGATATTTCGATAGCACGAAGGATATAATAACGACAGATGATTAGTTCCATGATATTGAGACCATTCTAGTAGGAGCTAAAATTTTGGTTGAGGAACAAGTTGACTTGGTTCTCTTACAACTCCAGGATCTGGCTAGGGATTGGTGGGCTATGATGGAGGTAGGGTTAAGGCGTCATATTTCATAGAATGATTTCAGGACCCAGTTTACAATAAAATACTTTGGGATTGTGGCTCAGTGTGAGTTGCAGCAAAGGTTCACTAACCTCAAGCTGGCTGGAAGAATAGTAGAAGGCTATACGGCAGAATTTTGTCGACAGAGCAGGTTTGCTCCGACTATGATGGCAACCGAGTTGGAGAGAGAAATAAGGTTCCAGTAGGGACTTCACATGGAAATCTTACATATGCTAGAGGCACATGACTACCAGACTTTTGAGGCGGTATTGATAGCAGCCAAGAGGGTTGAGCTTACTTTCCAGAGGATGACATCAAGAAGATTAGACCGTAAGAAGCATCACAGACAGAGCAATGAGGGAGGACCAACACCGCAAATATTAGCACCAACCCTGGCATTCGCATCTATGACATAACATAGAAGAGGCCAGTGACCTCGACAGTGATGGCACCAGCTCGGTTACAGCAGCCAATGTAGCAGCAACAACAACAACAGTGACGGGAAGAGCCAACTGGTTGTACCTATTATGGCAAGGAAGACCGTACCCGGAATGTTTATCGGGCAATAAATAGACAGTGCTTGAGATATGGGAGTCTCGATCATAGGGTTATCATATAACCATTAATACAGAGGCCAGGAGGGCCAGTACAACAGTTTCCTGCATTGCCAGCTCCAAGGACAGTACAACAAGGAGGACCAACAGCAGTACGGCCCTTAGCTCAGCGTCCATTGTTGACGTAGTCCCAGCTTTATAGACAACAACAGCAGCAGAATCAACAGGGATCATAACAACAGTATCAAGGAAGACAGTAGCAGGGAGCTCGACAAGGCCAAGGACAGGCGTTCACCTTGTCTTTGGAGGAAGCTATGGAATCAAGCGACGTAGTGGCAGGTAATATTTATTTTACAATATTTTTTGCTAGATCTTTAATTGATTCTGGAGCTTCATAATTATTTATATCTTCACAATATATGATACATATTGGATTAAAATTTGAGGCATTGACAGAGAGGCTGAATATACTCACTGGCAATGGGATCATAGAAGTTAGTAGGGTATGCCTAGCATGTCCAATCGTTGTATATGGGCATTTATTACCTGCAAAGTTAATCGAGTTCCCTATGGGCAACTTTGACCTTATCTTAGGCATGGACTGGTTGAGAGACAGTCATGCAACTATAGACTGTCGTGAGGGTAGAGTCTTGTTTACAATTTATGGTATAGAAGAGTTTGTCTTTGGCAGAATAATAAGAGACCAGCGTAAAGGAGGAGTTGCAACATTAGCAAAGGAAGGAGACCCGGTACCCAAGAGAGTTGAAGAGTTTATGAACGTCTTTTCGTACAAGCTTCCCGGATTGGCCCTAGTTAGAAAAGTAAAGTTTTGTAAAGAGTTGATGCCAGAAGAAGAACCAGTATCCTAGAAGGTATACCCAATGTCACCATCAGAGCTTGATCAGTTATATCGATACGTGGAAGAAATGAAGACGAAGAAGTTTATTCGAACCAGTGTATCACTGTGGAAAGCACCAGCGGTATTGGTGAAGAAGAAAGATAGATCAACGTGGTTGTATATGGATTACATGCGGCTAAATATATTAATCGTGAAGAACAAGCACCCATTACCAAAGATTGATGATTTGTTTGACCAATTAAGCGGAGCAAGGTTCTTCTCCAAGATAGATTTATGATCAGGATATCACCAGGTGCGTGTTTGGGAGCAGGATATACCAAAAATAGCATTTAGGTCATGATATGGGTATTACGAATTCTTAGTTATGCTATTCGGACTGACTAATGCTCCTGCAGTATTCATGGATTTGATGAATCCTGTCTTCATGCCATACTTAGACCAATATTTGGTAGTATTTATCGATGACATCCTTATGTATTCTCGTAATTACGAGGAGCATGAATAATATCTCAGGATAGTATTGCAAACATTGAGGGAGGAAAAGTTATATACAAAGCTTAGTTAGTGTAAGTTTGGCTGGATCAAGTATCTTTTCTTGGGCACATTATTTCTGGAGCAGGAGTGTCATTTGATCCCAAGAAGGAAGATACAGTAGAGAACTGGCGAGTTCTGAAGACAGTGGCAAAAGTGTATAGTTTTCTGGGCTTGGCAGGATACTACAAAAGATTTGTGTCAGACTTTGCTAAGATATCGACACCATTGACTCGGTTGATGCACAAGGAAGTTAAATTTGTGTAGTTAGTGGAATGCTAGATAACTTTTGAAGATTTGAAGAAAGAGTTAATCTCTACACCAATCCTTACTCTTCCAGCAAGCTCCGGAGGATTCACAGTGTATTGTGATGCATCCGATAAGGGACTTAAGTGTGTTTTGATGCAATAAGGAAGAGTGCTAGCGTATGCTTCTCGGCAGCTCAGGGATCACGAGAAGAACTATCCAACTCATGATTTGGAGCTAGCGCAGTAGTGTTTGCACTTAAGCTAGGAAAGCATTACTTATATGGTGATCAGGTAGAGATATTCAAAGATCATAAGAGTTTAAAATATGTATTCATGCAGAAGGAGTTAAAAATAAGACAGATGAGGTGGCTAGAGTTATTGAAAGACTACGACGTGAAACTTCAGTACCATCCAGGCAAGGCTAATATAGTAGCTGATGCACTTAGCAAAAGAGGTAGAAAATTTATGTTGACCCTCAGAGGCACATTCTAGAAGACTTACGAGAGATGGGTATCGAGATAGTATTTCTGTAGAGTACAGGTTTAGGCCATCCTACAGATTCAGTCAACTTTGGTAGATAGAATCAGGCTAGCTCGGAAAATGACCCAAAGATTCAAAACCTACGAGAAGAATGTGAGTTCGATCTTCGAAAGGAGTTGACATTACATGCGGATGGAACGCTAAGGTTTGAAAATCGTCTATGCATACCAAGCAAGGATATTCGACAAAAAGTTTGTGTAAAGCACACAGTTCCCAGTATTCTATTAATCCGGGAGGCACAAAGATGTACCAAGATATCAAGCAACACTTTTGGTAGAACAAAATAAAGAGGGAAATATCATGCTTCGTATCTCGATATCTGATATGTCAGCAAGTGAAGGAAGAACAACAGAGACCGGAAGGATTATTGCAGATGCTCCCAATTCCAGAGTGAAAGTGGAAACACATCACGATGTACTTTGTTGCCGATTTACCAAGATCACTGACTGTTCGAGATACAATTTGGGTGATAGTAGATCGGCTCACGAAAGTGGCATATTTTCTTTCCTTCAGAGTGGGACAGTCTACAGTGCAGTTGGTAGATTTGTACATGCGGCAGATTATGAGACAGCATGGAGTGCCAATAAGCATAGTATCAGACCGATATACTAGGTTTACTTCTCATTTATAGAAAAGCTTGCAAGAGAGATTGGGTACCAAGTTAAGATTCAACACAGCGTACCACCCCTAATCAGAGAGAACTATCCAGACCTTGGAGGATATGTTATGAGCTTGTACGTTAAACCTTGGTAGATCTTGGAAGAATCACCTTCACTTGGTGGAATTCTCGTATAACAATAATTATCAGGCCAGTATTCAAATAGCATCTTTCGAAGAACTGAACGGCATAAAGTGTAGATCGCCATTGGCATGGGATGACATTGGTGAGCGAAAGATGTTAGGACCCAAAATGATCACACACATAATAGAAGTTGTCAGGCAGATCAGAGAGAGACTTAAGGTTGCGCAAGATCGGCATCGTCATCTCCATTGGGCAGATCAACATCGTAGGCCTATATAGTTTCATGTCGGTGACTACGTGTTCTTACGAATTTTACCTAGCCATAGGGTTATTAGATTCAGGGTTCGAGGGAAGCTTAGTCCGTGATACGTTGGGCCGTTTGACATTCTCGATCGGGTAGACGATGTGCCTTATCGTCTTGCCCTTCCACCTTCTCTATGTGAGATTGACGATGTATTTCAGGTGTCTCAGTTGCGTAGGTATGTCCCGAATCCTTGTCATATCCTTGACCACTCTGAATTAGTTGTTGTTACAGACTTATCTTACAAGGAGCAACCCATATCCATTCTAGATTGAAGAGAGAAGATACTCAAGAACTGGACTATTTCTCTTGTCTGAGTTGCCTGGGGATATCACACTCTTGGAGAATCAACATGGGAGCGTGAGGATGATATTCGGTCTCAGTACCCGTACCTATTCGATTCAAAAGGTATATTATACCTTATGCCTTCGTATCAAGATTACATGATCAGGTGATCGCTTAAGTGTTGTGATGATATTGCTTGTATGTGTAATTTTCCTAGTAGATATGTATCGTGCTTGTCCTGACTTCTCTAGCTTACTTGGATTCGAATTTCAAAGACAAAATTTTTTTATGGAGGGTAGAGATATCACTCTCCATTCACAAATATACGTATTTGGAGCGTATTAAATTTTTTTTTTGCTTGCATATTTAGTTTATTGCATGAGACTAAACCCATTCTTGGTTTATCTTGGTTCATAGTTTAATTTTTGGGTTGGTTTAATTATGAGTTTACCATGGTCTAAATTTTAAACCCTCCATGCATATATAAACCAAACCTCTCTCTTTCTTTATTACTTTATTTTCTTTCTCTCTCTTAAGTTTTCTTCCTCCATGACTCAGGCAAGTACATATTTTACGAGAAATAGAGAAACTCTCCATATTATTTGTTTATTATATTTGTTATGTGTTCCTAAGAACTTTTAATACTTGGAGTTTTCGGGTTTGATGGGTGGATTTAAGTAGATCTATATTTTTATGGTTAGAGTTTTCATGGGTGCCATGTGTCTTTCGTGGTTTTAATCTATTAAAACATGATATTTTAGAAAACAGCTTTTGGGGTTGATGGAGCCCTTTATTGCGAGCATTTTGGCTTTTGGTTCACTTGATTTAGAGTTAAAATAATGTTTTTATGGAGAAAATAAAATTTGGCATTTGGAGCTTCCGTCCTGGTTGAACCGCTGTTGGAGAAGATGAAGTTTTTATGCGGCCAGCGAGCTATGCGACTGAGAGTGCTATGCGGCCTGAAAGGGCTATGTGTCCTAAACTTTTGCCGCATATTAGCAACATACGTCCATCTTGTTGGATGCATGACTTCTTATTTACACAAGTGTCCTTGAACTCCTTGTGTTTCCACTTCCTGAACGAATGAGAAATTTGCTAAGTATACGGCCACCTTACATGGACGCATGACTGTGAACTGTTGGCGCATATTTCTATAATTTTGTCCTTTCTCTCTGACACACTTTATTGCATGTCATATCAGTCACATCAATCACTTTATGTCATTTAACTGGTACTTCATTTATTGGCCGTCACATCTGTCATGCCCCGGTTCCACATAACCGATTCGTCCTCGCTGTCGGTTCACAGAACCGATCGTCCTTGTTGGGCCTGTTGTCGTACAAGTCTGGGGTTGCATTTGTATAAGGCAAGAATATGCACATGTGTCAAATATCTTTTGTAAATAGTTCCATAATACAGCAGCAGATTATAAAATACACATTTGTATAGGAAGAAAATAATTCTTTTATTGATTCATTGTAATAAAGAACAATTTTCTCAGCACCAAAATATAAATGCCTGAACGAATTACATAGCTTTGAATAAAAGAAAAGACTGATAGGCTAACATAAAATAATGTTCTTATCCCATACATATGCCCCTTTATTATTTTTTGGAAACTTGAAAGCAGCTACTAGAAATTTTTGAAATACTTTGGAAATAGGAAGAAGCTTGAAAAGACTACAACAAAAGCTTTAATTTCCTTGAGCGCCCCCGTTATCTCGGTCACCTGGTTTTCCTATAGAGACATGGGTCAGTACTTAACTTGTACTGGTGAGCAGAACTGGCCCACTCACCTAAACCAACACTTCTTAATTAAGGCAACAGTTAAATATGCAACATTATAAATACAATATTACAATAGGCAAAATTTTATAAGAAACAGTTCATGTAGTAAAATATATATAAGCTTTGCACATATGGAATTCTTACCCCGACCAATGGCCATTCCCGTATAATTTATAGCGTTGTTATTACCGTCCCTGTATAAAACATCATTGGTATGTAACTCATTCTCACTGGGTCATTTGTGGTGTAGCACCATGATGGACATGCCATATAGGACTTTTATGGGCATGCGATACGCCATTCAAAGTAGGTAGCAAGACTCAATGAATGTCTCGCTTATACCCGGTGCTACCAAAGCACTACTATTTCCCCCAGGCCGAACAGTCCCAATGTCCCAAGTTTCGTTCGAGGAAATTTATTACCTTGTGCACAAGTTGTCCATGACCATATAATGAATCTACGACTATATGATAAGCATAAATAGCAGTGTAAGATAATAAAACATTCAGAGCAACAATGCATATTTCTCAATTCTCGTTTTATCATACTTATTCATTTGATTCGATTAGTAGTCCGTAGACTCTAATTTACCGCTAAGTCATGGCACCAAACCACGACACAATGATCATATCCTTCCCTGTATTACATAATTAAACTTTCCTCTTAACAATGCAATTCCATTAATTTATAATAGTGGTATAAAACTTATGGCATTAGTGGCTTTATCGATCATTGAACTTAGCAAGGTTACAAGAGAATATTATTCATTATTGGCATGAAGGAGTAGAGAAGAAGGGACAGAACCACTCACCAAATAAAAAATTTTGAGAGAAAAAAGATGCTTGCTCGCTCAGGCTCCGGTCACGCATCTATCTGCATGGACACCAACATTTGGTTAGACTACCATCTTTATTTCTCTTAGAGTTCTCTAGAATGAATGTATTCAATCGATGAAAATAGGTTAAACAAATAATCATCAAAATCCCATGACGAAAATGCATTCATCAAAACCAAGTAGCGAAAATCCAAAAAAGCCAACAAAAAATTCAACGAAAATATTTGACTCATTCCAACCAAAGCCGATTCATCAATTGGAAAGGTTTATTGCATTGTCTGTGATCAATTTTGTCGTAAAAAATTTTCATACTCAATTTTGGCTGAGTCAATCGAGCCACAAGCCTTATAAAGTGTACCTCTAGGAGCGGGATACTACATAATATACCACTAAGAAAAGTTTCGTCCTCAAAACTTAAAACAAAGGTTCTACCTCTAGGTTATAGAATAAGGAAGGGGACTTCTTCTACATCTCTTCCTCAAGCTCCCATGTCGATTCCATAACTGCATGATTCAGCCATATTACATGCACCAAAACCACTGATCGATTCTGTAGGGTCTTCTCTTTCCGGTTTAGGATTTGAACAGGTTCTTCCGAGTAAGATAGGTCGGCACTCAGCTCAAGCTGATTGAAGTTCACTATGTAGCTCGGGTCATGCACGTATCTTCTTAGTTTGAAAATATGGAAGACATCGTGCATTTTTGCAAAATAGGAGGTAGTGCAAGTCGATAAGCCACTAGTGCCACCCTATATAGAATCTCGAAAGGTCTGATAAACCGTGGACTCAGCTTCCTTTTGACGTTGAACCGCATCATACCTCGCATAGGTGTCACCTTTAGGAACACATGATCACCCTCCATGAATTCTAGAGGTCGCCTATATACATCTGCATAGCTTTTTTGACGACTTTGAGCAACTCAAAGATTTTCCTGCACCATGTGAACTTTCTCGATGGCTTGTTCAATAAGTTTCGGTCCGAGTACTTGTCGTTCACTGACTTCCTCCCAACATATCGGTGATCGACAGAGGCGTCCATATAGTGCTTCATACGGGGCCTTCTGAATACTCACCTGATAATTATTGTTATAAGTGAACTCTGCCAGCGATAGGTTGGTATCCCAACTTGCTTTCAAATCTAGCACGCATAGTCATAACATATCTTCTAGGATTTAGTTCAGTCTCTTGGTCTTCCTATCAGTATACGGATAGTACTCCGAGCTAAAATTTAACTTGGTACCCATTGCCGCCTGAAGGCTTTTCCAGAATTGAGACAAGAATCGTCCATCCCTATCCGATACAATTGAGACTAGCACTCTATATAACCGGATAATCTAATCTAAGTAAATTTGAGCCAAACGATCAGTACTCAATGTATTTTTGATTGCTATAAAATGAGCCGACTTGGTCAGTCTATCCACGATAACCCAAATCGCATTATTTCCCTTTGTCGTCCTTGGTAAGCCCATTATGAAATCCATTAAGATGTCCTCCCACTTCCATTCCGGAATGGCAAGATTTTGCAACTCTACATCGGGTCGCTGGTATTCTGCCTTCATACGTTGACAATTCAGACATCGTGACACAAATAATGCCACATCTTTCTTCATGCCATGCCACCAAAATATTGTGCGCAAATCCTTGTACATTTTGGTGCTTCCTGGACGCAAGGTGTACTTAGCATAATGAGCCTCAATCAGTATTTTCTTCCTGAGTTCATCATCCTTAGGTACACATAATCTGCCCTTAAGCCACAATATTTCGTTCTCGCGTTCCACAAAATTAGTTATATTTCCTGCTTAAATCAACTCGCGTATCTTTTGCAGGAATATGTCATCCTTTTGCATATATTTGATCCTTTCGAGCAAGTTTGGTTCTAACTATAATTGAGCCAGCTGCGCTCCCTGTGTATGAACTTTGTATTCGATGTCCATTTCATCCAACTCTCGAAGTAACCTGCTTGATACAGATAATGATCTAACAAATTTTTGACTCAATGCATCTGCCACAACGTTTGCTTTTCCCAGCGTATAAGCAATCATCAAGTCATAATCCTTTATCCATTTCAGCCATCATCTTTGCCTCAAGTGTAGTTCCTTTTGCGTGAATATGTACTTAAGGCTGATCCGCGAAGATCTCCCAGGACACTCCATAGAGATAGTGTTGCAATAATTTTAACATGAACACAATTGCCGCAAGTTCTAAATCATGCGTTGGGTAATTATTTTCATATTGTTTCAGCTATCTTGAGGCATAGGCAATTACTTTTCTATGCTGCGTAAGAACACATCCCAATCCGAGCTAAGATACATTATTGTAAATCTGAAATCTCTCAGGTACATCTGGGAAAGTAAGAATTGGAGCCGAGATGAGTTTCTACTTCAGTTCCTGAAAACTACTCTCATAGTCGTCTGTCTATTTAAATACTACTCCCTTTTGGGCGAGGCGATTCAGAGGCGACATAATCTTTGCGAAGTTTTTTACGAATCTCTGATAGTAGCTAGCTAAGCCGAGAAAAGTTTGATCTCACTAGCCGGTGTAGGTTATTTCCAGTCTACCACTGCCTCTATCTTCTTCGGTTCAACTGATATACCATCTACTGAAATAACATGCCCAAGAAAAGCCATACTTCTCATCTAGAACTCGTACTTGCTTAATTTCATATTTAACTGATGTTTACGAAGTGTCTACAGTACAGTCCTTAAATATTCAATGTGAGTTTCTCTGTCTCTCGAGTAGATTAAGATATCATCGATGAATACGACCATGAACTTGTTTAAGAATGGTCAGAATACTTGATTCGTCATATCCATGAAAGTCGCTAGAGCATTGGTCAAACCAAAAGGCATAACCAAAAACTCGTAGTATCCATATCTTGTACGAAAAGACGAGTTTGGAATATCCTCTGGATTGATCTTCAACTGGTGATACCTTGAACGAAGACCAATCTTTGAAAATACTGTTGCACCCTGAAGTTGATTAAACATATCATCAATTCTTGGCAACGGATACTTGTTCCGGACAGTCGCTTTATTTAATTCTCGATAATCTATGCAAAGACGTATTGTGTCCTCTTTATTCTTCACAAACAGCATTGGAGCTCCCCAAGGTAAAATACTGGAACGAATGTAGCCACGATCTAGTATCTCTTATAGTTGTGACTTCAGTTTCTTCAATTCGGCAGAAGCCATCCGATATGGATCTTTTGATATCGGCCGAGTATCTAGAAAGGTATCAATACCGAACTCAATTTCTCGGTCTGGAGGCATTCCAGGTATCTCTTCTAGAAACATGTCAGGGAATTCTACTACAACTTTGGTCTCTTTCGAGTTTGCACCCTTCATCCGAGTGTCCCGTATAGAAGCAAGGTACCCTTCACACCATGCACATAGCATACGTCTGCCATCATTGCCGATACCACCATCTCTATTTTACTACTGGACTATACGAATAAGAGAACTCTGCCTCGCTAGGAATGTGAAACACAACTGTTTTCTCTGCACGGTCAATTATCGCATTGCATGCTTCAAGCCAATCCATGCCTAAGATGATATGAAGCTATGTGTAGCACCAGAGTCAAATAGTACACGAACAGGTATTTCTCTGTAAAGCAATATACATGTTATGGCAGTGTTTGATGCAAATAATTCTTCTTGAGTCAGTGCAAACACTCTACCCTGTCCTCCTGGTCGTGGTTTTTGAGCATTTGCAACTGCTGTCTATGGAGCTTGTGGCCCTTGTCCACGATTCTGATTGTACTGTTGATCACGATTCTGAGTGCGATATTGATCGTAATTCTGATTATCTTCCCCACTATTGTACCACGTAGTCTTGTGATCCAAACTGCCACACTTAAAACATCCAGCCTAACACACGTCTTGACTGTGTCCAATCCAGTTACACCTGTTACAGTACGGTCGCTGATAGGGTCCCCTATTGTCATTTGTGTTTTGACGCTTGGAAGCATCAGACTCATTTGCTTCCATGGGTCATTTGTAGTTATTCCCACGGTTGTGCTGTGTCGACCCTCGAGGACGAAATTTTTCCATCTCGAGAGCCGCTTCATAGGCTTTCCAGTACAACACACAATTTTGGTTGAGAACATCACGATGTAAGCCATCATTCAGACCTTCAATGAATCGCAGTCATTTTGCCTCATCATTTGGTATCATGTAACCATCGAACTTGGATCACTTTAAGAACTCTGCTTCATAGTCGCTAACGATATATTGCCCTGCTTGATTGCTACGAGCTCTTTTTATTTTCGGTGACGGATAGCTGGTGGAATGAACTGTGCGATGAATGCCTCCTTAAATGTCTCCCAAGAGACTTTGGCTTCTTGGTTGGCACTACATAATGCTTGTCCCTTCGACGCCCACCAGTCTTCTGCTTTAAGATATAGCACCATAGCCGCACAATCCACTTTTTTGGTGCCTTGCACATCCAACATAAGGAAGATTCCCTCTAAAGTCTTTAGGAAGCCTATTACTTCCTCTGGTTCTGCCTTGCCATTGAACTCAGGCAGATTACAGCTTTTAAATTCAGAAAACTTGATTGTTGGACGCATTCTTGGAGGTTGTTCCGTCTCCTCTGCTTCTACTACCACTGTCTCTTTTGTGACAGCCACTACGGTCTCGTTGTTATTATCAGTTAATGTAGCCACCAGTTGATACAAGTTATCAACTTGCTGCTGCTATGCATCGAATCATGCTTGAAACTGGTTGGTAAGCTATGCTTGAAGCTTGCGACGTTGTGCCTCAATCATCTTGTGATATGCATTGCTCTGCTTTCTCTGTGCCTCTAACATTTTTATTACTCTTTCCATTGGGTCGGACGACGATGTCGCCTTAGCGCTATCACCTATAGCTATCTACAAAAGAAATAACTTCCATTAGCACTCATAAAATATTTATGGACTTATTGTATGGAACATTATTTCATGTAGTACTATAGAAAAGCAAATCATCTGAGAAAATTGTATTGTTTGAAAACTTCCACTTGAAAACCAATTTTTGAAATCCGAGGAACTTTAAACTGTGCTCTGATACCAATTTATCATGCCCCAGTTCCGCAAAACCGATTCGTCCTTACTATCGGTTCCAAAGAACTGATCGTCCTCACTGGACGTGATACCGTACAAGTCAGGGGTTGCACTTGCACAAGGAAAGAACGTGCACATGTATCAAATATCTTTTATAAATAGTTCCACAATATAGCAGTAGATTATAAAACACACATTTGTATGAGAAAAAAATAATTCTCTTATTGATTCATTGCAACGAAGTACAATTTTTTCAACACCAAAATGGAAATGCCTGAATGGCTTACATAACTTTGTATAAAAGAAAGACTGATAGGACGACATAAAATAATTTTCTTATCCCATATATTATACCCCTTTATTACTTCTTGGAAACTTGAAAGCAACTACTAGAAATCTTTGAAATACTTTGGAAATAGGAAGAAGCTTGAAAAACTACAACAAAAACTTTAATTCCCATGAGCGTCCCTGGTATCTCGGTCACTTGGTTTTTCCACAGAGACGTGGATCAGTACTTAACTTATACTGGTGAGAAGAACTGGCCCACTCACATAAACCAACACTTCTTAATTAAGGCAGCAGTTAAATAGGCAACATTATAAATGCAACATTACAATAGGCAACAATTTATAAGAAACAGTTCATGCAGTAAAATATATATAAGCTTTGCACATATGGAATCCTTACTCTGGCCAATGGCCGTTCCCGTATAATTTACATGATTGTTCTTACCGCCCTGTATATAACATTATTAGTATGCAACTCATTCTCACTGGGTCATTTATGGTGTAGCACCACAATGGACATGCCATATAGGACTTCGATGGGCGTGCGATGTGCCATTCAAACTAGGTAGCAAGCCTCAATGAATGTCCTGCTTATACCCGACACTACCAAAGTGCTACTATTTTCTACGAGCTGAACGATACCCAGTACCCCAGGTTTCGTTCGAAAAAATTTACTACCTTGTGCATAAGTTGTCCATGACCATATAATGCATCTACGACTATATGGTAAGCATAAATAGCAGTATAAGGTAATGAAATATTCAGAGCAACAATGCATATTTCTCTATTCTTGTTTCAGCATACTTATTTATTTGATTCTATTAGTAATCCGTAGACTCCAATTTACCGCTAAGTCATGGCACCAAACCACGACACAATGATTATATCCGTCCCTATGTTACATAATTAAACTTCGCTCTTATCAATACAATTTCATTGATTTATAATAGTGGTATAAAACTTGTGGCATTAATAGATTTATCGATTATTGGACTTAGCAAGGTTACAAGAGAACATTATTGATTATTGGCATGAAGAAGTAGAAATGAAGGGACATAACCGTTCACCAAATAGAGAATGTTGAGAGAGAAAAGACGCTTGTTTGCTAAGGCTTCGGTCATGCGTCTATCTCCATTGGCACCAATATTTGGTTAGACTACCGTCTTCATTTCTCCCAGAGTTCTCTAGAATGAATGCATGAAAACGATCAAAATGGGCTAAACAATCAATCATTGAAAACCAGTCACGAAAATGCATTCATCAAAACTAAGCAGCGAAAATCTAAGAAAGCCAACCAAAAATCTAACGAAAGCTTTTGGACTCATTCCAACCGAAGCTGATCCATCAATTAGAAATTTTTATTGCATTGTCCGTGATCGATTCTGCCGTAAAGTTTCCCTATACTCAATTTTTAATGAGTCAATCGAGCCACTACCTTATATAGTGCACCGCTAGGAGCGGGACACTATAACTTTGACACTTATCACGAGGAGTAGACTTTAACCCCGATTATGCGGCCTAGACTTCTATGCGGCCTGGAGACCTATCCGGCCCAGTAATTTTTATTTGGATTATTTCTTATTCTATTATGTTTATTTCTGGCAATTGCTTGTGTCATGATTCTAAGAATAAATTGGACTTGGTAACCAGACCTCGTGCTAGACATGACAATGAGCTAAGATTGGCATGTACATGGAATGATTGAATGATTGGACTAAGATTTCATTATGAACCAAACTAAGTGATAAGTGACTATCAGCTATGTGCATGACATAAGCTTCGTGTTACAATGTGATCTTGATTCATGTGACCCAATGTATAATTGATAATTGGACTCGAATATTGTATCTGTGCTGATATAAATTATTGTCTGAAAGTGTATATGATCGGATGTACAGTGAGGTACGATATTCCATATCACATGTTAAGTGATCTATATTTGGAGTGTGCATCGAGAATGCCTCCAAATTCCTAAATGTGTGATATTATATATATATATATATATATATATATATATATATATATTTCCAGCACGGGCATAATATGTGAGTCAAGTACCAAAGTGTGGCTAGGATATTGATTGATTGAATGTTGCATACACGCTCGGGTGAATCCAGACCGAGCTTCTATGGATTCGTATCTAGCGGGCCCGTATCTTCTACGACATCTTAAGGGAAATTCTTATGTGACCACGCCTTGAGATTTCGAACACAATATAGGGCTAATTAAGTAATTAAAAGTGGTAGTAACAATTGGACGGAACAGTATCCCTATATCATTGCCAACGATCCTTCCTACAAAGATTCATTCTAAGTATTTTATGGACTGGCCACCAAAGATACTGTATATCATCTGCCTTACTGGAGTGCAGTAATTGACCTATTATAAATAACACCATGCCATTGTCTCCCTTTAGGACCACTGTAACTACTAATACCATAATTTAGCATAGTGGCCCTACGGAGAACTGGTGCATCTGGGAAGTGTATGTATATTCCTTTATTTTGGCTCAGTTAGCCCATGTTCGGCAATAGCATGATCTCAGGATACCTAATATGCATTATTTTTTAGATAACCTCAGACTCCACAAATAGTAAGTCGTAGAAGTGATTAGCCGATATAAAAAAAATTAGACTTGGTTGTGATTGTATTATTCTGTCAGTAGTCTTGGGAAATGGACTATCAGAGTATGACGGTTCAACCCTTATCCTTATTTGGTTATAGGGTTCGGTCTTGTGCTAGGATATGTCGTGAACATAAACTACGACACAGGACCTATGTATACATATATCTATTGTTTGGGTTTTTGTTTTTCCATTTCGTGCTCCATTGTGGTACTTACTATTTGGGGTCTAACCCCACTGGTTTTGTGTGGCCAGGTTTCGAGCCACTACCCGAGGAAACATGGTCGTAGAGGATAACAAGTGGGTTTTCTTCTTTCCTGCTCGTCATTGTACATTTTCTTCTTTTCTGCATTTACCCACCGGCACCAGTTAGTTGGCACGTCTAGACATTAGTCTCCTTACATTATTATATTAAATCATACTGCAGCTAATCATGTCATGTACTTTTGCTACTCTTTCAGCTTCTTATTTTGCACAGCTCATCTCCAGAATATTTTGAGAAAGCGTTTGGGATGCCTTATTGCTTTATCATATATGCTCTATGTTTACTGTTTCTTGTTTGATTAATTGAGACATAGATATTCATGTGACCCTAAGTGACTTGATTATAACATGCATCCCTTTGTTTTATTATAGCCGTAATCATCGTACGACGTATAATATCTTATACAAGATAGTTGGCCATGTCTGTTTTCGTATTTCGGTACTGGGGTGTGACAACTTGACACTCACCTCTCTTGCACTTATGCACCAAGCACAGTGGTACAACTGTCAGATATCAAATAAAGAAAACTATCAGAGAATGTACTCGCCTGAAGTCCTGAGCAAGGTGTGTCTCTCGATGCCCAAGCTGGTGTCACACAGACCTATATATGGTATGTTGCATCAATACAAGGTTCAAGAATAAAATCAATTAAGTTGATGCAATTCTAGGTCAATAAACCATTTCTAAGTTAAACCAATAAAATCTAGGTTGCAAGAGTCTAATACTAAGTCACTAAGTCGATACACTATGAAGCTATGCTATACTACCTAAGCTATGATACAAAAAGGCACTAAAAAAGTCGTATCCTAAGATACGCAAGTTCATTTATATGAAAATAGTATTTTAGATATATATACAAGTCAATATACTTAATACTATACCAATACAAATGAAATAGGATACCTTGGCCTTGCACCAATGCGTATCACACCTATCTCGATACCCAAAGTCAATACCTTGGGTATCGGCCCAATACCTTGGTAAAACCTTGGTATCCCAAGGTAATACTAAACCCAACATAATAGCTATTACAAATAGATATATAAAACCCCAACTAATATATACTAATACACATATACATAACACCTCAAGCATTAGCTCTATAAGTATCTAACTACAAAACATAAATATATACCATACTATATATATACCTAATGCATATAGCTACTATATACTAAGTTACTATGATAGATATTAACTTACCAAAATACATATCTAACTAACTAGATATATATACTACACACTAAAAACATAACTAACTAATTACATAAACCAATACCTCAACTACTCAATACCATAACATTAACTAACTATCACTAATCCTATCTACAACTAATAATTAAACAACTAACTATCCACTGAAAACTAACTGAAACCAAACTGAAAAACTGACTGAACTAATCCTACTGATACCCGGAAACTCAAACCTACTGATAGCTAATTAACACACTAAAACTGGACTGGATCCACTGATACTTGCTGAACACAGTGCTCGGGCTCTCTGCCGAGCATAGTGCTGAAGCCAATCCCCCTGATACTGCACTGAACTGTGCATAGAACCTGCACAGAACTGAACTGGATACTTCTGAACTTCACTGAATCAATAACACAACAACTGTGCTCAATGCATAGTGAGCTGATACACTGTGATACTGTACCCTTCTTGCTGATACTATGCAGTTGGCTTCCTCCTTCATGCCCGGGCTACTGCTTCCTCTTGTGCACGCTGCTGTGCACAAGGTGCTGCTCACCTTCAGTGCAGCCCGGGTTGCAGGGATGCCCGACCCATTGCTGATGCTACTAAAGACTGCTCAATGTCGTACAAGGAAATCTGCATAGTTAAAATTGAAAGCTGATAGTATCAGGTCTCTCACTAACTGTGAACTGAAACCCGATTCTGCTGTCCTTCGTGCACTGATCAAATGCACTGCTCCCTGCATATTTTGTGCAAGCCCCTTATGCACTAGCTACTGATGCCCCTCTTGTACAGCCACACCCTCACACACATGCCACACAAACACTAATACACAAATGCACAAATACTACACACCTATATATAACTATATATATATATATATATATATATATATATATATAAACACAAACAAAAACACAAACACATATATACATATATATAAGTAAATACTAATACGCACATATATCTATATACAAACACACACACACACACACACACACACACACACACACACACACACACATATATATATATATATATATATATATATATATATATATACACATATTAACACAAGTACACATATATATATACAAACATATATATATATATATATATATACACATAGACACATACATATACATAAACTTATATACACTATTATACACATATATATATCACATAAATATCATATATATATACATACACATGTACGTATAGCAAAGAGGACAAAACATCAAACACGTGGAGTGCACCACACATGTATCACACTAATTCTATGATATGCTTGCGATACGGCTCCAACACACAACCAAACGCATCCCAGAGGACACGAACAAGTCTATTACACTAATTATGAACAATATATATAGTAATTAGAATAACTATGTGTCTGTGTCGTAATGTGATATGTACAAGGCCCCGTGTCGGAGGAAAACCCCCAAAATAAACACGTTTCGTCAAATTGACGAGATACAGCTACACGTATCCAATTATAGATACAATACTAGTCGCAAGCAAGCAATCATATGTTATTTAAATATATTAGACCCAATGACAACTACTACATGTGCCAATCTCGGAATTCTACCAAAATTGGCACCAAAATGCACATAACTTCCACAGTATGTCTCCAATGAACCTAAAACTAATTTCTATGGGTAGCCTATGTATGTGGGTTGGCTTTTCATGGTTAAATCTCAGATCTAGAGTCCATTAGAAGGGAAAAAACTAAAATTTACCTATTAGGAGATGGATTTCCAATGAAAAGTCTTCAATGCAAAGTAGCTCCTCTCCTTGTAGATCTTGATCTCCTCCTTGTTGCTCCTTGCTTCCTTCTTGTAGATCCCTGATGTAAAAGTCTCAATGAAGAATTAGGGAACAAATTTGTGAAGAATTTATGGTGGAATGATGAGGGAATGAAGGAAATTGAAAGATGAAAGAATGTAGATCTAAAGAAATGTGAAATAAAATGAAATAAGAGAGCACTCTCTCTCCTCCTACTAGGGCCGGGCATGTACACCCCTCCAAACAATGTGAAATATCTTAAATACCCCTTTGGGCCTCTCATAAAAAAATTAATTAGGGAGGAAAGATTCTAGTCTAATGGTCTCACTAATTAATCCAACCTCCTAATCCGTGGGCCTAATTCATGGGCTCAAACTAAACCAATCTAAAATGTTGGTTATGCTTCTAATAAAATATGTTAGGTCCACTACGCAAGTTTAAAATAAAACTACAACTAACAATCAATAAATAATATAATAATTAATTAATCATGCATGCACAATATTTAAATATAGCACATCCTAAAATTTAAAATACCCGTATCAATTACCAAACTACCCTTAATTGAAAATGTGAGGGTGACATCCTTGTTTCCTTATTTCTCTCTCTCTCTCTCTCTCTCTCTCTCTCTCTCCCTCTCCCTCTCTCTCTCTCTCTACACTTTACTAGTACACACACATACTTACTCTCACAAGCACACATACACACACAATGCACTCTAAACCAATGCACCAATGCACTCTTAACCAATGCACACTCTCCCCTCATACCAACAATACAAACACAAACACAACATCAAACACCTCACATGCATACTCTTGTATCATACTACACCATGGTAAACCATGATACTCTATTTCTACCCCAACATCATCATGATATCAACACTAAAACTAAATAGAACACCAAATATATGTAGAATAGGACATAAGAATAGCTAGAACAAATAGATCTAATGCAAGTAAGAGGAATTGACTCAAATGGGCTCTAATACACCCAAATTATCAAATCTACCTATATGTATCATGATGTATTATGATACGGATACTAAGTATCCAATTATGAACATGAGGACACAAGTACAACCCACAATTGACACCAAATTTCTCATAGGAATCACACACAAATATTTGGTAGACACAAATTAGTAATTCCACCAAATGGTCTATAAAAACACATGTATCAACTAGGAATAGGCTCTCTACCACCTAATTCACCAAATATGAGGTTGGATCTAACTATTGGTAGGTTCTTATGGGTTCAAATTGAAATTCTAACATAGAAATTGGTAGAATAAAAATAATTTTACCTATTAGGAGTTGGATCCCAATGAAACTCTACCAAATTAGGCAATGAGAGTGAAATGGACACCCTCCTAACTAGGCTGCTCTCCAATGCTCCTCCTTGGCTCCAACTCTTCGAGCTCTCTATGGGAAAACAATTTGAGTGGAATTAAGTGATTTTTATTAAAAATTGGAAGAAATTGGAGAAGTAGAAGTTTGGAGAAAAATGAGTAAAATGATAGGAAAAATAATAAATTCTCTCCCTATGGGGCCGGCCACTAATGGAAAGGTTAGTTGGTTGTTTCAATGACAAGTTTCTCCCTCCACTCTCTAATTTGGTTTACAGATCCATCATGAACGAAATCTTTTTAGTTATGGAGGAATCTAATTAGTTATGGAAGGATATCTAACTATTCTATAAGAAAATATTCTATCAATGACAACTAACACTAATTAATTTTTTAATTAATCACTTAATTAAGCATAACAATATAATTAACAATCTCTAAAAAAATGACAAAAATATTTCTAGTTCTAATTTTAGGTGGTTACATAAAACTATGTCTTCCGCCTCCATAGGATTTTCTCCCTCCTTGCAGGTTGATAATGCACTAAGGAAGTTGGCATGTTCGTCTCAGAGTAAAGCAAATCATGCCGTTAAGTTATCGAGGAACGCCCCATCGAAATTGATTTTATAGAAGTTCTTAGGAGGAGGATGCCATCTCGTCTGTAGGGTTCTTTGGTAACGGAGATCCACATTGTTGGTATTTGACATCACTACTTGCAGCTTATTCAGGGTCCTGCGGGACGAGTTGATGATGTTCTCCACTTTGATAGGTTCTTGTTGGAAGATAGATTCATTTTGAGCCTTCAATATAGACCATAGTAAGTAAAGCTTTAAATAGTTGAGTCCTCTTGTAGGTGCCGGTTGATATTCCCGGTTGATATTCGGGATTCTTAGCCATAGAAGATGGTTAGATGATTCAAAATGTACCTTGCAGATAGTGTAGCATGGCAGTGGTGCTGGATTCATCTTTGGATGTTAACTCCAGAAGGCAGGGTCTGGGAGAGCTCTCCATGTGAACACAAGGACTCTGGGTAGATATATTATAATGAATAGAGCTTCTTCCAGCCATTGAACTCTGTTTGAGCAATCCCACTCAAACTATGCTCTGTCGAGGCTTTGTGATGGGTAAGTCGGTAGACTAATTTAGTATTGAGAACTCCATTAGCCGTATGGTTCCGGATAAGTTTGTCAGAGATATAGAGGACAACAAAGTTAAGTTGATAATAGCTATGACCTCATTGGTAGGGAAGAGGAGATGAATGAGTGGGATGCTCCTACAACAATTATCCTTCAATATAAGTTCACTTACTTGCCCCTTGATTGCCATGAACACTAAAGGAAGGCATAGTTGGGACCCATGGGTCTGCCCAGATATTAATATTCGAGCCATCTCCCACTGACCAGTAACAACTGTTGTAAACGAAAGTACGGAAACTGTTTGGAAACCAGAGAGTACCTGCGAGAGAACCGAACAAAATGCACAAACCAAAAACCCCAAACACAAATCGCAGACACAGAGATTTTTGACGTGGAAAACCCTTGTGGAAAAAACTACGGGACGATTGGAGTCGAACCCTGAAAAGCCTCCACTAATGGAATAAGAAATACACCGAGTCCTTACAAACTTCTCAACAATCCAAACGGATCACCACAACTCTTTTGGAACAAAAAATAGATTATAACCACGAAGTATAAAGACAACGAGAAATACCCGAAACTGATCTCCTTCTTCGAAATGGCTTCCAATCCTTCTTTCTCCTCTCCAATGTTGCAATGACACTCTTGCCTCCTTTTCTCTCCTTGTTGCTATATATATATATATATATATATTTTGTTTAGAGAGAGTGAGATATCTATTTTAGGGCCAGGAGATATATAGCCTCAAACCCACAACTAGCATTCCTATTATAGATAGGAATATCCAATCCAAATCCATTGAGATATTCCTATTATATTTAGGAATATCCAATCCAAATAAATTGAGGTATTCCTATTATATATAGAAATATTCATCCCGACGATCCGCCTACAGTACTCAAACTTTTTTCTTGGTAGAACCTTTATGAACATATCTGTTGCATTGTCATCTGTATAAACCTTCTCAAGCACCGCTTCCTTTTTGTCAACCACATCTTGTATCCAATGATACCGGGTATCAATGTGCTTGGACCGACTATAAAATATCGAGTTCTTCACAAGGTGAATAACACTCTGACTATTGCAAAGCAAAGGATACTGCTCTTGCTTTAGCCTAATTTTCTGCAGAAGCTTCTTCATCAACAGCAACTCCTTGCAAGCCTCCGTCGCCATAATGTATTCTGCCTCTGTCGTCAATAAGGCAACATACTTCTGTAAATGTGACTGCCATGATACTATTCCATCAACAAACATTATCACATATCTCAAAGTCGATCGCCTCGTCTCTACATCTCCAGCTATATCAGCGTCGGTATATCCAACCAGCTTCGGCTCGTCACCACCAAATGAAAGTCTCCAATCGACAGTACCCTGAAGATATCGTAGAATCCACTTGACCCCACTCTAATGTTCCATTCCAGGATTGGAAGTGTACCTGCTAATTATATCGACTGCGTGAGAAATGTCTAGCCACATACATACCATAGCATACATAAGACTCCCCACGGCTGAGGCATATGGAACTCGCTCCATATCTTTCTTCTCGTCCTTGGTAGATAGACATTGCTCCTCGGTGAACTTAAAGTGAGCCTCAAGGGGGTTACTGAATTTATTCGACCCGTCCATCCCAAAATGCTAAAGTACCCGGTAAATATACTTCTTTTGGGACAAGTATAGCAGCTTGGACTCTCTCTCTCGGTTGATCTTCATTCCAAGAATAGTCTTCACTGTGCCCAAATCCTTCATAGAGAAGACCGCACCTAGTTGGCGCTTCAACTCTGCTATCCTGGTGACATTCCGACCCACCAACAACATGTCATCAACATAAAGCAATAAAATGATAAAATTATCCTCGGCGAATGTCACTACCATATTTTCTAGGAAAGGATATTTTAGTCATTTGGTAATTAATTAAATATTATGCATGTTGAATATTTATTTATTGTATTATTTAATTATTTTTAGCGTGTTAGATTTATTTTTGGACTTGTGTTAGTGGACCTAACTAGTTTATTTTAGACTCATGGACCAACATTTAATTCTAGTTAGAATTGAGCCCAATAATTAGAAGCCCAATCATTAGGAGGATGATTAATTATGTTAAATCAATTAGACTAGAACCTTCCCTTCTTAATTAATTTTTTTATGAGAGGCCCCAAGGGGTATTTTAGACTTTACATAGTAGCTTGAGGGAGGGGACAAGTGAGGCCTATATAAAGGGGATAAAAACTTTCTCTCTCTTCATTTTTCTTCCAAATCTAGATCTAGAATTTCTCTCAACCAAATTCTATCAAATCCATACCATATTTTTACCCAATTCCTTCCCAAATTACCATTGGAGTATCTAGAAGGAGAAAGCAAGGATCTACATAGAGGAGCAAGGATCTACAAGTTGAAGGCTTATTTTACCAATTTTAGAGGTTTCATTGGAAATCCATCTCCCAATAGGTATAATTTAGTTTTCCCCTTAATTTAGGTTCTAAATATGAGATTTAACCATGAAAAATCAACCCATATGCATAGGCTACCCATATGATTTGGTTTTGTGTTCATAGGAGGCCTATTGAGAAAGTTATGGTGCTTTTGGTATCAATTTTGGGGAAATTTCGAGATTGACACTTGTTGTGTGTGTCAATTGGTCCTATAGATAAAATTGGCATGTGCTTGTATGTTTGGGGCTAGTGTCATATCCATAATTGGGTACTGTAGGTCGTATCCCAACAATATGGTGATACATGTTGATTTGGGGGTTTTTCCTCCGACACGGGACTTTGTGCATGTCATATTTTGACACGGACATGTAGATTTATGTTTGACTCTTCGTATTATTCATAAATAATATATTAGACTTGCTCGTGTCCTTCGGGGTACGTTTGGATGTGTGGTGGACTCGTGTCGCAAGCGTATCATAGATCAAGTGTGACACGGGTGCGATACACTCCATATGTTGTGCATTTTATTTCTAGATCTAATTTTATTGTTCTTAGTCTTTATATATATATATATATATATGTGTGTGTGTGTGTGTGTGTGTGTGTGTGTGTGTATCATATATCTATTTACATATATATATATATATATATATATATATATATATATATATATATATATATATATATATATACTTCTACATATGTAATAGCTATTAATTATAGTAGTGTGTATATATATATATATATATATATATATAGTAGTGTATTTATATAAGTTATATGTAAATATATATATATATATATATATATATATATATATATATATATATATATATATATATATATATATATACGTGTACGTATATGTTATGTTGTGAGTAAATATGTATATGATACTAAAATATGTGTATGTTATACTATATGTATTATTGTAGAGATATATATATACATATAAATAGATGAGCATGCGTATATATATAAATATATGTATTTAGTATATATATTAGTATATATATTGTATATATTTTGGTGCATAAGAGTGAGAGAGGGGGGCAACACTTTTAGCGACAGCAGTAACAACATTTCAGCAACAGCAGCAGCAGCGCATTAGCGACAGCAGCAGTATTTGCAACAGCAGCAGCAGCTGCCACATTAGCAACAGCAACAGCTTCAGCGACAGCAGCAGCAGCAACAATAGCAATAATAGCAGCGCATTAGCAACAGTAGCAGCCTTCAGCGACAACAACAGCAACATTAGCAATAGCAGCAGTAACCGTAGCAATAGCAGCAGTATCAGCAGCAGTATCAGCAGCATTTAGCGACGGACAACAACAGTTTTCTGTGACAGTTTATCTATATACTTTTATTTATGTATTAATTATAGCTAATAAATATATATATGGTATTGGTATATATATATTTTATAATTGGTATTTATGTATTAGTATACTATATTTTTAGTTGTAGGTTGTTAGCATATAGTTATTAATGGGTAGTTAGTATATATATGAAGTTTTGGCAAGTACCTTGAGATACCAAGATAAGTATTAAGGTATTTGGGGATACCCAAGATATTGGGTTTGGGTATCAAGATATAGATTTAGTGGTACGATACCGAGTTGGCTCAAAACCAAGGTATCTATTTAATATGTGTAATTAGGATTTATATATTTAATATTGTTTGATATGCATATGTGATATTTTTATATTGTTTGTGTATCTGGAGATACGGTATCTTAGTATCCTAGATATAGCTAGTGTGACCTAGTTTTATAGTGTATGGACCCAATATCCTAGAGATAGACTTATACAACCTAGAAATAGGTAGTTTGACCAAGTTTGACCGATTTGACATAGAGTTGACCTAGTTTGACTGATTTGACTTAGAAATGGCTTTATGACCTCGAAGTTGACTAGTTTAACTTATTTTTATTCTGAAAACTTGCATTGATGTTATATTCCATATCTAGGTCTTCGAGGTACCGTATCAGAGATCTGTGAGACTATTCATCGGACTTCAGGCAAGTACATTCTCTGATAGTTTCTTATTTATAATATCCTCTATGTTCATTGTATCTAGTGTAGATATCCATGTTTTCTTGACATGATGGTTACACAAATTGGTATATCCGGATCTCGTCATGAGATATTATTCCCTGGTATATGGTGTATCTTGTGCAAGCCTTGTTTTATTGATTATCTTGTACAAGTACAGACCCTGATTCTCGGAAAGAGTCACTATCTTCTTGGGAAAACCCGTGCCATAGCGTACCATGGTTGGATCCTCTATACCAGTCGAAGTTGGAGAATATGTAGTATAGATATGTGATCATACCCTCCTTGTGCATTTCTTGTTCCTTGTGAGTGTTGATCATACATCGCACATATGATTAACCCAGCCATTTACTCTTATGCAAGTTTCCAAGCCGATCACATGTTAAAGCTGGTACTCACTCACTTAGTCATTAGTATTCTTGTTCATTGCCATATTGTTCATTTTTGTATTTATTTCCAGTCTTTTCTTTTTTGTATATCTCTTATACATGTATATAGCATCTTGTATATTCACATCTATTTACTGCTACATAGTTTATATCATTGATTTAGAACTGCTGTTAGAGATGTACTTCGCTCCATTCCTGACTGAAAAATATTTTTCAGAGGATCCGAGAGATTGGTGTCCGACATACTTTGGACTTTGACTTATAGATGGTGCAGACTTTGACCTACTAGTTCTGGAGTGATTACAGAGAGGTTTATCCGGACCACTAGTTTTTTATAGTTAGTTTCTTTAGCATTTTGGTACCGAATTTGTTTCCAGCATATGGTATGAGATTGGATATTGTTTCTATTATTAATAATATATATTTTGAATGTATAGTTAGACTTCCTTCATATATTCTCGTACTTTAGCAATGTGATTGAGTTTTGTGTGAGATATAATTGGCAGATTTTATATTATTGTGAGATATTTAGGTTGTATAGTTGACCAAGACAGCGTTCTACTGCCGATGCTGCGGCATAGGATGGCGTTGTTCCCGACTTGTATCCCTACACTGGGTACGGGTCTTGACATATTTTTAGTGGTGGCCCATGAATGTCAGGTTTCGTAAGTTGTGCGATGTCGTGGTAGTGCGACGACATAGTTGTACTACTGCGAGCCTACGATAGGATATAGGATATAGGCTATAGGATATAAGATATTAGGATAAGAGAATACTCAATCACAAATTTCTTGAGAGATTCCTGGGACGACCCTTGAGAATCTTATTATAATTCACATTTCAAATCTTTTCTTTATTTTTCGTCCTCCCCCACTTGTTATTTTGATTCCTGGTGATCCGTTATTGAATTTAAATTCTTGGTGTCACTATTGAGTTTAATTTCATATCGAGAAGAATTTTACGGACTAAATTACGGTATCATCTAATGATATATGAGGACGGTAAGAAAGGTGAAACGTCTGCTTTGGTTATGGAGAATAGAGTTTATCGTAGCCATATTAGCTGGAGTAGCAAAAACGTAGGGACCTGACTTCGGATGTCCATATCTTAGTTATGAAATTTAGAATTTCTTGCAGGTATATTAGTTGGCACAACGAGGATTCTTGTAATCTCTATATCCTGAAATTTTTGCGTAAATGTTGTTATTAGATTAATTTGGGGCTATTTAAATTTTCACAATTTTTGGTTAATTAAAAACTAGTAACAGTAAATTTTTTTAGGGCTTTCAAAAATTTATTTTAGTGTCAAACATAATTAAAAATATTTTAAAATTTTATTTTGGGTTCTAAATAATTAAATATTTTTTCTAGAATTTTCTGAGTATTTTAGTATTTATTGGGAGTTATTTAGACTAATAACTAATTTTTTAGGACTTTTAGAATTTATTGTACAAGCCCAGGAATATAGAAAGGACCCACATAATTTTATAGTTTTTATAATATTATTATATATTTTCTAAAATTATTTCAGAGTTTTTGGAATATTTTAATTTTAATTTTTATTTAAATAGGTAAAACTAATTTTTAGAGCTTCTCCTAATTATAGTAGGAAACCTATGAACATAAATTGTCCCAAGTATTTTTCTAGGGTTTTTAGGTTCAAAATATATTTTTTGTAATTTTTCCAAAATTTTGTCATTATTTTTAATGTTTATTTTGAGTTATTTAGATTTAAAACGACTTAAATAATGTTTTGATAAAGGCAAATAAAAAACAAATAATATAAACAAAATCATCCAATCAGATTCTGACACGTGTCAGTCTTTAACTTTTTTTCAGCCGTATGTCAGCCAACATATATATATATAATATAATATAATAACCTTAATTATCCTATTATTTTAGAGAGAGAGATTTGAGGGGATGTCATCTAGGGTTTCCTTCATCTTCTAGAAGCCATTACTCATAGCTCCGGACTCCAAATGTGGCCCAGTTTATTGTGTTAGAACCATAATAAGGTTAGTTTTCTGAATATGTAAATTGTTTAATGAAATTCTGAATATTAAATTCTAAAAAATTTGTAAAGCACAATATGTCCGAAAATAGACGCGTCTCGGTGTTTTTGCGATTTCGGGAGAACCAGGAATCAGAATCACTAACCGTTTAAAGTTTCGAAATCTAATGTCAAGATAATTGACCTATGTTTTTCCTAGGATTTAATATAAAATATTTCTGTACTGTTAATTCTGTAGAACTTCTAGGTTAACAATCAACCACCGTTGCATAATGCGATTTTAGGTATGTGCAATAATTTCCAAACGAATTTGAATTCGGATGAGCCGTAAATTTTAGCATGTTTTTGTTGCTGAAATCTATAGAAAACCATGCATGAAATTCGAGTTTGCATTGATTGACTTTTTTGGTCAATAAATCACCTCGATTTGCGTGCCATGAGTCTCGAATTGGTAAAATTTAGTTTTTTTGTACAAAATTTAGGAATTAACCTAAAAATCAGAATAATAGTTTAGAATACGATTTTAGAATAATTATTATAGAACTAAATAAATTAAAATAAATTATCTTTTGACATGGAAAAATTATAATACATAGGCTACTTGGACTGTGACTTGGACTCTGATTCATACCAGCTCAGGACCATAGGCGAGTACATTCTCTGATAATTTTTGTTATTTGATAATTTTTATAATTCAAGTATTTAGAAATGTTACATCTGATTCTTGACACTGTGCTACACGGACTAGTATATAGATTGGATCTGCAGTCATGAGATATTATATTGGTTATCGTATTGACATTGATATTAGACATTGATATTAGACATTATACATGATATATTGGATATTGCTCGTGTATCGTAATGTGTCATGGTTGGATCCACTGTACTAGTTGGTGGCGGAGAAATTGTTAGTGAGAAATGTGATCATATCCCTATCGTACAAGTATAAAATTATGTTAGTGTTAATCATACACCTCACTTATGATTAGCCAGGCCATATAGCACTCGTACATGTTCCCAAGCCAATCACATATCGAAGCTACTATTTCAAACACTTAGAATAAGTTTCAGTTCTTTATTTCAGTTTTATATGCTACAGTACCCTGTATAAGATATTGTAGTTCTTCTCTTTATTTCCTAAATGCACTGACTATACCATATTGCCTATTGTTTGTGCTCTTTACTATTTTCCATTGCATCTATTTATTGTTCTCTCTCAGTATATAGCATCATCTATTTATTGTTTTATAGTCCTTATTAATTAATTAGAACTGTTATCGGGTTATACTTTGCTCCAATCCTGACTGGACATATATATCCAGACTGCGACTTAGAGGACTGGTGTCTGACATATTATGGACCACAGGGAGAGTAGTTGTAGTCTTGGACCTTGTAGCTCAGGTGTGATTCCGGGAGGTCTAGCCGGGATCACTAGTTATTCAGTTAGTTTCTTTTAGCAATTTATGGTACCAGATTTGTTTTCGTCATATATTGAGACTTGGATGTTATTGGTTGAGTTAGATTATTTTGTTATTTAGACTTGTGTTGTATTTTGATATCTTATCATACTTTAGTTCTGTGATTAAGTATTTTCATATTATATTATGATATCTGTGTCTCCTTATGGAGTTGGATATTCGTGTGAGATTGATTAGATAGTATTGTGACCTAGACAGCGTTCTACCGTCGATACTGCAGCGTATGCTGGACGTATCCACGTACTCGTGCCCCTATATCGGGTGCGGATCGTGACACATTTTTAGTGGTGGCCCGTGCAGGTTGAGCATCGCAATTAGAGCGATGTCGTGGTAGTGTAACGGCTTAGTTATACTACTACGAGCATGTGATTGGATCTAGGGTATAGCATACTATGATGAGAGCGAATACTCAATCACAACTTGTCACTACCACATCCTGAAAATAGGAGTATTTTTGACTTTTTATATATTATTAATATTGTGGTAGTTATTTTAAATGATTGCATGATATGTGTATTTAATTTGAATAATTGTATGAGATGTGTATTTACATATATATTGTATACAGTGTTCTTAATGTTTGAGCTAGTAGACTTGACCTAGAAGCCCACTAGATGAACACCTGACCGGATGATAGGATTATGAATTTAATTTGTATTATTCAGGATCTAATTATTTGAGGTTGTAATTAATTACCGTAGTTTTATTTAATTGTTACACCCTACCGTTGTTGCAATATTCGGAGCCTAACACTAGCCCATAATTTCCAACAAGCTGTTGTATTCTAGACTTGACACGTCAACTTAGACGCTGGACTTTTCCGTCACTCAAAATCATAATCCTTTGTGCTCTAATTTAATTGTACAACTTCTCGTATCCAAAATCTATTATTTAATCTTGTGTCGCGCACCTGTGTCGTTGCCATCAATTTTGAGGCACCGGCTCAACCCGTTTAGCCAGACCAATTAAAGGGTCCAAGACTAACACCAAGTCTACACTTTTCATGACCTTTATGTAACTCATAATTATGCTCTCTTGTGCTTCATTTTAGTCGCACAATATTCGTTACAGACGTTTATTTAATTTTTAAATAAAATCCAACTTTGTATCATTGTGCGTTCCAATCAAAATTGTAAATACAATCTCGATCCATTTCGTGTAACCCAAATTAGGGTAATATTCTGTTCTGAGTCTTCTTCACTAATGATACTTGTGTCCCAACTTAATTTTAGCCCCATGTACCTTGAATTAATTTAGAACACCGCTTGCATTTGTTTCTAATTAAATTGGGGATACCAACTATTTGGATAAACAAAGTTTATATGAAACTTTTGCTTACAAATAAGAAAAAAAAAGTATAAATAATCCTATACGAGGATATTAAGTACAATAAAATGATTCTCAGTTCCCCAGCAGAGTCGCCATTTTGTTTGGATAAACAAAGTTTATACGAAACTTTTGCTTACAAACGAGAAAAGAGAAAAGTACAAATAATCCTATACGAGGATATTAAGTACAATAAAATGATTCTCAGTTCCCCAGTAGAGTCGCCATTTTGTTTGGATAAACAAAGTTTATACGAAACTTTTGCTTACAAACGAGAAAAATACAAATAATCCTATACGAGGATATTAAGTACAATAAAATGATTCTGGGGAAGTATTGTTATGGAAGTCTGATCTGCAGTCGACCACTTTGTTCCTTGGACTACACGATGATGAAGAAGTGCTGTAGAAGAAGATTCAAACTTTCTCCGAACTGAAGGCAAAAGTCGGCCAAAGGAAAGTTGCAAGTAGGATCGAATTCTTGTTGCTAAAGTTGTCAGCCAAAACCAATTCCTCCTCCCCCTCCTCTTTTTACCCTGTGACTAGGGGTCTCTATTTATAGAGATCAATCAAATAACTGCCTGATTGGCGTAAAAGCCAAATGATTGTCTTGTTGTCATAAAAGGCCAAACTGTGAAGAAGATTGTCTCCTTTACGCTATAGTTATGACAACTGCTACCCACGTTCAAAATAATCTTCTGAATCTGCGTATGACACGTATCCCTTTATAAGATAACACATATAACTGCTTCTCGAAGATCATGGCATGCAAGCCACGTAGGTAACTGCCCCTATGCATATATAGCCGAGTTGGCATATTTCGAGGAGATAGCATACGGCGTACTCCTATAGTTAAAAATAGCCTGGTTGGCGTAAAAGCCAAATGACTGTCTTGTTGGCGTAAAAGGCCAAACTGTGAAGAAGATTGCCTCCTTTACGCTGACTGTCTTATTGGCGTATAGGCCAAATGACTGTCTTGTTGGCGTAAAAGCCCAAACTGTGAAGAAGATTACCTCCTTTACGCTGCGGTTATGACAACTGCTACCCACGTTCAAATAATCTTCTAAATCTGCGTATGACACGTATCTGCGTATAACTGCTTCTCAAAAACTAGATAACCAGCGTGAAATAACCAATTATCCTTCACGACTGAGGTTTTGAGCGTATTCTATGCTACTTGGTTGGCATAAAAGCCAAATGACTATCTTGTTGGCGTAAAAGGCCAAACTGTGAAGAAGATTGCCTCCTTTACGCTGACTGTCTTGTTGGCGTAAAAGACAAACGACTGTCTTATTGGAGTAAAAGGCCAAAGTGTGAAGAAGATTACCTCATTTACGCTGCGGTTATGACAACTGCTACCCACGTTCAAATAATCTTTTGAATCTGCATATGACACGTATTCCTTTATAAGGTAACGCGTATAACTGCTTCTCGAAGATCATGGCATGCAAGCCACATAGGTAACTGCCCCTACATAAAACGTGATGATTCATGAATAATAGATAACCAGCGTAAAATAGCCAATTATCCTTCACGACTGAGGTTTTGAGCATTTTCTGGGCTAAGTAGCCTTATCAACGTAAATTTGCAAATATAGCCGAGTTGGCATATTTCAAGGAGATAGCATACGGCATACTTCTATAGTTAAAAATAGCCTGGTTGGCATAAAATGTAAGGATGGTGATGTAAGCGTATTAGTCACAGTCTTAGCTTTCCCAGTTATGACAAATTTTAAAAAATAGAACAAAATATCGTGCATTAAATGCAGAGATATGCCTCAATCTCGTACATAAAATGCAGAGATATGCCTCGAGCTCTGTACAAGAAACAGCTTTTGACATGGCGTCTGATTTTGTCTTGTCTTGAGCGTAAAAACTCATTTCTGTCAATGTAGAATAGGCAGCGTATTCAGAAGACTCAATTTTTCCTCCTTTGAATGCGTAAATATGACTTGTATCAAAAATATGTCACAAAAATGATAACCTGAGTCTCTGTACAAAATCATCATCATAGTCGTTCTCTCGATCATCGTGCAGTAATTTTGTCAAATATCAGGTTCACTGATTTGACTGACAAATTCATCCGAGGAATACGAAGAGTTGCTCGTACAACTTTACGCTACATTAAAAACAACGTATTTTAAACTTTACGCAGGAAGGTATAACAACCTTTTACGCAGAACAGCCTTGAAGCTCTACTTTACGTGGACAGCGCTGAAGCCCTATTTTACGCCAAACAAGCTTGAAGCTCTGTTTTACGCAGACAACTCTGAAGTCCTATTTTACGCCAAACAGCCTTGAATTCTGTTTTATGCCTAAGAAGCTTGAAGCTCTGTTTTACGGGGACAGCTCTGAAGCCCTATTTTACCCCAAAGAAGCTTGAAGCTCTGTTGTAAACCCCCTCGATTAATTCTATAGATAGTCGGCTTTGGACTGAGAAAATTTTGGATTTAGCAGCAGATGTTGAGATTTAGAGTAGAGTTAAGTTTGTCTGTTATTTTAATTTATTTAATTAAAATCCTTGGCGTGCCCTATCATTGCTAAATTATTCGGAGCCCAATATCAGCCCATAAATTCTATCGGATTATTATACTTCTGATTTGACTCGCCAAATTAGGCACTGGACTTTTTTGTCACTCAAAATTATTTTCCTTGTGCTCTAAATTAATTACATAATTTTCTGTAACCGAAATCCCATAATTAAATTCCGTGTCGGACACCTGTGTCGTTACCCTCAGTTTTGAGATACCAACTTAACTCGTTGAGCCGGACCAACTAAAGGGTCCAAGATTGACTCCAAGCCCCCACCATTTTTGACCTTTGTGTCATTTTCGAATTTTGACCCCAAGTGCCCCCATTTAATTTAAAAGCGTAGGACACTTTAATTCTATTTAAATTGGGGATACCAATTTTACCTAATCCTATTTTAATCTCCAATTAATCCCAATGCCCATTTAATTAAACCCGTGCCTCACACACACCACCCCTTCACCATGCAAAACACCAAAAATAATTTCCCCTACAATTTTCCTATTATTTTATGTGTTCGTGCAATTTTCCGAATTTAAGGGGCTAAGTTGCAATTTATTAATTTAGGTGTCCTCACCTTATTGGCCATGATTAAATGGAGAGCCTACAAACCTTTGAATTAGTCAACAAATTCCCTCTCCCTTCCTTTGCATGAAGAAATAAATTTACTCATGTGAAATCCTAGCCCTCCAATTAGAATGGGCAAATCACCACCATCTAATCTACCCACACTCTCCTATAAAGCATCAACATCACCCTCACCCTCACAATAAACCAAGTAGGCCCTAATCCCAAGGAGCCTAGAAAACCCCCCCTCTCTCTCTCCTACCTCCTCCACTTTATTCTCTATGCAAACTTCTTCCTCTTCCTTCATTCTTCTTCTTCTTCCTTTATTCTACTTCTCCCTTTCATCTCACTGAGAGAAACCCCCGGCCGACCGACTGGGCAACCCCCACCCCGCAGTGGCTTCGACTACAGTCCGGCCGCCTACTGCCTTGCTCTTCCGGTGCCACTGAAGGTTCTCTCCAGCCCCACGGTGCAGTCGACCAGCTGTGCGACTCCGACGACTGACCGAGCCACCGCTCTGGCCAGTTCGAGCCGACCGACCCCCTGTGCAGCCCCGGTCCCAACCCTTGGTGCAGCCGACTGCTGTGCGACTCTGGCAGTGTGGCTTCGACCCTCGCATCTCCAATACAGCCATCCCTCATCCGATCTGATCCCTTGTCCGGCCGGCTGCCAACAGCAGCCCCGACTCCGGCAGTGCGACTTCCCCATCCGGCCTCCTCCCTGATCGGCTACACCCCACCACCAGCCACTCCGGCATCGTCAACCTCGTCGAGGTCGACTCTCCCCCTCTCTTAATTTTATTCCAGATTTCTATATTGTATTAATAGGGATTTATTTACATATATTCATGTGATAATACTAGATAGAGTTTAGGTTTCAATATTGTATATGATGTAGTGTTTTAAGGATATATGTAGATATAGTTGTTAGGGTTTAATGGTTATATATTTTTGGCATATATATGGTTAGTGTAGTATAGTACTTGAACAAAGTTGATTAAGGTGAATGTGATTTGGGTTAATGTTGACTAAGGCCAATGATGATTAAAGTGAATGTTAATTATAATGACTTGAGGTTAAGGTTTAATGGTGAACTTGGGTTTTATTCGTCATAAGTATATTAAAATGGATTTGAATGATAGACATTGAGATTTAGGGTTTAACATATTTATTTATGTGCATGGTAATCTGTATGGATGAGCAGTGATTGTGGGTGAAATAATACTGAGGGTTGAGGAAGACCAAATATTTAATAAGTAAATACTGTCAGCGATTTAGCATACCTGGACTACTGAACCATGTGGTAAATATGGTAAGAATTAGGATTGGTCGATGAGAGTGTGCAAATGACTAGTTGATTTGACTATCGTACCGATAGTCAACCGGGGTCAACCCCCTAGTGTATTGTCCCTGGGAGTAGAGACTGAGACTTAGTTTAGGTGTGGATGTGTGTCGCATCCCTGTTTGACATAGAATAGATTATTGATTATTGGTTTGTATCTCATCTCTAGGTACTGCGGGACCTGAGGGTTTGGACGCGGTACCAGGACCCCGTCATCAGTAGCCTTGTGCAGGCAAGTATACCTTGCCTTTGTTGCACTATTTAAATTCAGTTATTTTTAGTGGCATGTTTATTTAATTTAATATTATATAACTGTGCGCGTCCGAGAAGACTCGGGTGCAGTCAACTAAAACGTTGACGTTAGGACTTGTGTCTGACTTAGTGTCTAGTGGACCCACCTAAAGTTATAGAGTTATCGGTATGACTCCCCAGGCCTTGACACATTTCTTACACGTGTTGTGAGTCTCATGTAGGGCACGGACTTGCGTATGTGGTTGGCCACCTGTACGTGTAGGCATGCGACGAATAGGAAATAACTGCTATTAGCGATGCATGATAGAAGGCTTAGAAGTTATTAGTAGTCGGAGCATAGAATATTGTGGTACGAAGGTCCAATCCTTGTCCTTGTTTGGTTGTAAGGTTGGACTATTGTTCTAATGATAAACTATGAGCCAGAGTTACGATGCCTCGGCGTAGTAGCTAAGGCGTATTGAGGATACGACATGTATAGATCATTGGGCGGGGAGGACGACTAGTAGGCGTATGGGACACCCACCTCCTTTATGCAGATACCGCACTCGACGGAGTGATACGGACGTATATATATTGCAGATACCACGTTCTTTAGAGTGTTGGATGTTACTTGATAATTTTGCAGATACCACACTCTAAAGAACGTTGGACGTTATACTATTTCAGATACCATGCTCCTCGGACGTTATTATATTTCAGAGTACCCATGGTTTGGGGGCATATGTGGCAAATACTAGTCAGTCACGACGATTGGCAAATTACGTCAGCATATGTCTAGCCTACACTTTCCCTACGCACTATGTTGTCCTCAAATTGTATTCACTTAGATAGTTAGCACACCCCCCTTTATTTATTTAATATTTACTTTATGGCATATATTTTTGTATCTTGTTACGTCCCTCTGAGGACCTGGATCCCTTCCAGGTTGTTTGTGCAGTTGCAGATATTTGATCTAGTAGAGTGTGGACATTATTGCAGGTATATTTATATTTCCAGCTATTTCAGTCATGTATTACTTTTTATTTTATTCTGCTTTTATGGCCTAGTGTTTATAGACCTATGTTGTTCTTCTGGTCTATTCGAACGGATGTATTATTGGGCTGCAGACTGATGATGCGTATCGTTCTTTCCTGAGATTACTTACCTTGGATTAAGATTTAGATTTAGTTGTTGTATGTTAGAAATAGATTATTACTTGGATCACTTGACCATGGACAGCGTAAGTGCACTTTGTCGGGTCCATTAAATTGGAAAGCCCTACGGAGTCGTACCAGTTGGCTATTGCCACGTGTCTGGTCCCATAGACTTTAGAACTGGGGCGTGACATGGTTTTAGTGGTGGCCCATGCAGGTCAGAGCAAATCGTTTCGGTTACGTTACTGTACCGAACGAGCCTGCAACTTAAGATTAATGTGAATAAGATCTCAATCCATAACCGATTTTAAAACTCCTCTTGTATGTGATTATCGCCCTTGGACTTCCAATTTGTATTCGTTCATTTTTTGTCAATATCGTTATCATTGTTTCTCATCCCCTATTATTCGGAAGACGGACGCTTGCGCCTGATGGGTTCCTCCAGAAGAAGATCGTAGTTCAGACGGCAGAAGACGTAATTTGTGCAATAATCTCTGAGAAGATTGTTGCCCTCAGTAGGGTAGGCTGATAGGTTCTTTTGGATTCTAGAACTAGTATGGAAGGGTAGCAAGAGAATTGGAGCCAGTAGTACCCTATTCGTACTCGAGATAGTAGTGATCTTGGAAGTACAAGGAGCTGGAAAGATTGTTGATCAAGACCTAGAATAATCTAAGGAAATGCATAGCCCGATGCTGGAAACTAGTGGTTGTATATGATAGCAATATCAAGAATGATATTATGGACTAGAGAAGATAAAATTTTAGGCTCTCACTTGGAAGATAATGATCTGATTTCAGGAATTCTAGTATGTGCTTGAGTGATACCATTATTGTACTATGTGACTTGGAGAGATAAATAACGAAAAGAAGAAATTTGAGGAATAAAATTTTAGAGAAAATTTGAGGAGAAGAGAAATTATACTTTAGACAGGGAAGAATTTTTCTTTCAGAGGATTAGTGTGGTAAACAGAACAGAAGAATTTATTTTGAGGTTAAGTCTGGACGATGACACCGTCCTAGCATGAGTTGATTGAGCCAATACCACGCGACACTAGATTATCGACGTGATTACGTTATTTATGGCCACCAGATTACCCGGAGCATGGTGCCCATCTACCTTAGGAGTATACAACGCATGAGGAGAACCAGTGTACCACCATATTATATCAGGGTTGAGGATGTGATTTTAGATAATCTTCCAGGCCTGCCACCTGACAGAGAGATAGAGTTGCTATAGAGTTAACTCCAGGAGCCGAACCAGTTACTTCCCCCGTTTACAGACTAGCACCGAAGGAGTTGGTTGAGCTGAAAGTCCAAGTAGATGATCTCTTGGATAAGGGTACATACGGACTAGTGTATCTCCATGGGGAGCACCCATTCAGTTTATACCGAAGAAGGACAGGACAGTACGCTTGTGTATCGATTACAGGGCGCTAAATGTTGTAACGATAAAGAACAAGTATCCACTGCAGTGCATCGATGATTTGTTTGATCAACTTAGCGGTGCATGTGTATTCTCGAAGATCGATCTCAGATCCGGTTATCATCAGATCAAGGTACGGAGAGAGGACATTCCAAAGATGGCTTTTCGGACGAAGTATAGACATTGTGAGTTTTTAGTCATGAATGTTTTAACCAACGTGCCAGTAGTATTTATAAGTTTAAGGAATAGTATTTTCCACTAGTACTGGGATAAGTTCGTGGTGGTATTTATCGACGACATCTTGGTATATTCCAAGATCCATGAGGAGCATGAGAGGCATCTCAGGATCGTGATGGAGACGCTGAGACAGGAGAGGCTGTACGCCAAGCTCCACAAATGTGAGTTATGTTTGGATGGGGTACCATTTCTGGGGCACATAATCACCGAAGATGGACTAGCAGTTGACCCGGAGAAAATAGCTGCAGTTGAGACATGGCCAACCCCTGCACCTGTTATAGAGACTAGGAGCTTCCTCGGACTTGCAGGATATTATTGGAGGTTCGTAGAAAATTCTCGAGGATTGTTGCGCCTATGACACGACTGACACGTAAGGGCGAGGAGTTTATCTGGACCGACGAGTGTCAGACGGCTTTCGATAAGCTGAAGAAGCGTCTGACATCAGCACCGATTTTGACACTACCTTCAGGATCAGGAGGATTTGTAGTGTATAGTGATACGTCTGGGAGTGGATTGGGATGTATACTGATGCAACACGGCAAGGTGATAGCCTATGCATCGAGACAGCTAAGAGTTCATGAGAAGAACTATCCGACGCATGACTTGGAGCTAGCTGCAGTGATATTTGTACTAAAGCTATGGAGACATTACCTTTATGGTGAGCGTGATAAGATTTACACCGATTATAAAAGCCTGAAGTACATCTACACGCAAAAGGATCTCAACATGAGGCAGAGGCGCTGGCTAGAGTTGATGACAGATTATGACATTGAGTTACAGTACCACCCTGGCAAAGCAAATATCGTAGCAGATGCCTTAAGCAGGAAGCCCATGGCATACTTTTTGACGACTCAGCGATAATTGCTAGAGGATCTCCAGTATCCAGGAGCTTGGGATTGAGATTGTATTGCCAGGCACGGATGGACAGATGGCCAGCCTCAAGGTTCAGTCTACACTGATTGAGAGGATCAGGGCAGCCCTGCCTATAGATGCGAGATTTTGACGTCTACGAGAGAGGACAGAGGCCGGCATACAGACGGGACTCAGGATTCATGAAGATAGAACATTGAGGTGTGGGGATCGCCTATATGGTCCGAGTGGCGAGCTACGCCAAGAGTTAATGATTGAGGCACATAGCTCGATTTATTCTATTTATTCCGGGGGTACGAAGATGTACCAAGACTTGAGGCAGCATTTCTGGTGGCATGGGATGAAGAGAGAAATTACAAGATTCGTGGTAAAATATTTAGTTTGTCAGCAAGTCAAGGCTGAACATTAGAGGACTGCAGGATTATTGCAGCCGCTTCCCATTCCCGAGTGGAAGTAGGAACACATTCCTATGGACTTCGTCACAGGATTCCCGTGGAGCCCTAGCGGGAAGGATGCAGTTAGGGTTGTCGTAGACAGACTCACCAAGTCTGCATATTTCTTGCCCTTCAGAGTAGGGCAATCCACAGAGATACTAGCTATTTGATAATAAATGAAAGAAATAAGACGAGGTTTATACGAAACCCACTCTTAGGTTTACAAACAAGAAGTACAATTAATCCTATACGAGGATGTCGAGTATAATTTTTAATCTGGGTAAATATTGCTATAGGAGTCTGATCTGCAGTCGATCACTTTGTCTCTTGGACCACACGATGATGAAGAAGTGCCGTAGAAGACAGAAAGCAGCTTCGAAGGTTGCTAAAGAGAGTAGATGCTCGATGCCAAAGTCGTCGATCACTACTCTTTGCCTGAGCTCTAGATTCTTCTCTCTCAAGGACTCTTTTTCCACACCTTGTTTTTCCCGACCCTTTCTTTTCGATCTGGATTTTTTGACCTTTCTTTCCGATCTGGATTTTTTGACCTTTCACCTCTGTTGATAGAGGTCTCTATTTATACAGTTTTAGTGACAGTGACCACCCAGTCAGCGTAGAAGCCGAGCAGTGAAAAGTATGGCACCTTTTTACGCGATGGTTATAATAATCGTTGCCCACGTATAAATGACCCTTTGAATGAGCGTGTGACGCGTGTCCCATTAAGAGACAATATGTATAACTGTTGCGAAGATCACGGCATAAAAGCCACGTAGGTAGTTATCCCTCGGGTAGAGAAGGTTTGGCGTAGAAGCCAATAACTGTCACCATGGCGTAGAAGCCAAAGAGTTATCAAACCGGCATAGGAGCCGAGTAGGCGTAGAAGCCGAATGGGCGTAGAAGCCAGCTGATCCTCCTTTCTTGACTGAGGCTTGAGCGAATTCTGGACCGAATAGCTTTAATACGCACTGATGCAATTGTGGCCTGAGTTGGCGTATTCCAAGGAGATAGCGTACAGCGTGCTCCCCTAGCCGAGAATAGCCTGATGGCGTAAAGCTCAAAAGCGATGATGTGGACATCTTAGCCGAAATTATGGCTTTTGGAGAAATAATCAAATCTCTTGCATTAAATGCAGAGATCTGCCCCCATCCTGCGTATTAAATGCAGAGGCGTGTCTTAAAGATCTGCCACCATTCTGCGCATTAAATGCAGAGACGTGCCTCGAGCCCTGTACGAAGAGCAGCTTTTGACATGGCAGCTGTTTGTCTTCTGTGGAGCGTAAACAGCTCACATCTGCCTGTGTAAAACTAGGCAGCGTATTCCCTTGTATGCGTAAAAGCGGTTTACGCCGAGGAGATGTCACTAAACGACAGTTTGGTGACATTAATCAAATCTCTTGCATTAAATGCAGAGATCAGCCCCCATCCCGCGCATTAAATGCAGTGGCGTGTCTCAAAGATCTGCCACCATTCTGCGCATTAAATGCAGAGACGTGCGTCGAGCCCTGTATGAAGAGCATCTTTTGACCTGGCAGCCTGTTTGTCTTCTGTGGAGCGTAAACAGCTCACATCTGCCCGTGTAAAACTAGGCAGCGTATTCCCTTGTATGCGTAAAAGTTGTTTATGCCGAGGGAATGTCACTAAACGATAGTCTGGGTCGCTGTGCCGTGCCATCATTATAGTCGTCGTCTGGGTAGTCGTGCAGTACTCTTTGTCAGGAGTCAGACGCCAAGTTCACTGCATGATTTGACAGGTTCATTTTGAAGAATATGAAGCGTTCCTCGTACACTTCAATGCTGCATTAAAAGCGGATGAGTTTTACGCCATAAAGGCGATATAGCACTCTTTTTACGCTGAAGCAGCCTGGACATACTGCATTACGCGGATAGTCCTTGAGCTTATATTTTATGCTGTACTTAGCGGAAAAGCTCTGTTTGTATGCCGATGGCTCTGAAATCATCTTTTTATGCTGTCCAGCACTAAAATGCTGCGTATAGCTATTCAGCATATTTTTCATGCTTCTACAAGACCCCCATCAAAGTTTTCAAATTTCTTTTAATTTGAAACGCTTTGAATGAAGCATAAAACGGTCAAGTCTGACTCATTCTTCAAGGCTGATTTCTTGGCGGATTCTTGGAGATTTGTTGGGATTCGGTATGTTCTCTTTTGCCTATATAAAGGCTGAGGAGTTAACCTGTTCTTCCCATATTTCCTTTACCACACAGAGATGATCGTCGGAGTTCGTCGGGTCAACTTGAGGAAGAAGAAGACCATGTTCTTTCAGCATGTAAGGAGCCGAAAAAGAAGGCGTCTTCGAGAAAATATCCTCTGCAACGATGGATCATGGAAGGATATCATAGCCTCCTCTGCTCGGGATAATCAACAACTTCATATGGCGGTTCGTCCAAGAGAGAGGAAGGGTCACATTAGACCACACAGCTTGCAAGCTGTATCTTCTCCTGATACTTTCGTGGACAAGAGCAGAAACTAGCTCTGTCCTCGAGTATTGAGTTCGGTCTAATACCTCAACCCAATCTGTTATGGCGTATAGAGGATGGGCTCTGAATACTTTAGGCAGGCCCAGTTTTGTATCCTCCCGCCATTAATCATTTTTTTTTGTTAATCGGTCGCGAAAACTGACTAACTGCTGAAGAAGACGGAAGGAGATCTCCACCAATACGAGAACCTGGCAGAACAGATTCTGGGGGTGGCCTTCCGATGACGATGAGGAAATCTTTTGTAGGAGGGATTTCTCTCATATGTAATCATGAATTAATAAAATTATCTTCTTCTGTGCATATGATTATCTTGCCATATATTTTGCTGTGATGAAGTCTGAATATGTGTAGCTTCGACACGTCTGGTAACTTTATGCCAACTCTGATAGAAAGAGTGCTAGGTCCCGTCCTGTCTTTTACGCATAACTAAGGATGCGTAGAAAGCTGCTTAGTATTTAAGTCGAGTATTCGAACTGTCCTGCTGTTAAGAATGGGGAGCCGCGTAGAATTCTGAACCGTCACTTCTGATAAGAAGAATTTTCGTTCAGAACATCGTCTTCAAGAACGATTTCCCAAAAATCCCTTGAAATAGGGCGAGAAATGGCTGTCAAACTGAGTCGTCATCTTGAATTGTAGATAAAATATTCAGACTGGATTTTGGATTAACTTCCAATCGACCCAAGAAGGAGAGTCATTTTCAAATATTAAACTCTGTATGCTTTGGGTACTTAGGATATTTTGGGGCCAAGAAGGAGTATCGTCTGCGTGAACCCTTGCAATTGACCGCCTTGGATTTGTTCAAATATATACGCGTACTCTGGCCTGCGTATTTCTCAGATATACGGAGAGTCATAGATCTGTAAATGTGGATGAGCGTAGAATCATAAGTTCGTAGCCACTCGAGCGTAAGAGCTGCTGAGCATAAAAGCATCCGGGCATAGAACT
Organism: Iris macrosiphon; assembly: GCA_036927795.1. Classification (NCBI taxonomy): domain Eukaryota; kingdom Viridiplantae; phylum Streptophyta; class Magnoliopsida; order Asparagales; family Iridaceae; genus Iris; species Iris macrosiphon. Next base: position 58,976,217 of record JAYESA010000001.1, read on the forward strand.
GTAGATTTGTAGCCTCTGAAAAGAAAATCTTTCGAGCATGAAGTTATGGATCTGTTGCCTCTGAGCGTAAAAGCCATCGAGCGTGAAATCATAGATTTGTAGCTTCTGAGCGTGAAGTCGTAGGTTTGTAGCCTCTCGAGCGTAAAAGCTACCGAGCATAAAAGCATCCAGGTGTAAAACCATAGACTTATAGTCTCTGAGCGTAAAACCGTAGATCTGTAGCTGCCGAGCGTAGAAAGCTCCTTGGCGTAGAACCACGAATCTGCTTTGTACGAAAACTTTTCGAATTCGCTGGTTGTTCGCCTTCCCTGAGTAATAGGCTGACGTAGTACCCAATCATAACCGAATATTAATTGTCAGATTTGGTTCGAGATTCGAGGAGTCCATCCGAACTCTATATATATCCCAAGGCTTTCAGAGAAAAACTTTTCATCTGTCTTCTTGCAAAAGAAAGCCTTCGACTGTTCGAGTTCTCTCCTTCGTTTGCTCTTCGAGCATTCAGAGTTTTTAGCAATGGCCCCGAAACCAATCTCCTCCTCTAAGGAAAAGAAGGTTGACTCTTCTTCTCGCTCTTCTGCCCAAGCGAGAGCAACTTCCGTTGGGCAAGGCGAGCTTCATTCTAAACGAAGTGTCCCGCCGATGAGCAGCGCACCCAGAGTTATAGGTAGAGTTTTTGGGACGAAAAGAACGACGAAAATCCTTCGCACACGTTGTACATGAATGCGCTTGGTCGTCTTCTGTGTTGATAGCCTCTTCGCGGAAGATGATGCACAGAGATGTTTTATCTTTTACGCCCATATTTCTAATGTGTCAGCGTAAAAACTCCATATTTTCGCAGTCTGGCGTAAAACCATAGACTGTCGAAACTTGGCGTATACTATAAAATTTGAGTGTTACGCTTCTGGACGAAAATTCTGGCGTAATAAATCAAATTTGGCAGTCTGACGTAAAACACAGACTGTCAGGTTTTTTTGTGTATACTGCCAGTCTTGAATTTTATGCCTTGGAATTAGATTCCAGCGTAAAAGATCAAGTTTTACAGTCTTGGCGTAAAGCACAGACTGTTGACTTTTGGCATATGCTGCAAGATTGTAATGTCTAGTATAGAAACTGACGTATTTTTCTTGCACTTTGTAGTTAACTTGCATATGTCTCCACTGGCTGAGGTGATGAGTTCTGCTACCGGGATGCTGTATTCCAACTACCTGGAGGATTTGTCCAACGTGACATTTCCTATCTCCGGACCCCAGTATCCTGAAGGAAGGGAAATCCTTATATCGGCTCAAGGCGAGCGAACGCTGTTGAATATGCTCAATGAAGAGCCCCTAACGTACATAGACGTGGCCCAATATATAAAGCCGACTTTTCTCTTCGGGGACATGATTGATAAGCAGTCCCAAACGAAGCCCAAGAAAGAACTCTGGGTTTTCTATGCCTGTGGCTTGGTCATGTATCTGCCCAAGATGCTGAGAGACTATCCCATCTCGGCATTCTTCCATGCTACACATCCCAGGAGGATGTCGTGGACGCTGACTCCCGATCTTTACGGCCGGCCGGGAAAGATATTTTACCAGAAAGGACCTGGCCTAGGGTCATTTGTCAGCCGCCCTTCCAGCTCTTTGATGTCGTTCAGGGTATCGTATCCGAGCAGTATCCCAAGTGAAGACAGTTTACTGCTCCAGCCGGTCCAATTATCGACTTTCTGCAATGATTTCATGGGGCATGTAGGAGTATACCCCAAGGTTAATCCTCGGTGCAATGGGTGGATCACCCCAACAAATCATCAATGGGCTCGTTTAGCTGACTGGGCCCTAAAGCATTTTCAGACCGAGCTGGAGAGCATTGGTCTGTACGCAGCTGTGAGTGCTACCAGTGTTGGGTTACCTCTCAACCCCAACCTGTTTCTGGCTTTGATGGAGCGATATATCTCGCTCACCGGGACTTTCGCCACTCCACTGGGGGAGTTGGGATTGGCCCTCCACGAGATGGCAGAGATTTCAAGACTGCCAATGGGGGATAGTCCTTATGAGGAGTATGTTCCCACAAACCGGGAGCTGGGGGATTCAGACCCTCGGGTAGTGGCAGTGTACCAGGAGCTGATGTGCCACTACCTGGCGTGCACCGCCTTTTATGGTGAGCCTTATGATTTGGCTCATACCAACAAATGGGCGTCCTACCTCTTCTTTCACCGGGCCAGGGCTGCTAGGCCAGAGAAAGTCTTGGATAGCAAGGATCAGCCTCTGAACTTTCTGAGCGTGCTTAGTGCTCAGGTAGTCGACGATCTTATGGAAGACGTTGGGGCTCTAGATCAGATTCTCGACGAAGGGATAGGGAAATATCCTACAGGCACTAAGGCCTACAGTTATTTGAGGCATTGTCGCAGGCCCCTCTCCAAGGAAGCTCAACTGGCTGGCTTCCTCTCTATATAGCTGCGCCGACTGGTGGTACCCGGCATTGCATCTGCGGACCGTATTCACCATAACACGCTATGGCCTGCAGTGCTTTTGGTGTTCGGGGCAAGACTGGGCTTGCTCCCCGCCATGGTGTGCCGCATACAAGCTGGCCTTAGGGCCATTACTGATGGGCTGCTTGCCAATGAAAATCGGCGTGATAGCTTTCCCAGGGTAGAATTACCATACCTGTATTTGATGGGATGGTTAATTCTCCATAACCCCAGAGTGATGTCTCCCGGCTCTGGCAGTAGTTCGGGGGGTAGTTTCTTGCTGAATTACAAAAAATCCTCCTGGAATGTGACCACAGTTTTAGACTGTCGGCGAGTGCTGAATTTTAGTCACAGCTGGAAGCTCTTCTGCACTGTCTTCTCTATACATCTCAATCAATAGGGAGTAGACTTCAGGATATAGGCGACGAAAAGATTGTTCTTTCTTGTGTGGCTTTTAATTGGTTGGTCTGCATTAGAACTTCCCATTTACTGTACAGAAGTGAAGACCAATGCTTCTTGGAGCCCTACCTGCCTAGTCGATTTGCCAGGCAGTTTGGGTATGACCAATTGCATGTGGGCAATGCCATCACCAGCTTCAGGTCCAGGGGTGGACTCATTGATGGAGTGAGAGGATGGCGATACTTCATCATGGGTTGTACTGAAGCAATTTTTACCGTGCCCGTCATTTCACTTTCCACGGAGCTGCACATCCTCCACTCGTATGCCCATTTTTATGTGGCAACCAACACCTTCCATCGCAATTTTGATATGCTTGGAAGTTTTAGGATGCCCTCCTCCAAGTCCGCGGGAAGAGATAAAAATCCTCTCGGTCTTCTCTGACGAGGGTGGAGATTCCGTCAATCCAGATGAACCTTTGTTGGCAGTGTCGAGGGGTAAAATACCTCCACCTGCAGTGGCTTTGGTCATCTCTGGTAAGCGAAGGGCTCTTGTTCCGAAGGGGACTTCCCCTCGCAAGAAGAAGAAGACGGTTAGTCGTCCTCTCAGGATTCCCGGCCATGAGGATCCTAGAAGTGAAACTGCTGGCTTCCCCTGTCGGGGACGATTCTTTGATTGGAGGTTCCTCGCCTTTTAGAGAGGAAACCTCTACAGTTCCGGCTGACGGTGCTGGAGAATTCCTACTTGAGGCTGCTGTCGCTGCTACCGCTTCAGGTAGTTGTACGAGATCGCCTTCGAGGCCGAGCCGAATAAGGATATCTTTATCCAGATCAGCATCGGGAGAAACCCCTGCCGTGTCTGTAGGTGCACCCAGCGAGATTCCACCTGATGAACCTCAATTTAATCTGGGTGAGGACTCGGAAGAATACCTGCCGATGTCAGTTAGCACACCCCCTTCTCCAGGTATGACAGCTTGGATAGCATCATTAAGAAATGATTTAGCTGTACTGGCCGCAGACGTAACATATATACCATCAGCCATGGGTAAATGTCGTCTTTACGCCTCTTTTTAGAAAAGTTAACATCATTTTGATATTAACTTCCTTTTGTCTTCTTTTCAGGGGAAGACATCTTCGGGGAGGGCAGTGTTTACGCGCCTTTTGGCTCTGTTTCAGCTCCTGGCGATGACATGGAGGTGCCCGATTTCAAAGAGAAAACATTTTCGGGTGCCGTCTCGCCCGAAGTGGTTCCGATATCTCAAGAGGAGGATGAGCCTGTCATTGCGACAATGCCTCCTTTGAGTACGTCGGTCACTTCGTCTGTTGTTGGCCCATCTTCTTTTGTCGCACCATCTGTTGAGGCGACGGCTGTGGCAACATCGTCTGCGGTCGTCCCTAGAGGGAGGTTCGCCAATATTGCAGCCACTCCCAGCATTCATTCGGATCTAGCTATGCTGACTGAGCAGTATACTAGTATCTTCTATACCACCTTAAAAATGCTAATATCAATGGTGTTGGGGAAGAATCTAAGCTTCGAGGCTCTGAGGAGGTCCTCTCGGTTAGCTATAGTGTCGATCAGAGAATTTAACGACACTGGGGTAGCTGACACACTGGAGGAGATAGTTAATGGTTTGGAGCCACCCATTAACGAATATCTGCAGCTATCTCGAGGCAGCATTGACGGCCTCGTTGAAGCTAGGTATGACTACTCCCTGACTGCAGAGCTTGCTGGGCAACTAGAATCTCTGAATAAATCCGTCTAGGAACAACAGCAGGAGATAGATCATGAGCGTGCCGAACTGGAGTATGTCATTCCTCAGCTGACTCAGTGCGACGTCGATTATGAGGAAGTGACAGCAAGGGTCCGCAGATTAAGAGATGAACTCGCTCAAGCAGAGGAGGAGGCTGTCTCTTTGTCGGCATCTCGAGATGTGCTGAAGCATCGAATAGAGACCACTCAACAGAACCTGGCACATGTGGGTGTCATCCACTTAGGTTTTGTACGTGCTCGGTCCGAGCTAGTTGCTTTGAACAATGATGCGGCAAGGCTGGAACGGGTTCGCGCGGACGTCTTGAACTCCAGGGATGAGAGAATGGCTGCTCTGGCACTGCAGATTCGCGACCTAACCTCTCCCCCCAAATAATATACTTTTTTGCTTTTAAAATGTACTTTTGCTCTTTCTGGGCATAATAAAGAGACTTCTATCTGACTTTGTGGACCCATCATTTTGGAATATAAATGACAGGTTTGGATGAAAGTAATATCAGAGGTAATATGGACGTGATATACTCTCGGTAAGCTTCAGCAGGACACATCTATTCAGAGGTTATATGGACATGATAGAGTACGATCCAACTAGTTTCGTTTTGGAAGTAGTATTGTCAGAATGAGATCTTTACCATACTCCATTTGAGCAAAGGGGGTTAAGCGTAGTACCTTTTCAGGAATTTGCCATTGATAGGAGCCATCAACAAGTCTCCGTTAGGCTAGGCTAACCTGTAAGCGCTATTTGAGAACGTTGTCTCGATCACATAAGGGCCTTCCCATTTAGGCTGGAATTTGCCCTTACTTTTGTGAGCAATAATCATTGGCCTTTTCACAGCTAAAACTAGCTCGCCAACTTTGAATACTCTTTCCTTTACTTTTTGATTAAAGGATTTGGAAATGCCTGCCTGGTAGAACGCGATGCGCTGTTGAGCTTGGAGGTATTTCTCGTCTAATCCTTCTAGCTCTTGAAGCCTTAACAGGTCATTCTTTTCTTGAGTCAACTCATTAGCCACTGCTATCCTGAGTGACGGAATTTGGACTTCGATGGGGAGAACTGCTTCACTCCCGTAAACCAATGAGAATGGGGTACAACCTGTCGGTGCTTGTACCATTGTACGGTATGCCTAGAGACATTCTCCTAGCTTCTCATTCCAATCTCTCTTATTCGAAGAGACAAACTTTTTCAAGAGCTTAATAATGGTTTTGTTGAAAGCTTTCGCCAAACCATTAGCAGCAGGATTATATGCCGTAGAGGCCACATTTTGTATCCAATTTTTATCGCAAAATCGATGAAACGCTTGGCTGATGAATTGAGGCCCATTGTCATGAATTATCCTCCGGGGTATCCCAAAGCGATAAATGACATGATGCTTGATGAAGCTGATCACATTAGATGCCTTCACCTCAGCAAGAGGGATCGCCTCTGCCCATTTGGAAAAATAATCCGTGATGGCCAGTATGAACCGGTGACCTCTGGAAGAAGACGGGTGAATAGGACCAATGATATCCATACCCCATACTTCGAAAGGCCAGGATACAACCGTAGGATATAGACGTTCAGAAGGTTGATGTATAAAGTCTGCATGAACCTGACAGGCTTTGCATTGTTTTGCATACCTTATTGCATCTGTGATCATAGTAGGCCAGTAATAGCCCATTCTCCTGATACGATCCTGTAGCTTAGGACCGGGTTGATGCGCTCCGCATATGCCGTCGTGAGCTTCACGGATAACCCGCTGTGCCTCATCGTTAGAGAGACATCTCAATAGCAGTCCATCATAGGTCCGGCGATATAGAAACTGTGAAGGCGCATCAAAGTAGAAGTGTAATGATCGTCTTTTGACGGATACTGCTTCTTTAGGGTCCTACGGCAAGATTCCGTATGCCACGAAATCTATAAAGGGACTTCTCCAGTCTCCCTTGGGAGGATCGGTGTTCACAGTGTAGCTGCGTTCTATGTGAAAGTTATTTTTCACACAGAATAAATCTCTGTTAAGAAGGATCATCGAATTCTGCCTTCTTATAGGAGTAGCTAAATCTGCAGCTAGACTGGCTAGGGCATCAGCTTCCAGATTCTGAGATCGAGGTACATGCTCTAGGAAGAATCCTTTGAATGTCATGGCTATCTCGACCGTTGCTCGGTGATAGTGGATAAGGTCTGGATTCTGGACTTCGTATATTCCTCTGAATTGATTGACGATCAGCAGAGAATTACCGAAAGCTTCCAGAGATTTGACGCCTAATTCTTTAGCGACTTGGAGCCCGATTAGTAGAGCGTTATACTCCGCCACATTGTTGAAATAGGGCTCGCTAAGAGAATATGCTCGATAGATGACGAGTTTATCAGGAGTAACCAGGACAATTCCTACTCCTGAAACCACATTTTCCCTGGGACCAGTCGTGGAGGCACTATCGAAGAATAGTTGTCGTGCATCACTTTTCATTACGGAATTACATTCTGTAACTTCGTCGGGAATGTCCTCGTATAGTTTGGAGGCCTCCGGGATCGGATGAGCAGCTATGAAATCAGCTAATGCTTTGCCTTTGATGGACTTCTGAGGGACGTACAACATGTCATACGGTGTTAATAACATCGCCCAAGTCGCAAGTCGAGAATTAAGAACACTTGGCTTGTCCATCAGTACCCGAAGAGGATTGATCCTGAAGATGATATGAATAGTCTGGCCTGTGACATAGTGTCGTATTTTCTGAATAGCAAACATCAACGCCAAGCATTCTTTTTCCACTAGACTGTACCGGTGTTCAGCTCCGATCATCATCCTGCTTAGATAGTAGATAGCCTGTTCATGACCCACCTCATTCTTCTGTGCAAGAAGAGCTCCCAGGGAATGATCCATCGCTCGAACATACAGCAAGAATGGTCTTCCTATGACGGGAGGCACCAGAACTGGCAGATTAGTGAGGTAGCATTTGATATCATTAAATGCTTCTGACAGGCTTCGTCCCATACGAAGGATACACCTTTCTTCATGAGACAAGAAAAAGACTGACATCTCCCAGAGAGGTTGGATATGAATATCCGGATATAAGCCAAATGACCTTGAAATCCCTGGAGTTCTTTCAGATTACGGGGTGGTGCATTTCTAAGATGGCCTCGACTTTATCAGGGTCCACTTGAATGCCTTTAGTGGTAATGACAAATCCCAGGAATTTGCCACTAGATATCCCCAGAAAGGACTTTGTAGGATTTATTTTGAGTTAATGTTGGCGCATCAACTCGAATACTGTCTTCAAGTCTTGGATGTGATTATCCTTGATGCGGCTTTTGACAGCTACATCATCCACGTAATATTCTACTGTTTTGCGTAAATGCTCATGGAATATGTTACTCATAGCCCGTTGGTACGTAGCCCCGATATTCTTCAATCCGAAGGGCATGACCGTATAGCAATATACCCCCAATGGTGTCCGGAAGGCAGTATGCTTCTCATCTTCAGGATTCATCTTGATTTGATTGTATCGAGAAAATCTGTCCATGAAAGACATACGTTCAAAACCGCATGTATTGTCAATCATGACGTCTGTGATGGGAAGAGAAAACTCATCCTTGGGGTAGGCTGCATTCAGATCTCGATAATCGATGCAGACACGTACTTTCCTATTTTTCTTCATGACCGAAACAACATTGGCGACCCAGTCGAGATGTTGTTCTTCCCGGATGAAACCGCAGGCTATCAACTTCTTGATTTCAGCTTCAATAGCGTCCATCATATCCGGGCGGAACCGACGTTGGTGCTGCTTCATAGGCTTCGAATCGGGCAATATATTGAGTTTATGAGTAGCCACCTTTGGATCAAGACCTGGCATGTCCTCATAATTCCACACAAAGACGTTGATATATTCTTTTATCAGCTGGATAACTTCTTCCCTTTCTTTTTCGGAAAGATTGTTACTGATAAATATCGGCTTTGGCGAAAGTTCATCCCCAACGTCGATTTGGATAACTTTATCTTCAGTGGGAGATTCTCTCTGCTCGAAGTAGAATTCCCATTGTGTATCTATTTGTTCAGCCCAAGAGTCATTCTTAAATGGTTCAGATTCTTATTCGTCTGCTTCGAAGGAATCTGTCAATACCGTATTTACTGATAATGTTCGTTCGAGAGCATGAGATGAGTCGGAGGGCGATGAGCCATTTTGAGAAGAGAAAAAGATATCCTCGTTTGACTCAGAAGTTGCCAGAGAGGTGGTATACCCTAACCCAAAATGAGTTCGTTGACAGTAGGGATCGTCGTACAGCGGCATTCGTCTGCCTTTTCCGTAGTTGAGACCTGGTTCCAGTTTCAAGTCATAACCTATACTTTGCATGATCTTCAAAGCTTGTGGTCTGTATCTATGAACTTGCATTTTACCAGCATCGTCATCGAAAGAATCTTCTTGTACAGTTGGTTTATTGCGCATGCGGCCGAAGACTATTGAACGCTGACTGCTGCAGGCAGGCGGGACAATGACGATAGAATCCTCATGTGGTCCATATGTCGTGATGACATTGGATGATAATGCTACTTCCCACACATACGGATGATAGGAATCTATAGCTTCCAAGAATTTTTGTGCTATAGGTTCTATATCGTCATGGGGAGAGGATTCCTGATTTGGAATTTGAGCATCGATATACTGGAAAAAGAGGATCTTTATTATCATCCGAAACCGCATTCCTGGTTGCATTTACATCAATCGGTTGCCTGTTATGCCGAAGGTTGATGACCAAGGGTGGAAGCTTCTGGTTCAAAGTGATCACTAGAGGATCACCTCCTTTTCCTGAACTGGTTTTGTTCAGGTGGATAGCCATAGGCTCCATGGCTTTCGGACGAGTAGTTCACCCTTTCACCTTGATTGACAGAGGTTGCTCGGCAGAGGGTTCTTCTGGCTCCCAGTGGGATTCCTTCTCTGTTTTGCCTGACACCTCTTCCATGTAGTCTTGAGATTACAACACGACATCATAGTAGTAGGATTCTACTCCTTTAAACGGGTTCAGGTCAGCAAACTCTGTTTGTACTGTTCCTTGGGCATCTACATATTTAAAGCATTGATGTAGAGTCGAAGGAACGATATTGTGGTCGTGGATCTAAGGTCTACCCAGCAGAATGTTGTAGGACACCTCTGAATCAATGACGTAGCATGTAGCCACTGATCTGAGGTCGCCAATCTGGATCCTTAGGCGAATTTTCCCTAATGGCTTACTTTTTCTGGCGTTGAAACCCACGATCGTAGTGGTGGTGTAAGCCAATTCGCTGGTAGGAATCCTCAGCGGTCTGAGCAGACTATGAGGAATGATGATGATTGATGATCCCGGATCTATGTGAATCCGGTCGACCTCCATGGAACCGACGTACCCGGTGTAATAGAGGGGTCTGTCATGCCTGTTATGCTTTAACAGCATGTCATCTTGAGTGAAAGTGATATTCGGGACCACCTCCATCACACTATGGCATTGAGGACATGCCATGGGTTCTTCGTCAGGGGACTTGAGCTGGGTCAAATATGCATCCGCCTGCATTAATGCTTCACTCAGGGCTTGACGAGTGTCTTGAGAGAGCCTGAGTAGTTCGAAGATGGACAACCTGGCTGGTGTGTTAGCCAATTGGGCCAGGATGTCGAAGTTGTATGGCTTCTCCAAACCTCTGTTTTGAATATTTTTCAAAGGTTTATTGAAACGCACTTCTTTTTGCTTTCCTTTGTCCGTCGAAGTTGGTCTCGAAGGACCGGCCTCTGGTATGGCGGGTTCTTGCTCTGAAGGCTTGGTAGCTGAAGCGTCTGCCGGTGCATCTTCCTGACTTGCTCCATAGTCCTTGAGGTAAGCTTTCCCTGAACGGGTTCCAGTAGCCAAGACCTCGTCTTCTGATGCCGAGTGTACCGTAATTATGTGACACGGTTTACGCTTTTAGTTCTTCTTAGACTTAGCCTTAGCAGCTTGAGTCTCTTTCTCGATCTCTAACACCAGATCTGGATGAACACATATGATCTCGCCCCGCTGGGTAGTTAGGGGTTGCAGGTCATGATTTTGACCCCTAGCTAGAGGGAGATTAACGATGTTCATCGTTGTCCGAGAAATAGGTGTAACACCATCCGGGACTTCTCAGGGAGGCAGATTGCCAAATTGCAGAAAGATCATGTTGGCTGTGACCGTCTTTTTGCTGTTGCGCAGAGTGATGGCCTTAGCATCGATCAGCTCCTGGATCTTCCTTTTCAGTACATAACATGTTTTTTTAGGGTGGTGTATGTATCTATGGAAGATGCAGTACTTGGGGTGATTAGTACTGCCGACTTCATTAGGCCGCTTCTCCTCAGGAAGGGTAATCTTGCCGCTTTTGACGAGACACTCGAATATGCTCGAAATATCGTCGTCGTCGAAAGAGTATACTTCAATGGGCCTAGAAGTCCCAGGTTTCGTCTGTGTGGTTGCCGCAGTCTTCGCCTGGACGTATTGATTGCCAGAGCTTCTTTTCCTTTGGAACCACGAGGATGGTCACTGTTGGGGGATGACCTCTTGCCTCTATCGGAGGCAGAGATCATGATGCCATTATCACGCACCTTCTGACTATTGTCCTCGGCGGTTACCGCTGAGATGATGAACGAGGGCCAATCATGGAACTGATATGGTCCTGTGAACATCGAGATTACGGAGAGAAGGTTCTGTCCTGTGAACATCGAGATTACGGAGAGAAGGTTCTTCCTGCAAATGTCCACCAATGCCGAGTCTGGAACTCTGGAAGGCATTTGCAAAGTGGCTTGACGAAAACGTTCGATGAAGGTACGAACGTCCTCTTTTTCCTTCTGCTTCACTTCGATGAGAGAGGACATAGACATGTCCATCCCTCCCTCGTAGAATCGTGCGAAGAATAAAGCCTTGAAGTCTTCGAAGAAAGTAATTCAGTTGTCCGCCAAGCTACGGTACCACTGATAAGCCACTCCCGAGAGACAGCCCTTGAACACCCGAGTGAGGAGGGCATCATTGCCTTGTAATAACACCGTCATCATACTGAAGTAGTTCATGTACTGACTCGGTGATGTTTTTTCCTCGAACAAAGCCATAGTCTGTGGTTTGTATTTAGGAGGGAAAGGGGCCTCTATCCAGATAGCTGGGTAAGGCTGGTTGATTCCCAATTTCTTGAGCTAATCTTTGTGCTTCAAGGCATCAAATTGGGCTTTCAATTCCCGTACTGCCTGTATCGGATTTTCAGCCGGTAGCGGGACCACGGAGTGGTGGGGAATCGGTTGCATCGCGAATCCAACGGAAGGTAATACATTCTCCGAGTGAGGAAGCGGAGGAACTGCTGACTCCTGATCTAGAGCAGGTTCTTGGATAGCGTGGGATGGTGGTAAGTCCACCCCCACACGTATCTGAGTTGGAGGGACTGATGCTTGAGCCATAGCAGCTATGTGTTGGGTCAGCATCATCTGGTGCATGTTCTCCATCATGGATTGCATTTCTTTTAGAGATGTCTCTAGTACAGTAATGCGTTGCTCAGTGCTCCCCGACGGGGAAGCTTCCTCGCGTTCATCTCCAATGGCATAAACTCACATCACCCTGGGTGTCATTGAAGGATTAGTATAGGTCTCTGTAGAAGTTGACTCTATACTTTCAGCATCTGATTCGGGTGACTGGCGACCCCCAGCATCAGAATCAGAAGAGTACGAAACTGGTTGTCGTGACTTTGAACGGGTGTTTCGGAACACCCCAGCTTCAATGTTCCTAAGGAGCTTGTTGAATCTCCTTCGGCTCAGAATTCTAGAGGGTTGACGTCTTGAGATCGATCTTCCTCTAGGTATGTGTGAAGCCATGTTCACTGATGCATGTGTGGGCTCTTCTTTCTGGAAAGACGGAGAGTAGCTTAACCGGTCAAAAACTGACCGTTTTGCTTCAGAACAGTAATAATTAACTACAATCCTATGACTATTACAATAGTGCTCGCTAGGAGGCGTAATCGACATGCTGGAAGATCCCCTATCCTTGCATTTCTGGATCAGATACTCACGCAGGTCAGAAGGATTTACAGAAGAAGAAGAAAAAGATGACTTGTTCCTTCTGTTCACCTCAGTGGGCATGCGGATGTTAGAAACCATAGTTTTCCCTGTGCCACCCATATACAACAGATTGGCCATCTGGGTAGCGGATAATCCCCGAGGAGTTTGTCTTTCCGTAAACTGAGCCCTCTTTATGCTGTGGGGCTTCGCCTGGCGTAATTTGGAGCTCTGCTCAGGCTGGCGTAAAGCTGAGGTGGTCCTTAGTCGGCCATCAGCTTCCCGCGTAATCCGGAGGGCGGGCAGATTCTTTCCTTGCTGGCGTAAAAGCTGAGAAGTTGAGCAGTCCGCCGCTTACTTTCCCTTGCGTAGATTGCAGGGATCATCTGCTTTTCCGCGGAGGGCAGATGCATTTTTACGCGTGGAGCACGTTTAGAATTTCTGATTTGGCGCTAAGGCATTGTCAGAAATTATGTCTGCCACGTCATCGACGGAAGACTGGATTTTACGCGCAGAGCGCGGATTAGACTTCTGGACTAGCGCTGAGGCATTGCCAGAAGTTGTGTCTATTCCGTCAGTGATGGGAGACAGAGTTTTATGCGCAGAGAGCGAAGTAGACTTCTGGACTAGCACTGAGGCATTGCCAGAAGTTTTGTCTGCCCTGTCAGCGACAGGCGACTGAGTTTTATGCGCAGGACCTGGAGGGAGCGATGCTACAACCTCGTTGGTCGGAGAGGTCAGAGAGTCGGCAGGAATGGTAGGGGATGTCTTGGGCATCCAGACCTTACGCAGCTTCCTGTTGTCTTGGACCGAGAGAGAGTGAGAGCTACCCCCTGCTTGAAGCATGTCTTCGTAGGCAGACTGGTCGAACTAGACGACCAGGGTCTTCTTCACGGATCCTATGGATACCGCATCGTATTGAGCAATTGCATTCTCATCGGAAGAGAAAGATGTCCCCAGCAGAGTCATCATCTTGTGTTTGATAATAAACGGAAGAAATAAGACGAGGTTTATACGAAACCCGCTCTTAGGTTTACAAACAAGAAGTACAATTAATCCTATACGAGGATGTCGAGTATAATTTTTAATCTAGGTAAATATTATTATAGGAGTCTGATCTGCAGTCAATCACTTTGTCCCTTGGACCACACGATAATGAAGAAGTGCCGTAGAAGATAGAAAGCAGCTTCGAAGGTTGCTAAAGAGAGTGGATGCTCGATACCAAAGTCGTCGATCACTACTCTTTGCCTGAGCTCTAGATTCTTCTCTCTCAAGGACTTTTTCCACACCTTGTTTTTCCTGACCCTTTCTTTTCGATCTAGATTTTTCGACCTTTTTTTCGATCTGGATTTTTCGACCTTTCACCTCTGTTGATAGAGGTCTCTATTTATAGAGTTTTAGTGACAGTGACCACCCAGTCGACGTAAAAGCCGAGCAGTGGAAAGTATGGCACCTTTTTACGCGATGGTTACAATAACCGTTGCCCACGTATAAATAACCTTTTGAATGAGCGTGTGACGCGTGTCCCATTAAGAGACAATGCGTATAACTACTACGAAGATCACGGCATAAAAGCCACGTAGGTAGTTATCCCTCACGTAGAGAAGGTTTGGCGTAGAAGCCAAAAACTGTCACCATGGCGTAGAAGCCAAAGAGTTATCAAACCGGCATAGGAGCCGAGTAGGCGTAGAAGTCGAGTGGGCGTAGAAGCCAGCTGGTCCTCCTTCCTTGACTGAGGCTTGAGCAAATTCTAGACCGAATAGCTTTAATACGCACTGATGCAAATATGGCCTGAGTTGGCATATTCAAAGGAGATAGCGTACAACGTGCTCCCAAAGCCGAAAATAGCCTGATGGCGTAATGCACAAAAGCGATGATGTGGACGTCTTAGCCAAAATTATGGCTTTTGGAGATATAATCAAATCTCTTGCATTAAATGCAGAGATCTGCCCCCATCCTGCGCATTAAATACAGAGGTGTATCTTGAAGATCTGCCACCATTCTGTGCATTAAATGCAGAGACGTGCCTCGAGCCCTGTACGAAGAGCAGCTTTTGACGTGGCAGCATGTTTGTCTTCTGTGGAGCGTAAACAGCTCACATCTGCCTGTGTAAAACTAGGCAGCATATTCCCTTGTATGCGTAAAAGCGGTTTACGCCGAGGAGATGTCACTAAACGACAGTTTGGTGACATTAATCAAATCTCTTGCATTAAATGCAGAGATCAGCCCCCATCCCGTGCATTAAATACAGAGGCGTGTCTCGAAGATCTGCCACCATTCTGTGCATTAAATGCAGAGACGTGCCTCGAGCCCTGTATGAATAGCAGCTTTTGACGTGGCAGCCTGTTTGTCTTCTGTGGAGCGTAAACAGCTCACATCTGCCCGTGTAAAACTAGGCAGCGTATTCCCTTGTATGCGTAAAAGCGGTTTACGCCGAGGGAAGGTCACTAAACGACAGTCTGGGTCGCTGTGTTGCACCATCATTATAGCCATCGTCTGGGTAGTCGTGCAGTACTCTTTGTCAGGAGGACAGGTTCATTTTGAAGAATATGAAGCGTTCCTCGTACACTTCAATGCTGCATTAAAAGCGGATGAGTTTTATGCCATAAAGGTGATATAGCACTCTTTTTACGCTGAAGCAGCCTGGACATACTGCATTACGCGGATATTCCTTGAGCTTATATTTTACGCTGTACTTAGCGGAAAAGCTCTGTTTGTACGCCGATGGCTCTGAAATCATCTTTTTACGCTGCCCAGTACTAAAATGCTGCGTATAGCTATTCAGCGTATTTTTCATGCTTCTACACTAGCTGACATGTATATGAGACAGATAGTACGGTTACATGGAGTGCCTGTCAGCATCGTATAGGATCGTGATTCCAGATTTATGTTGCATTTTTGGCGGAGTATGCTGGAGAGCCTAGGAACTCGTCTCAAGTTCAGCACCACATATCATCCACAGACTGATGGTCAGTTAGAGCACACGATACAGATCTTAGAGGATATGTTGAGAGCGTACATGATTGATTTTGGAGGATCTTGGGAGGACCACCTACACTTGGTAAAATTCTCCTACAATAATAGTTACCAGACCAACATACAGGTGGCACCTTATGAGGCACTGTACGGCAGGAAATATAGGTTGCCAGTTTGTTGGAGTGACGTAGGAGAGCATCAGATACTTGGTCCAGAGTTGGTGACACAGACAGTGGAGAATGTCAAGCAGATTCAGAGCCACCTGCGTGCAGCACAAGATAGAAAGAAATATTGGGCAGATGCACACCGCAGGCCATTAGAGTTCAAGGAGGGTGACCATGTATTTGTAAGGATATCGCCTACTCGTGGTACCATCAGATTCGGAGGCAGAGGCAAGCTGAGTCCGAGATACATCGAGCCTTTTGACAGCTTGGAATGAGTTAGCGAAGTAGCTTACCGTCTTGCATTGCCTCCATCATTAGAAGGAGTGCATGACGTGTTTCACGTATCGCAACTGAGAAGATATGTCGCAGACCCTAGCCACGTGCTTGATCATTCGAAGATTACAGTCGGGCCCAGTCTGTCTTACATAGAGCAGCCAGTTAAGATTCTCGATCACAGCGAGAAGACTTTGAGAGGGCAGACTATTCGACTGGTCAGAGTTGCCTGGAAACACCATTTACCAGACGAGTCTACTTGGGAGCACGAGGATTCTATTCGGCAGCGGTTCCTGTACTTATTTGAGGAGTAAGGTACGATTTTACGTACGGTATTTGATTACTAGTTGTTTTAAAATTCTCTTAGTTATTATCGTGCTTTACTTTTAATTTCGGGGACAAAATTTTTTTAAGTTGGGAAGAATGTAAACCACCTCGATTAATTCTATAGATAATCGGGTTTGGACTGGGAAAATTTTGGATTTAGCAGCAGATGTTGAGGTTTAGAGTAGAGTTAAGTTTGTCTGTTATTTTAATTTATTTAATTAAAATCCTTGACGCGCCCTATCATTGCAAAATTATTCGGAGCCCAATATCAGCCCATAAATTCTATCGGATTATTGTACTTCTGACTTGACTTGCCAAATTAGGCACTGGACTTTTCGTCACTCAAAATTATTTTCCTTGTGCTCTAAATTAATTGTACAATTTTTTGTAACCGAAATCCCATAATTAAATTTTGTGTCGGACACCTGTGTAGTTACCCTCAGTTTTGAGATACAAACTTAACCCGTTGAGCCAGACCAACTAAAGGGTCTAAGATTGACTCCAAGCCCCCACCATTTTTGACCTTTGTGTCATTTTCGAATTTTGACCCCAAGTGCCCCTATTTAATTTAAAAGCGCAGGACACTTTAATTCTATTTAAATCGGGGATACCAATTTTGCCTAATCCTATTTTAATCCCCAATTAATCCCAATGTCCATTTAATTAAACCCGTGCCTCACACACACCACCCTCTCACCTTGCAAAACACCAAACATAATTTCTGCTACAATTTTCCCATCATTTTATCTGTTCGTGCAATTTCCCGAATTTAAGGGGCTAAGTTGTAATTTATTAATTTATGTGTCCTCACCTTATTGGCCATGATTAAATGGAGAGCCTACAAACCTTTGACTTAGTCGACAAATTCCCTCCCCCTTCCTTTGCATGAAGAAATAAATTTACTCATGTGAAATCCTAGCCCTCCAATTGGAATGGGCAAATCACCACCATCCAATCTACCCACACTCCCCTATAAAGCATCAACATCACCCTCACCCTCACAATAAACCAAGCAGGCCTAATCCCAAGGAGCCTAGAATACCCCTTTTCTCTCTCTCTCCTACCTCTTCCACTTTATTCTCCATGTAAACTTCTTCCTCTTCATTCTTCTTCTTCTTCCTTTATTCTACTTCTCCGTTTCATCTCACTGAGAGAAACCCCCGGCCGGCCGACTGGGCAACCCCCACCCCGCAGTGGCTTCGACTACAGTCCAGCCGCCTACTACCTTGCTCTTTCGGTGCCACTGAAGGTTCTCTCCAGCCCCACGGTGCAGTCGACCCCCCAGCGACTGACCGAGCCACCGCTCCGGCTATTTCGAGCCAACCGACCCCCTGTGCAGCCCTGGTCCCGACCCACGGTGTAGCCGACCGCTGTGCGACTCCGGCGGCTGACTGAGCCACCGCTCCGGCAGTGCGGCTTCGCCCCGCGCAGCTCCGGTGCAGCCATCCCTTATCCGATTTGATCCCTTGTCCGGCCGGCTGCCAACAGCAGCCCCGACTCCGGCCGTACGACTTTCCCGTCCGGCCTCCTCCCTGACCGGCCATACTCCACCACCAGCCACTCCGGCATCGTCAACCTCGACGAGGTCGACTCTCCCCCTCTCTTAATTTTATTCCAGATTTCCATATTGTATTAATAGGGATTTATTTACATATATTTATGTGATAATACTAGCTAGAGTTTAGGTTTCAATGTTGTATATGATATAGTATTTTGAGGATATATATAAATATAGTTGTTAGGGTTTAATGGTTATATATTGTTGGCATATATATGGTTAGTGTAGTATAGTACTAGAACAATGTTGATTAAGGTGAATGTGATTTGGGTTAATGTTGACTAAGGCCAATGATGATTAAAGTGAATGTTAATTATAATGACTTGAGGTTAAGGTTTAATGGTAAACTTGGGTTTTATTCATTATCAGTATATTAAAATGGATTTGAATGATAGACATTGAGATTTAGGGTTTAACATATTTATTTATGTGCATGGTAATCTGTATGGATGAGCAGTGATTGTGGGTGAAATAATACTAAGGGTTGAGGAAGACCAAATATTTAATAAGTAAATACTGTCAGGGATTTAGCATACCTGGACTACTGAACCATGTGGTGAATATGGTAAGAATGAGGATTGGTCGAAGAGAGTGTGCAAATGACTAGTTGATTTGACTATCGTACCGATAGTCAACCAGGGTCTACCCCCAAATGTATTATCCCTGGGAGTAGAGACTGAGACTGAGTTTAGGAGTAGATGTGTGTCGCATCCCTGTCTGACGTAGAATAGATTATTGATTATTGGTTTGTATCTCATCTCTAGGTACTGCGGGACCTGAGAGTTTGGACGCGGTACCGGGACCCCGTCATCAGCAGCCTCGTGCAGGCAAATATACCTTGCCTTTGTTGCACTGTTTAAATTTAGTTATTTTTAGTGGCATGTTTATTTAATTTAATATTATATAACTGTGCGCGTCCGAGAAGACTCGGATGCAGTCAACGAAAACGTTGACGTTAGGACTTAGTGTCTAGTGGACCCACCTAAAGTTATGGAGTTATCGGTATGACACCCCAGGCCTTGACACATTTCTTATACGTGTTGTGAGTCTCCTGTAGGGCACGGACTTGCGTATGTGGTTGGCCACCTGTACATGTAGGCGTGCGACGGATAGGGAATAACTGCTATTAGCGATGCATGATAGAAGACTTAGCAGTTATTAGTAGTCGGAGCATAGAATATTGTAGTACGAAGGTCCAATCCTTGTCCTTATTTGGTTGTAATGTTGGACTATTGTTCTAACGATAGACTATGAGCCAGAGTTACGATGCCTCGGCGTAGTAGCTAAGGCGTATTGTGGATATGACATGCATAGATCATTGGGCGGGGAGGACGACTAGTAGGCGTATGGGACACCCACCTCCTTTATGCAGATACCGCACTCGACGGAGTGATACGGACGTATATATATTGCAGATACCACGTTCTTTAGAGTGTTGGATGTTACTTGATAATTTTGCAGATACCATACTCTAAAGAACGTTGGACGTTATACAATTTCAGATACTATGCTCCTCGGAGATGGACGTTATAATATTTCAGAGTGCCTATGGTCTGGGGGCATATGTGGCATATACTAGTCAGTCACGACGATTGACAAATTACGTCAGCATATGTCTAGCCTACACTTTTCCTACGCACTATGTTGTCCTCAAATTGCATTCACTTAGATGGTTAGCACACCCCCCTTTATTTATTCAGTATTTACTTTATGGCATATATTTTTGTATCTTGTTACGTCCCTCTGAGGACCTGGATCCCTTCCAGGTTATTTGTGCAGTTGCAGGATATTTGATCTAGTAGAGTGTGGACGTCATTGCAGGTATATTTATATTTTCAGCTATTTCAGTCATGTATTACTTTCCATTTTATTCTGCTTTTATGGCCTAGTGTTTATAGACCTATGTTGTTCTTCTGGTCTATTCGAACGGATGTATTATTGGGCTGCAGACTGATGATGTGTATCGTTCTTTCTTGAGATTACTTACCCTGGATTGAGATTTAGATTTAGTTGTTGTATGTTAGAAATAGATTATTACTTGGATCACTTGACCATGGACATCGTAAGTGCACTTCGTCGGGTCCATTAAATTGGAAAGCCCTACGGAGTTGTACCAGTTGGCCATTGCCACGTGTCTGATCCCATAGATTTTGGGACTGGGGCGTGACATCTGTTTTATGCAGACAGCTCTGAAGCCCTATTTTACGACAAACAGCCTTGAAGTTCTATTTTACGCAGACAGCTCTGAAGCCCTATTTTACGCCAAACAACCTTGAAGTTCTGTTTTACGCAAACAGCTCTGAAGTCCTATTTTACGCCAAACATCCTTGAAGCTCTGTTTTACGCAGACAGCTCTGAAGCCCTATTTTATTCCAAACAAGCTTGAAGCTCTGTTTTACACAGACAGCTCTGAAGCCCTATTTTATGCCAAACAACCTTGAAGTTCTGTTTTACGCAGACAGCTCTGAAGCCCTATTCATGTATGTTAGGGGTTTTGACTGTAAAATACGCGGACAATTCCCCAGCATATTTCATGCTTCTATAGGACCCCCTTCAAAGTTTTCAAATTTCTCGTAATTTGAAATACTTTGAATGAAGCATAAAATGGTCAAATTTGACTAGTTCTTCAAGGCTAATAAGAAGTCGTTGGAATTTGTATTTTCTCTTCTGCCTATAAAAGGGCAAGCAAATGAACTTGATTTTCCATACTTCCTTTACCACAAAGATGACTGCTGAGATTCATTGGGTTGAACTGAGAAAGAAGAAGATTATGCCCTTCCAGCATGTAAGGAGCCGTAAAAAGAGACGTCTTCGAGCAAATATTCTCTACAATGATGGACCATGGAGGGATATCATAGCTTCCTTTGCTCCTTCTTCAGAGATAATGAAGACACATTTTCTGACTCTGTGGACCCATCACTTATTATTAGAATATAAATGATGGGCTAAGATGAAATTGATATCAGAGGTAATATGGACATGATATACTTTCGGTAACTGGGTTTTACTGAATATATCTATTCAAAGGTAATATAAACATAATAGAATATGATCCAACTAAATTTGTATACAAAATACTATCAAAGGTAATATGGACATGATATGTTTTGAAGTAATATGAACATGATAGAATAGTGAAATGTTGTTTCAAATTAGTTAAACATATCTATTTAGAGGTAATATGAACATGATAGAATAGTGAAATCTTCATCATACTCCATTAAGCAAGGGAGATCAAGCATAATACTTCTTCAGGAATTTGCCATTGATAGGAGCCATTATCAAATTTCCATTAGGCTTGGCTAATCTGTAAGCGCCATTTGAAAATGTTGTTTCAATCACATAAGGGCCCTCCCATTTGGGCTGGAATTTTCCCCTTACTTTTATGTGTAATGATCATTGGCCTCTTCACAGCTAAAACTAGCTCTGATGAATTGAGGCCCATTGTCATGAATTATCCTTCGGGGTATCCCAAAGCGATAAATTACATGATGTGATAAAGCTGATCACATTGACTGTCTTTACCTCAGCAAGAGGAATTGCCTCCGCCCATTTGGAGAAATAATCAGTGATAGCTAATATAAACCGATGTCCTCTTGAAGATAAAGGATGAATAGGACCAATGATATCCATATCCTATGCTTCAAAGGGCCATGATTGAAATAGTAGGATGTAAATATTCAGAAGGTTGATGTATAAAATCTACATGAACCTGACAGGCTTTGCATTTTCTTGCATATTCTACGGCATCTACAATCATAATAGGACAATAGTAGCCCATCCTCCTGATACGATCCTGTAACTTAGAACCGGGTTGATGTGCTCCACATACTCCATCATGAGCTTCTCGGATAACCCGCCTTGCATTATCGCCAGAGAGACATCGTAACAATAGTCCATCATATGTTTGGCGATACAAACTTTGTGAAGAAACATCAACATAGAAACGTAACGATCGTCTTTTGATAGATGTTGCTTCTTTAGGATCCTCTGGTAAGATTCCATATGATACGAAGTCTATAAAGGGACTTCTCCAATCTCTTTTAGGAGGAACCATATCTATAACATAGCTGCGTTCTATGTGAAAATTATTTTTCATACAAAATAAATCTCTGTTAAGAAGGATCACCAAATTATGCCTTCTTACAGGAATAACTAGATCTGTAGCTAGACTAGCAAGCACATCAGCTTCTAAATTTTAAGATCGAGGAACATGTTCTAAGAAGAATTCTTTAAAAGATATTGCTATCTCGATTGTTGTTCGGTGATAAGGAATGAGATCTGGATTGCGGACTTAACACCGCTGGTGTACTTTGGTGAGTATGGGTGATAAGTTGGAAGATAATCGATATCAGAGGTAATATAGACGTGATGATCAATAGCCAAAATCTGAAAGGTTTGCTCAGAGGTAATATGGACTTGGCAAACTCGGTTAGGGAAAAATATTAGGACAGCAGTTCAGAGGTAATATGGACATGAACCAATGTCCGAAAAATTCACTGAGGAGTGATTTGTTGAGTATGGTCTATCCAAACAAGAAGATAGACCTGAGGAATGCTCCGCTGGAGAAATTGGTAGGACGACAGCTCAAAGGTAATAGGTACATGGCTAGCGTCTAACGAGATTGGTTTTTTGAATGGCCACTGCGGTAGTGTGCGAGTGGACCTGAGGAATGCTCCGCTGGAGAAATTGGTGGGACGACAGCTCAGAGGTAATAGGTACATGGCTAGCGTCTAACGAAATTAGTTTTTTGAATGGCCACTGAGGCAGTGTGCGAGTGAACCTGAGGAATGCTCCGCTGGAGAAATTGGTGTGACGACAGCTCAGAGGTAATAGGTACATGGTTAGCGTCTAACGAGATTGGTTTTTGAATGGTCACTACGGCAGTGTGCGAGTGGACCTGAGGAATGCTCTGCTGGGGAAATTGGTGGGACGACAGGTCAGAGGTAATAGGTACATGGCTAGCGTCTAACGAGATTGATTTTTGAGTGGCCACTGCGGCAGTGTGCTAGTGAACATGAGGAATGCTCCGCTAGGGAAATTGGTGGGACGATAACTCAGAGGTAATAGGTACATGGCTAGCGTCTAACGAGATTGGTTTTTTGAGTGGCCACTGCGGCAGTGTGTGAGTGGACCTGAGGAATACTCCACTGGAGAAATTTTTGGGATCCATTATCCGTTGCGTATCCAGGACTCCTGGATATAGATGATAGCTTTTACAAAAATTTGTAACGATTAGGAAAATATTGCGCATAGGCACTTATTGGGGATGAAGACCCCAGAATGTAGAGATGTACGTCTAGATTGTCCTGCTGGGGATGAGGGGAGTATAAGTCTAGTTTAGATGTAGTATTTTTTTAGGAATTTTTCGTTGATAGGCATCATGAGCAAGTCGCTGTTGGGTTTCACTAGCCGGTATACGTCGTTGGAAAGCACGGTTTCCATAATGAACGGGCCCTCCCATATAGGTTAGAATTTGCAGGCCGTCTTGTGAGTCATAACCATCGATCTTCTTACTGTTAAGACGGGGTCACCCACTTGGAACATTCTCTGTTTTACCCGTTTATTGAAGGCTCCAGAGAGGCGTACTTGATACAGCTCTATGCGTTATTGAGCTAAGAGTCATTTCTCGTCGAGTGATTCTAACTCCTGTAACTGTCGGCGGTAGTTGTCGTCCGTGGTTAGCCGGTTGGAGAGAGTTACTCATAGTAAAGGGATCTAGATCTCGAGGGGGAGGACCGCTTCGCTTCTGTACACCAGAGAGAAAGGCGTATTGCTAGTAGCTGTCCGGACTATTGTACGGTAGGCCCAGAGACATTCCCCCAGCTTCTCATTCCAGTCGTGTTTGTTGGAAGACATGAATTTCTTGAGGAGCTTTATGATGGTTTTGTTGAACGCTTCTGCCAGACCGTTTGTTGCTGGGTTATAGGCAGTCGATGCTACATTCTGAATCTAATTTTTATGACAAAACCAATAGAACGTATGGCTTGCAAACTGTAGACCATTATCATGGACGATCCTTCATGGCAGGCCGATGCAGTATATGACGTAATGCTTGACGAAGTTAATTATGTTTGATGTTTTGACTTCAACGAATGGGACACCTTTCGTCCACTTGGAGAAGTAGTAGGTGATCGCCAAGATGAACCAATGTCCTTTTGATGAAGATGGACTGATTGGCTCGATGATATCTATTCCTTCCGCCTCAAACGGCCAAGATGCTTCCGTTGGGTGTAGGAACTCAGATGGCTAGTGGATAAAGTTTGCGTGGACTTGGCATGCTTGGCACTTTCTCGCATAATCGACAATATCAGCTACCATCGTAGGCTAATAGTAGCCCATTCTCCGAAGACGGCCATGTAGCTTGGGATCGGGTTGATGCACCCCGTAGATGCCGTTTTGAGCTTCGGAGAGGGCTTGTTTAGCCTCTGCGTTCGATAAGCATCATAGCAGAAGTCCATTATAGGATCGACGATATAATATTTTGGTCTCCGTATCGTAATAGAAACGGAGGGAACGTCTCCTGATTGAAGTGGCCTCCTTCTGGTTCTCGCAGAGAATTCCATCAATTGCATAGTCAATGAATGGAAAACTCTAATCCTGAGTATCAGTGTCAACCTCCGCTGCATAGATGAGGCACATGCATAGGTTATTCTTGGGACAGACCAGCTCTTGGCCGATCACATCGATTAGCTGATGGGTGTTGTTTGGTACCGCCCAGGAATTAGCGAGCCTGGCTAAGACGTCAGCCTCGATATTTTGCAACCGAGGGACATGCTAAATAATGAACATCTCGATGTTGCAATAATACCAAGTGCAGCTTGGTGGTAGGGGATTAAGTCTTCGTTTCGGACTTCATATACTCCCTGGACCTAATTGACGATTAGCTGAGAATCGTCGTAGGCCTCCAAGTACTCTTCTCCGACTTGCTTAGCGAGCTGGAGTCCGATAATTAGGGTGTTATACTCTACCACATTATTGGAGCATGGTTCCATGAGGGAGTACGCACGATTGACGACGAGGCCATATGGGGAGATCAACACTATCCTGACCCCAGCGATGATGCCGCCTTTGGGCCCTGCTCTTGAAGCACCGTCAAAGAACATTCGCTAGACAGCTTCGTGTGAAGTGACGTTGGCGTCTGCCACTTCGTCTGAATTTTCTTCATATAGCTTTGAGATTTCTGACCCCAGGTGGGTTGCCAAAAAGTCGGCCAATGCTTGACCCTTAGCGACCTTCTGTAGGACGAACACCATATCATATGGGGATAATAGTATTGCCCAGGTAGCCAAGCGGAAACTGAGTGTCCCAGGTTTAATCATGAGGACCCTGAGGGGGTTAACTCGTGAGATTACATGAATGGTCTGTCCAGTCACGTAATGTCAAGTTTTTTGGATAACGAATACCAGAGAAAGGCACTCCTTCTTAACGGCGGTATACCTATGCTTTGGGCCGACCATCATCCGGTTGAGGTAGTATATGGCCTTCTCGTGGCCTGTATCACTATTATGGACTAACAGGGCACCGAAAGAGTGATCCATCGTGCGTACATAGAGCAGAAATGACTTTCCCATGACCAGGACCACCACCACAGGATAGTTTGATAGGTAGTCTTTGATGTTGTCGAACGCTCGTTGGCACTCTTCATTCCAAACAAAGGAGATACCTTTATTCATGAGCTTTGTGAACGGTCGACAACGTATGGAGAGTTTTGATATGAACCTCATGATGTATGCCAAACTCTCTTAAAGGCATCATTTAGATCTCGAAAGTCGATGGAGAAGAATATTTGCTCAGATGTAAGATGGACATGGCAAATTCTTGGGTTGTGGACTTATTACCCATGGCGTACCTTAAGTACTAGTAATAAGCTGAAATGACTAGCACTATCAGGGGTTATACGAACGTGATAGTAGAAAGTTGAAAAGCAGAACTTTACTCAAAGGTAATATGGACATTGAAAAGTTCTGGAAATATCTTACTTAGAGGTAATATGGACGTGGTAAGATATGACTCTGTGGGGATAAAGAAAAATATGATAGAGGTAATATGGACGTGACCATTTTCTTTGGATTGAGAACATCCCACTGGGGGACTTTTTGTGGACTTATTATTCATTGCGCACATTGAGTACAAATAATAAGTTCAAAAATAATCCCTATCTGAGGTAAAATAGACGTGATAGGTTTTGTAGACCCATTACTTTTTGTGCATGTTAATGCAAGTAATAGGTTTGAGACAAGTCATGCCAGATGTAATATGAACGTGGCAGTTTTTTTGGACTTAACACCGTTGGTGTACCTTGGTGAGTACGGGTGATAAGCGAGGATGGCAACCGATATCAGAGGTAATATGGACGTGATGATCGATAGCCAAAACCCGGGAGGTTTGCTCAGAGGTCACTTGGACATGGCACTCAGTATGGAAGAAATGTTAGGACATTAGTTCAGAGATAATATAAACATGAACCAATATCCGAAAAACTCACTGAGGAGTGTATCTTCCCGTGAAATGAGTCTTCTTTACGCGGACAGACCTATCCTGGCATAATTTGGATTTTTTGCATAGGTTCGCGTAAAATAGGGAAAATCCTCAAACGGCTTTCAGCGTCACGCGTAATCTGTAAAGTGGGAACTTTTTTCTCTTGAGGGCGTAAAAGCTTAGAGGTTGAAGGATTCGTCACTTGTTTTCCTTTGATGTTATCAAAGGGTACATCTGCATCATCATAGACGGGAGATGTAATTTTACGCGCAGGGCATGTTTGAAATTTTTGAATTGGAACTGAGGCCTTGCCAGAAGTTTTGTCTATCACGTGACAGACGGGAGACGAAGGTTTACGCGCAGGACGTGTTTGAGACTTCTGGATTGGCACTGAGGCATTGCCAGAAGTTTTGTCTACCATATCACAGACGGGAGACGAAGTTTACATGCAAGGCATTTTTGAGACTTCTGGATTGGCACTGAGGCATTGCCAAAAGTTTTATCTACCACGTCATAGAAGGGAGACGAAGGTTTATGCGCAGGGCGTGTTGGCTCTGTTGTCACAACTTTGTTGATCAGTGAAGTAAAAACTTGCAGGAAGGGTAGAGGACGTCTTAGGCATCCACACTTTACGCAGCTTCCTGTTGTAATGGACAAAGGAGGAATGAGAACTACCCCTGCATGAAGCATGTCTTCATTGGAAGATTGGTCGAACTGGACGACCAAAGTCTTCTTCGTCGATCCGATGGATACATCATCGTGTTGAGCAATTGCTTTCTCGTCAGAGGAGAAAGTCGTCCCCAATATCTGGTTTAGAGGAGGAATGAGAACTACCCCCTGCATGAAGCACGTCTTCATAGGCAGATTGGTCGAACTAGACGACCAAAGTCTTCTTCGTCGATCCGATGGATACAGCATCGTGTTGAGCAATTGCTTTCTCGTCAGAGAAGAAAGTATTTCCCCAGCAGAGTCGCCATTTTGTTTGGATAAACAAAGTTTATACGAAACTTTTGCTTACAAACGAGAAAAGAGAAAAGTACAAATAATCCTATACGAGGATATTAACTACAATAAAATAATTCTCAGTTCCCCAACAGGGTCGCCATTTTGTTTGGATAAACAAAGTTTGTACGAAACTTTTTCTTACAAACGAGAAAAGAAAAAAGTATAAATAATCCTATACGAGGATATTAAGTACAATAAAATGATTCTCAGTTCCCCAGCAGAGTCGCCATTTTGTTTGGATAAACAAAGTTTATACGAAACTTTTGCTTACAAACGAGAAAAGAGAAAAGTACAAATAATTCTATACGAGGATATTAAGTACAATAAAATGATTCTGGGGAAGTATTGTTATGGAAGTCTGATCTGCGGTCGATCACTTTGTTCCTTGGACTACACGATGATGAAAAAGTGTTGTAGAAGAAGCTTCAAACTTTTCTGAACTGAAGGCAAATGTCAGCCAAAGGAAAGTTGCAAGTGGGATCGAATTCTTGTTGCCAAAGTTGTCAGTCAAAACCAATTCCTCCTCCCCCACCTCTTTTTACCCTATGACCAGGGGTCTCTATTTATAGAGATCAATCTGATAACTGCCTAAATGGCATAAAAGCCAAATGATTGTCTTATTGGCGTAAAAGGCCAAACTATGAAGAAGATTGTCTCCTTTTCGCTGCAGTTATGACAACTGCTACCCATGTTCAAAATAATCTTCTGAATCTGCGTATGACACATATTCCTTTGTAAGGTAACGCGTATAACTGCTTCTCGAAGATTATGGCATGCAAGCCATGTAGGAAACTGCCCCTTTGGATATATAGTCGAGTTGGCATATTTCGAGGAGATAGCATACGGCGTACTCCTATAGTTGAAAATAGCCTGGTTGGCGAAAAAGCCAAATGACTGTCTTGTTGGCACAAAAGGCCAAATTGTGAAGAAGATTGCCTCCTTTACCCTGACTGTCTTGTTAGCGTAAACGCCAAATGACTATCTTATTGGCATAAAAGGCCAAACTGTGAAGAAGATTGCCTCCTTTACGCTACTGTCTTATTGGCGTAAAAGCCAAAAGACTGTCTTGTTGGCGTAAAAGGCCAAACTGTGAAGAAGATTACCTCCTTTACGCTGCGGTTATGACAACTGCTACCCACATTCCAATAATCTTCTGAATCTGTGTATGACACGTATCTGTGTATAACTGCTTCTCAAAAACTAGATAACCAGCATGAAATAGCCAATTATCCTTCACGACTGAGGTTTTGAGCGTATTCTGGGCTACTTGGTTGGCGTAAAAGCCAAATGACTATCTGGTTGGCGTAAAAGGCCAAATATGAAGAAGATTGCCTCCTTTACGCTGCGGTTATGACAACTGCTACACAAGTTCAAATAATCTTCTGAATCTGCATATGACACGTATTCCTTTATAAGGTAACACGTATAATTGCTTCTCGAAGATCATGGCATGCAAGCCACGTAGGTAACTGCCCCTGCATAAAACGTGATGATTCATGAATAATAGATAACCAACGTAAAATAGCCAATTATCCTTCACGACTGAGGTCTTGAGCATCTTCTGGGCTAAGTAGCCTTATCAACGTAAATTTGCAAATATAGCCAAGTTGGCATATTTCGAGGAGATAGCATACGGCGTACTCCTATAGTTAAAAATAGCCTGGTTGGCGTAAAATAAAAGGATGGTGATATAAGCGTATTAGTCACAGTCTTAGCTTTCCCATTCATGATAAATTTTAAAAATAGAACAAAATCTCGTGCATTAAATGCAGAGATATGCCTCAATCTCGTGCATAAAATATAGAGATATGCCTCGAGCTCTGTACAAGAAGACTCCATTTTTCTTTCTTTGAATGGGTAAAAATGACTTGTATCAAAAATATGTCACAAAAATGATAACCTGAGTCTCTGTGCAAAATCATCATCACAATCGTTCTCTCGATTATCGTGCAGTACTTTTGTTAAATGTCAGGTTCACTGATTTTACTGACAAATTCATCCGAGGAATACGAAGAGTTCCTCGTACAACTTTACTCTACATTAAAAATAACATATTTTAAACTTTACGCAGGAAGGTATAACAACCTTTTATGCAGAACAGCCTTGAAGCTCTGCTTTACGCGGACAGCTCTGAAGCCCTATTTTACGCCAAACAAGCTTGAAGCTATGTTTTACATAGACAGCTCTGAAGTCCTATTTTACGCCAAACAGCCTTGAAGTTCTGTTTTACGCAGACAGCTCTGAAGCCCTATTTTACGCCAAACAAGCTGAAGCTCTGTTTTACACGGACAGCTCTGAAGCCCTATTTTACGCCAAGCAAGCTTGAAGCTATGTTTTCCGCAGACAGCTCTGAAGCCCTATTTTACGCCAAACAGCCTTGAAGTTCTGTTTTACGCAGACAGCTCTTAAGCCCTATTTTACGCCAAACAAGCTTGAAGCTCTATTTTACGTAGACAGCTCTGAAGCACTATTTTACGCCAAACAGCCTTGAAGTTCTGTTTTACGCAGATAGCTCTGAAGCCCTATTTTACGCCAAACAAGCTTGAAGCTCTATTTTATGCAGACAGCTCTGCAGCCCTATTTTATGCCAAACAACCTTGAAATTTTGTTTTACGCAGACAGCTCTGAAGCCCTATTCATGTATGTTGGGGGGTTTTGACTGAAAAATATGCGAATAATTCCCCAACGTATTTTATGCTTCTACACCAACTTTGACTAATCCTATTTTAATCCAATTTAATCCAAATATCCTATTCATTAAGTCCAGACAAAATACACAACACCCCCTTACAATACAAAATACCAAACACCAAATCGCCTACCAAATTTTTATCATTCCATGTGTCTGTGCAAATACCCAAATTTAAGGGGGCTTATTTGTAAATGCTGCATTAGGTGTCAACACCCCATTGGTTCAAACCAAATGGAGAAGCCCTAATTCTTGACTAGTCAACCAACCCCTCTCCTTGGTATGAACAATTTCCTTATGTTGAATCTGAGCCATCCATTCAAAATGGGGCTCATTATCACCACACATTCCCACTCACCTCTCTATTTAATGTCTCTTTAATGCACCCTTTTCCAAGCATGCCATAATCCCCAAACCTAGGAAACACCACCCACCTTCTCTCTCCTTCCTCCTTCTCCCAACGTAGGATTTCATCCCTTTCTCTCCTTCTTCTCTTTTTCCCTTCTTCTTCTTCTTCTTCTTCTTCTTCTTTTTCTTATTCTTCTTCTTCTCCTCCTTCTTTTAAAAAAAAGGAAAAAAAATCCCTCCACCACTATCACCCGATCCCGGCCACCCCATCCGACCCGACCCCGACGGTCGACCCGCTCCTCCTCCAGTCGACAACCTCCCCACGACCTCCTGCTGCAACCCGAGCGTCCCCACCGGCCTCTACTCCCACACGACAACTCCCCGGCAAGCCACAGGCATCTTCCCCGACCTTGCTGCCATTGCCAACCTCTCCCCTGGCTGCTACTGTTCCATCCCCGGCCGGCCCCCTACTCCGGCAGCACCCGCTCGAGCTACTCCGACCTCTTCCCTGCTCCTCCATCCCCGCCGCTCACCTGAACGCCCCCACCTCGGCCGAGTCCTTCCAACATCCGCATCGACTACCACCACTCCACCACCATTAACTCCGGCTAACTCCCCTCCTGCTGCAACCCGAAGCTCCCCCGCCTCCAGTCTCCGGTCGATATCACCCCGGCCGCCAGCACCTCCCTCCATCCGAGTTCCTCCCCCTCGACCTCGCCTGAGTCCCTTCACCAGCCCCTCCATCAGAACCACCACCACCACCATCATCATCAGAACTACCCTACACCACCACCCCGTACCACCAGTATCACCACCTTCGTCATCATCGTCTTCGTCGTCATCGTCGCCTTTGTCGTCGTCATCGTCATCGTGGACACCGTCGCCATCACCGATCTCGTGCACGCGCACAGGTTTATATTCTCCCCCTCGCGTATACGTACGCGTGTACGCGTATTGTTGATGTATAAAAATACTTAATTAGTATATATGTATTCAATAATATATATTGTATGCATGGTACATATATAGGTTTAAACGTATTTTGGTATATATATAGTATATTCTCAAGGTAGTATGTATATACATACATAGTATATGTTAGTGTGTATGGTACATGTATAGGTTTAAACGTATTTTGGTATATATATACATACATACATATATATATATATATATATATATATATATATATATATATATATATAGTATATTCTCAAATTAGTATATATATACATACATAGTATATGTTAGTGTGTATGGTACATGTATTAGTATAGGTTAAATGTATTTTGGTATATATATATATAGTATGATTCTAAATTAGCATATATTCATATGTATTATATAAAGTATTTCCTAGTATATATTTTATATTTGTACCTATAGTATTAATTCTATTAGTATATATACATATATATATACGTATTGTATATATCTCTCCATAATATATGTTTATATATATACAAAGTATTAATTTTATTTAAAGTATATATATATACATATATCTTTTATAATT
This sequence comes from Iris macrosiphon, assembly GCA_036927795.1. Taxonomy (NCBI): domain Eukaryota; kingdom Viridiplantae; phylum Streptophyta; class Magnoliopsida; order Asparagales; family Iridaceae; genus Iris; species Iris macrosiphon. Next base: position 59,008,143 of record JAYESA010000001.1, read on the forward strand.
GTAACAAATGGATATTAATGTATATGTTAGTTAAAGATATGTATAATGTGATAGGTACTAGATGACCCAAGTGTAACCACGGATACCCCGTAGTTACATTAACCTGTGACCATGTAAATGTTAGTTGACTGCCACATGTACGCTGACGTACTGGCAAGCCCCATATTATTTTGACCGTCTGTCTTGCATAGCAATTACAGATGCGACACCCGTGAAATCAGACACACACTTGACCCTAGTTGACCAGTGTCATATCTAGCGTAGCCTGAGTTCATTGTGTTTTGATCGTATGTGTTAGTGTAATACCTGATGCAATATTGTATTTATATTATATGTGTATAGGACTATTGGATCGTCCTGCGAGACTTCAGGAGCAGGACATTGGTATTGACAACTAAGGACCTCAGGCAAGTACATTCTCTGATAGTTTCTAATTTATGATATCCCATATGTTTATTGTATCTAGTGTAAATATCTATATTATTGACACGATGGTTACACGGATTGGTATATTCAGATCTCGTCATGAGATGTTATTCCTTGTTTATGGTGTATCTTGTACAAGTCTCGTTCTATTGTTTATCTTGTGAATGTACAGACACTAATTTTCGGGGAGACTAGCTACCTTCCTATGGAATCCCGTGCCGTAGCGTACCATGGTTGGATCTACTATACCAGTCGGGAGTGAGAAGTATTTTAGTGTAGATATATGATCATACCCTTCATGTACAAGTCTTGTTCACATGTTAGTGTTGGTCATACACCGCACGTATGACTAGCCAGGCCATTATTCCAGTATAAGTTTCCAAGTCGATCATATGTTAAAGCTAGTACTCACACACTTAGTCATAGTATTCTTGTTCATTAACATATTGTTCCTTCCCGCATTTATTTCCAGTATTTCCTTTATTGTATATCAGTCGTACATGTGTATGTTTATTGTATATTTCCATCTATTTACTGCTACATAGTTTATATTATTGATATAGAACTGCTATTAGAGATGTACTTTGCTCCTTCTGACTGGAAATAATTTTCCAGACTATTCCTTAGAGGACCGGTGGCCAACACTTTATGGATTATTGGAAGAGTAGCTGCAGACTTGGACTTGGTAGTTCAGTTATGATTTTGGGAGGTCTAGTCAGAATTACTAGTTATCTAGTTAGTTTCTTTAGTAGATTATTTGGCACCAGATTTGTCTCCGGCATACTTGTTGAGACTTGGATATTATTGTTGAGTTAGATTATTTCTATTTAGACTTGTGTTGCATTTTATTTTTTTCTTCGATATCTTATCGTGTTGTAGTTATGTGATTGAGTATGTTGTTCATATTATATTATGATTATTCGTGTCTCCTTATGGAGTTGGATGCTCGTGTGAGATTATTTAGATAGTATCATGACCTAGACAGCGTTCTACCGCCGATGTTGTGGCGTAGGCTGGACATACCTACGTACTCGTGCCCCAAATTCTGGTGCGGGTCGTGACACATTTTTAGTGGCGGCCCATGCAGGTCAGACTTCGCAAGTTGTGCGATGTCGTGGTAGTACGACATCTTAGTTGTACTACTGCGTGCCTGCGATAGGATATAGTACATAAGATACTAGGATGAGAGCGAATACTCAATCACAAAATTCCTTGAAAGATTCTTGGGATGACCCTTGAGAATCTTATTATAATTTCCAATTTAAATCATTCCCCTTGTTTTCGTCCGTTCTAACTTGTTGATATTGAATTTGATTCTTGTTGATCAGTTATTAAATTAAGATCTTGGTGTCATTGTTGAGTTTGATTTCATATCGAGATGAATTTTATGAACTAATTTATGGTATCATCTGATGACACATGTTGATGAGGACAGTGAGAAAGATTAACATTAGAGCTATTGGACTATAAGATGTGGATTTAAATTATAATTTGAAGATTGAAAATAAATTTCAATTTTTAATAATTTTGAGGAGTTGAGATATTATGTTATTAAAAAATTTTGAGGATTCGGATTCAATTCAATGAACATAGACAAAGCTGTAAGGATTTTTGGAAGTGATTAAATTTTTGTTTCAATATTTGAATATTTGACTTGAGGAAAGAATATGCATTTTATTTTAAATTGTTTGATAAGTTAAATTTTGAGGATTTTTATTTGAGGATAAAATTTTATGGTATATCAGTATATGAGTGGATAAAGTGCATGTGTAAGGTCCTGTTGGCTTGAGCATGCTTGAGATGGCACTGGAAACTGACTTGGGTGTCCATCTAGAGTTGTATTAGAGGAAGCAGTACTTAGTATGGTGTGTTGTACTTGGTGTACACTTGAGTGATAAGAACAACTAGTATCAACAATTGCAGTAGGTAAGAGAGCTAGCAGTGAGTGTGCTTGTAGTAGAAATTATGGTACCTAAAGGGATAGAGGTATCAAACTTTGGATGCATTATTAAACCATGGTTATATTAGAGATTCTTGGTATCAGATTTAGGTATCAATAGACAGGTGTATGCAATGAGGATGTATTCATGGATGTCTTGTGGACTAATGATTAGTTGATATGGGTATCAATGTACAAGAATAGGAATTAGTTAGTGAATGTGCCAGAGTTAAGTGTATGTTAGAAATAGAAGATACTGCAGGTGACATGTTAGCAGGTTTTGTTCTTTTCTTTCCTTCTGTCCTTTCTGTTTGATTGATTGATTGATTCCTTAGTACCATAGTTTGTATTCATGATTTTTTTGTTAGAATGCAGTTAGTAGTACACCCTGACAGAGACTGCAATACCATGATAAAAGACACCATAACCATACATGTTTTCCTTAGATTGCATATTGAATGACTGTAGGTAGAATTTTTTTAGACTATGATTATTGGGGGTTTGACCGTAGTATATTTATGAAGAGGTTATGACTTGACAAAAAGAGACAAGATGCTTAAAATTTTGAGGATAAGCATTAATTTAAATAAAAAGTTAAGGATTTAATATGACAGAATTGATGAATCATTGATTTTATGAAGATTGGGATATGATTGAAATTATCATTAAAATTCGAGGATAAACATTAATTTAAATAAAAAATTAAGAATTTAATATGGTAGAATTGATTATTTATTGATTATGATATAATTTATCATTAAAACTTGAGGAAATTTAGGAGATTATTATTATATTTATTTGATTGTAAGATATGAATTTAAAATTTTATATTATGAATGTTGCATTTGAAGATTCCATAAGTATCGCATTGTTGAGTATTTTGTGGAAAAAAAAATCAAGGAATAAGATCATTAATGGATTTGTGTTTGAATTTAATTTCCGGGATGAGGATTTAGATTTTATAAATATACATCGATTGGATTTATGGATTAGTGTTTTTAAATAAGATTTCTTAAATTATAAAAATTTGCATTGATTGAATTTAAATTAGAGGATTGGATATCAAATTTTTGAGTATTTAGTTATTTAACTCAATATTTTGGAGGAGATTGTGATAAGAATTGAATTTGATTTTAATTTGAGGATTTTTTTTGGAATGTGATATTCATAGAATTTGAGAAATTTTGTGAAGTAACAATATGGATTACTTTATGATTATAGGTTTGATGAATTTAAATTTTGATAGAAAATATATAATGAGTAAATACAACTATGAGGATCTTAAATTTCGAGGACAAAATTCTTTTAAGGAGGGTAGACTTGTCACTACCACATCCTGAAAATAGGGGTACTTTTAACTTTTTATATATTATTAATATTGTGGTAGTTATTTTAAATGATTGCATGATATGTTTATTTAATTTAAATAATTGTATGAGATGTGTATTTACATATATATTGTATACAGTGTTCTTAATGTTTGAGCTAGTAGACTTGACCTAGAAGCCCACTAGATGAACACCTGACCGGATGATAGGATTATGAATTTAATTTGTATTATTCAAGATCTAATTATTTGAGGTTGTAATTAATTACCTTAGTTTTATTTAATTGTTACACGCTACCGTTGTTGCAATATTCGGAGCCCAACACTAGCCCATAATTTCCAACAAGCTGTTGCATTCTAGACTTGACACGCCAACTTAGGCGCTGGACACGCCAACTTAGGCGCTGGACTTTTCCGTCACTCAAAATCATAATCCTTTGTGCTCTAATTTAATTGTACAATTTCCCGTATCCAAACTCTATTATTTAATCTTGTGTCGCGCACCTGTGTCGTTGCCATCAATTTTGAGACGCCAGCTCAACCCGTTTAGCCAGACCAATTAAAGGGTCCAAGACTAACACCAAGCCTACACCTTTCATGACCTTTGTGTAACTCATAATTATGCTCTCTTGTGCTTCATTTTAGTCGCACAATATTCGTTGCGGACGTTTATTTAATTTCTAAATAAATCCAACTTTGTATCGTTGTGCGTTCCAATCGAAATTGGAAACACAATCTCGATCCATTCCGTGCAACCCAAATTAGGGTAATATTATGTTCTGAGTCTTCTTCACTAATGATACTTGTGTCCCAACTTAATTTTACCCCCATGTATCTTGAATTAATTTTAGAACACTGCTTTCATTTGTTTCTAATTAAATTGGGGATACCAACTTTGACTTATCCCATTTTAACCCAATTTAATCCAAATACCCTATTTATTAAGCCCATACAAAATACACAACACCCCCTCACCCTACAAAACACCAAACACCAGATCGGCCACCAAATTTTTATCATTTCATGTGTCTGTGAAAATACCCAAATTTAAGGGGGCTTATTTGCAAATGCTGTATTAGGTGTCAACACCCTATTGGTTCAAACCAAATGGAGAAGCCCTAATTCTTGACTAGTCAACCAACCCCTCTCCTTGGAATAAAAAATTCCCTCATGTTGAATCTGAGCCACCCATTCAAAATGGGGCTCATCATCACCACACATTCCCACTCACCTCTCTATTTAATGTCTCTTCAATGAACCCTTTTCCAAGCATGCCCTAATCCCCAAACCTAGGAAACACCACCCACCTTCTCTCTCCTCCCTTCTTCTCCCAACGTAGGATTTCTACCCTTTCTCTTCTTCTTCTTCACTTTTTCTCTTCTTCTTCTTCTTCTTCTTCTTCTTCTACTCCTTCTTTTAAAAAAAGGAAAAGAAAATCCCTCTACCACTATCACCCGATCCCGGCCACCCCGTCCTACCCGACCCCGGCGATCGACCCGCTCCTCCTCCAGTCGACAACCTCCCCGCGACCTCCTGCTGCAACCCGAGCGTCCCCACCGGCCTCTACTCCCACATGACAACTCCCCGATGAGCCACAGCCATCTTCCCCAACCCTGTTGCCATTGCCAACCTCTCCTCCGGCTGCTATTGTTCCATCCCCGGCCGACCCCCTACTCCGGCAGCAACCGCTCGAGCTACTCCGACCTCCTCCCTGCTCCTCCATCCCCGCCGCTCGCCTGAACGCCCCCACCTCGGGCGAGTCCTTCCAGCATCCCCATCGACTACCACCACTCCACCACCATTAACTCCGGCCAACTCCCCTCATGTTGCAACCCGAAGCTCCCCCGCCTCCAGTCTCCGGTCGACATCACCCCGGCCGCCAGCACCTCCCTCCAGCCGAGTTCCTCCCCATCGACCTTGCCTGAGTCCCTTCAACAGCCCCTCCACCAGAACCACCACCACCACCACCACCATCATCATCAGAACCACCCTACACCACCACCCCGTACCACCAGCATCACCACCTTCGTCATCATCGTCTTCGTCGTCGTCGTCGCCTTTATCGTCGTCGTGGATACCGTCGCCTTGACCGATCTCGTACACGCGCACATGTTCGCATTCTCCCCCTCGCGTATACGTATGCGTGTACGCGTATTATTGATGTATAGAAATACTTAATTAGTATATATGTATTCAATAATATATGTTGTATGCATGGTACATGTATAGGTTTAAACGTATTTTGGTATATATATACATATATATATATAGTATATTCTCAAGTTAGTATGTATATACATACATAGTATATGTCAGTGTGTATGGTACATGTATAGGTTTAAATATATTTTGGTATATATATACATATATATATATATAGTATATTCTCAAATTAGTATATATATACATACATAGTATATGTTAGTGTGTATGGTACATGTATTAGTATAGGTTAAATGTATTTTGGTATATGTATATATAGTATGATTCTAAATCAGTATATATTCATATGTATATGTATTGTATAAAGTATTTCCTAGTATATATTTTATATTTGTACCTATAGTATTAATTCTATTAGTATATATACATATATATACGTATTGTATATATTTCTCCATAATATATGTTTATATATATACAAAGTATTAATTTTATTTAAAGTATATATATATACATATATCTTTTATAATTGTAACAAATGGATATTAATGTATATGTTAGTTAATGATATGTATAATATGATAGGTACTATGTGACCCAAGTGTAACCACGGATACCCCGTAGTTACATTGACCTGTGACCATGTAAATGTTAGTTGACTGCCACATGTACGCTGACGTACCGGCAAGCCCCGTATCATTTTGACCGTCTGTCTTACAAAGCAATTATATATGTGACACCTGTGAAATCAGACGCACACTTGACTCTAGTTGACCAGTGTCATATCTAGCGTAGCCTGAGTTTATTGTGTTTTGATTGTATGTGTTAGTGTAATACCTGATGCAATATTGTATTTATATTATATGTGTATAGGACTATTGGATCGTCCTGTGAGACTTCAGGAGTAGTATATTGGTATTTACAGCTAAGGACCCCAGGCGAGTACATTCCATGATAGTTTCTTATTTATGATATCCCCTATGTTCATTGTATCTAGTATAAATATCCATATTCTTGACACGATGGTTACACGGATTGGTATATCCGGACTTGTCATGAGATGTTATTCCTTGTTCATGGTGTATCTTGTACAAGTCTTGTTCCATTGTTTATCTTGTGTATGTACAGACACTGATTTCTGGAGAGACTTGATATCTTCCTAGGGAATCCCGTGCCGTAGCATACCATGGTTGAATCTACTATACCAGTCGGGGGTGGGGAGTATTTTAGTGTAGATATGTGATTATACCCTTCATGTACAAGTCTTGTTCACATGTTAGTATTGGTCATACACCGCACGTATGACTAGCCAGGCCATTATTCCTGTACAAGTTCCCAAGCCGATAACATGTTAAAGCTAATACTCACACACTTAGTCATAGTATTCTTGTTCATTAACATATTGTTCCTTCCCGCATTTATTTACAGTATTTTCAGTAATTCCTTTATTGTATATCTCTCGTACATGTGTATGCATCTTGTATATTTCCATCTATTTTCTGCTACATAGTTTATATCATTGATATAGAACTACTATTAGAGATGTACTTTGCTCCTTCCTGACTGAAAATATTTTTTCAGACTATGCCTTAGAGGACCGGTGTCCAACACTTTATGGATCACAGGGAGAGTAGCAGCAAACTTGGACTTGGTAGTTCAGTTGTGATTCCGGAAGGTCTAGTCGGAATCACTAGTTATCTAGTTAGTTTCTTTAGCAGATTATTTGCCACCGAATTTGTCTCCGGCATACTTGTCGAGACTTGTAATTTATTGTTGAGTTAGATTATTTCTATTTAGACTTGTGTTGCATTTTATTTTTTTCTTCGATATCATATCGTGCTGTAGTTATATGATTGAGTATGTTGTTCATATTATATTGTGATTATTCGTGTCTCCTTATGGAGTTGGATGCTCGTGTGAGATTGTTTAGATAGTATCATGACCTAGACAGCGTTCTACCGCCGTTATTGCGGCATAGGCTGGACGTACCCACGTACTCGTGCCCCAAATCCGGGTGCGAGTCGTGACACAACTAGGAACATTCCAATCTATTTATCTTGTTATCCTTATTCCTCATGAATATTGCTTCCTTTAGAATTTTTACTGTCCTTCCTTGATGATATCGTATCTATTGCCTTGATTGATTCTTTTCGGTCTATCTTCAGGATAATGATGAATTTTTTTGAAATTGAGGATAATGTTGAAAGTTTTTAAAATTTAGGATAATCTCAAAAGTTTTGAGATATAATTGAAGGAACTCCAGGATAATGTTGAGAATTTTAAGTATTAGGAGTTTGATTAATATTGAAATTTGGATTATGGGTTTGGTTAGACCAAAGGAATAACAATATAAAGATTTAATTTTATAACTTGTTGAATTCGACTTTTAAGGACTTAATTTGAAGTCAAAATTAAATATATATTTTTTGAGAGAGATGATTGATTGAGTAGATTTGGAATTCAAATATTGAGGATGATACTTTGATTTTTTTCAAAATTTATTCATGAAATATATATTAGTAGGATTTACTTTGAAGATTGGATTTAACTTTTAAATTTTTAGGATTGAATCATTATCGATATTTTAAGGATGATCATTAATTTAAATATCAAGAATTCGTATACGCAATAGAAGTGATGATAAAGTGCATTATGGCTATAGGGACAAATCAAATTATTGTGTGAAATGACTACAATATGAGATTTCAAATTTAAGGATGGAATTTTTTTTTTAAAAACTTGAAGATTGGATTTAATTTTTAAGTTTGGATATTAGATTAAATTTGAAAGATTCAATTATTAAATTTTTAAGGAGATTTATAAATGAGATTTAAATTTTAAAGAAATAATGTTAGATTGTATTTAAGAGTTATGACTTATGAATCTGATTTACGAGAATTTTTTTACTAAATTTTAAATTTTGAAGATAAATTCAAATTTCAAAGATTTACGTTAAAATTTTAAGTTATGAGGATAAAGTTAATTTTTAAGGACTTTGTTAAATAACAATAGTTGTTTGACTTCATGATTATATTGCTTAAATTTTGATGGTGGCAGAAAGAAAAATTATTAAGGATTTTAAATTTCGAGGATAAATATTAATTTAAATAAAGAGTTGAGAATTTAATATGACAGAATTGAAAATTTTGTTAAATTATTGATTTTTATGAAGATTATGATATGATTGAATTTGTCATTAAATTTTGAAAAATTTAAGAAGATTATCATTATATTTATTTGACTGCAAGATATAAATTACAATTTATATTTTGAATGTTGCATTTGAAGATTTCGTAAGTATTACACTGTTTAAGTATTGTGTGAAAAAAGAATCGAGGAATATGATCACTAATGGATTTGTGTTTGAATTCAAATTTTTGGGATGAGATTTTATATTTTATAACTATGCATTGATTGAATTTAAATTAGAGGATTGGATATTAAATTTTTTGAGTATTTACTTATTAACTTAAAAATTTTGACGAGATTGTGATAAGAATGGAATTTGATTTTAAATTTGAAGATTTTCAGAAATATGATATTTATAGAATTTTGAAAATTTTCTGAAATAACAATATGGATTTACTTCATAATTATATGGTTTAATGAATTTAAATTTTGATGGTAAAAAATTAAAAATAAATACAACTATTGAGGATTTTAAATTTCGAGGACGAAATTTTTTTTAAGGTGGGTAGACTTGTAACTTCCGTATCCTAAAATTCTAACTTAAATGTTGTTATTAGGTTAATTTGGGGCTATTTGAATTTTTTTTTACAATTTTTGGTTAATTAAAAACTAGTAACAGTAATAAATTTTAGGGCTTTCAAGAATTTATTTTAGTGTCAAACATAATTAAAAATATTTTAAATTTTTTTTTTGGTTTCTAAATAATCAAATATTTTTTCTAGAATTATTTGAGAATTTTCTAAGTATTTTAGTATTTATTGGGAGTTATTTAGACTAATAACAAATTTTTTAGGACTTCTAGAATTTATTGTGCAAGCCCAGAAATATAGAATGGATCCACGTAATTTTTTAGTGTTTATAATATTATTATATATTTTCTGAAATTATTTCAGAATTTTTGGAATATTTTTAATATTTATTTTTATTTAAATAGTTAAAACTAATTTTTAGAGCTTCTCCTAATTATAGTAGGAAATATATGCACATAAATTATCCCAAGTATTTTTCTAGGGATTTTAATTTCAAAATATATTTTTTGTAATTTTTTCAGATTTTTATTATTATTTTTAATGTTTATTTTGAGCTATTTAGATTTAAAACGACTTAAATAATATTTTGATAAAGGCAAATTAAAAACAAATAATATAAACAAAATTATCCAATCAGATTCTGACACGGGTTAGCCTTAAACTTTTCATTCAGCCCCATGTCAGCCAATATCTATATATATATATATATATATATATATATATATATATAATAACCTTAATTATCCTATTTTTTAGAGAGAGAGAGATTTGAGGGGATGTCATCTAGGGTTTCCTTCATCTTCCAGAAGCCATTACTCATAGCTCTGGACTCCAAACGTTGTCCAGTTTCTTGTGTTAGAACCATATTGAGGTTAGTTTTCTGAATATGTAAATTGTTTCATGAAATTCTGAATATTAAATTCTAAAAAAATCGTACAGCACAACATGTCTAAAAATAGATGCGTCTCGGTGTTTTTGCAATTTCGGGAGAACTAGAAATCAAAATCACTAACCGTTTGAAGTTTCGGAAAGCTAATATCGAGATAATTGACATATGTTTTTCCAATATTTAATAAAAAATATTTCTGTATTGTTAATTCTGTAGAACTTCTAGGTTAACAATCAACCACCGTTGCACAATACGATTTTAGGTATGTGCAATAATTTTCAAACGAATTTAAATTCGGATGAGCCGTAAATTCCAGCATGTTTTTAACGCTGAAATCTACAGAAAACTATGCATAAAAGTCGAGTTTTCATCGGTTGACTTTGTTGGTCAATAGATCGCCTCGATTTGCGTGCCATGAGTCTCGAATTAGTAAAATTTTGTTTCTTTGGAAAAAATTTAGGAATTAACCTAAAAATTAGAATAATAAGATTAAAATAAGATTTTAGAGTAATTATTATAGAATTAAATAAATTAAAATAAATTATCTTTTGACATGGTAAAATTGTAATACATAGGCTATTTGGACTGTAACTTGGACTCTGATTCATACCAGCTCAGGACCACAGGCGAGTACATTCTCTGATAATTTACGTTATTTAATAATTTCTATAATTCAAGTATTTAGAAATGTTACATCTGATTCTTGACACTGTGCTACACGGACTAGTATATAGATTGGATCTGCAGTCATGAGATATTACATTGGTTATCGTATTAACATTGTATACGACATTGATATTAGACATTGTACATAATATATTGGACATTGCTCGTGTATCGTAACGTGTCATGGTTGGATCCACTGTACTAGTTGGGGGCGGAAAAATTGTTAGTGAGAAATGTGATCATATCCCTATCGTACAAGTATAAAATCATGTTAGTGTTAATCATACACCACACTTACATGTTCCCAAGCCGATCACATATCGAAGCTACTATTTCAAATACTTAGAATAAGTTTCAGTTCTTCATTTCAGTTTCATATGCTATAGTACCCTGTATATGATATTGTAGTTCTTCTCTTTATTTTCTAAATGCACTGACTATACCATATTGCCTATTGTCTGTTCTCTTTACAATTTGCTGTTGCATCTATTTATCGTTCTCTCTCAATATATAGCATCATCTATTTATTATTTTATAGTCCTTGTCAATTAATTAGAACTGTTATCGGGTTGTACTTTACTCTAATCCTGACTAGATATATTTTTCCAGACTGTGATTTAAAGGACTGGTGTCCAACATATTATGGCCCACAGGGAGAGTAGCTGCAGCCTTGGATCTTGTAGCTTAGGTGTGATTCCGGGAGGTCTAGCCGGGATCACTAGTTATTTAGTTAGTTTTTTTTAGCAGTTTATGGTACCGGATTTGTTTCCGGCATATATTGAGACTTGGATGTTATTGTTTGAGTTAGATTATTTTGTTGTTTAGACTTGTGTTGTATTTCGATATCTTATCGTGCTTTAGTTCTGTGATTGAGTATTTTTATATTATATTGTGATATCTGTGTCTCCTTATGGAGTTGGATATTCGTGTGAGATTGATTAGATAGTATTGTGACCTAGACAGCATTCTACCGCCGATGCTGCGGCGTAGGCTAGACGTATCCACGTACTCGTGCCCCTAGGGTACGAATCATGACAATTCTAGACAACATGATTATAGAGGTGCATACATAAGTTATGGGATCTATCATTTATCGCAGCTATGCTTACTAGTGCGGTGAGGATTCTGAGTCTCATGATTTCGGACAGACGTCTATGATTATCAGATTATATCTTAAATTGGTTCTTAAAGTATCATCTCAATACTTATTCATTTTTGTTATTATAGGACTTTGTTCCATTATTCTTTAGCTTAGCAGTAGAGATACCTTCAGTTCTTTTGTCCAGTTCCTTATAGAGCTTCATTCCATTAAGGTTCCTTGTTAGTGTGATAATTGGTGAATTGTAATTAGGTTTGTGTCTTGATTATCAGTATTGACTGTTGAGAGTGTGACTTGCGAGTCCGTAAGTGGTTCTTGGTTGGGCATGAGAACAATAGACATAAAAATAACTCGTAGCGTAGTACCTTGTAGCAATAGTTCTATGATAGGTGTCATTATAGTTAGTATTGGTACTATACGAAGAAGGGAGAGTAGAGAGTATCAGTAGTGGTTCCATAAGTAGTATTAGAGTCATCATCCCAGTTCTTGATAGTTATGAATTCATGTAGTTGGGTGAGCCATGTAAACAATTAAGTATCAAGAAAATTGTGTTAAAATTAATAGAGTATGATATACAATTGGGTGGTTGATACTTGGGTGTGTCAAGAGTAGAGAAATGTATATACATCAACGGTATTAGTGAGTTTGCCATAGTAGAAGGGTACCCATAAGTGTATGGGAGAGTGTGAGGAAATAATAATACATTATGCTAAAGTAGTAGGACTTGTGATACAGGTTAATGTGAGTAGATAGGAGTGTACCAGTATATGACTAGTGATGGGTATATTACCTGATATTGAGGCTAGTGATGTGTTAGAAGTAATATGTTAAAGAGTGTCTAGAAATTGTGTGCAGGATGCACAGTGGGTGATAAGTGTCAGTGTAGAAGTTCATGAGTATCAAAAAGTGGAAGCTGGAGTGTTAATATTATGTCATGGGTTGAGAAATATCAAGATTGGTCATGGAAGATATGTAGTGCATCACTGATTTATGTATCCATCTGTAAGGTTTGAGGAGAGATACGTATACATCAATAGAGATATGGAACTATATGTCTGCCTTTGAGAGTGAAGTGAAACGTGTGTATTATAGAAGTTAATAACTAGTGCATTGGATGCAAGTGATCATGATTTCTAATAAGTATGATGAGGTGATCTAATGATGAAGCTAGTATCCTAGAACCTTAAGGACATATATTGTGTAGTTAGGAAGCTAGTGTTACTATATCAAGAGTGCTAGTATTTCTATATCAGGGATTAGTTGAGTAATGTGCTAGTAACAGTAAGCACCTTGTGAGATAATTGGATTGGTGTATCAGTTAATGGATATTTCTATTTGGCAGTAATAGTACAAGTGATCCAAGTAGTAGAGGAGAGAGACAATATATATATATAGGAGTAAGTTTAGTAGGTATAGTACCTTGCTAATTTTGAGTATAGAGGTCGTATGTATCAGAGAATAGTCCGAGGGGTATAAAGATACCAGTGAGATATCATGGTGTTGTAATGACTAGAAGGTAATTGTGATACTAATGTACATATGAGAACCTTAAGATGATTAACAAATGTTAGAGTATGAGTTGCACCTAGTATCAGTTAGAAAGAGATACCCTTGTAACAAAATCCCGAGTACCTCAAGTATTATGAAATTTTAGGCACAAACATTTTAATAACTAATATAATAATATAGAGGAGAAACACGAGTAACTTGGTATGAGGATTTTATCTAAAAATACATATGAGAGCTGGTGCCTTGTGTAGACAGTAACAAGATTTAAGTAAGGCATCATATTGGGAGTATTAAAGTTGGACGAGGGTGTACTAATAAAACACATGATTGAAAATATATACAAGTGTTCCTTGCAAGAGAATGATTGAGAAATTTTGGTGATTGAAACAGAACAAGGAGGTAGTATCTTAGCAGTATTTTGTATAGTATCCTAAGTAGCAAGTGCCAGTAAGTTAAGCAAGTCAATGACCTAGAATTAGAGTATATCACTAGTATTTGGTAACCATCAGTATTAAGAATATCTTGACTAGGTTGATGATTAGTGAATGCTTAGTGTGATGGAATAGGCCACATATGGAATAATAGGTTATCCCGTACCAGTAGAGGGAGATACCCCAGCAGGGCAGAGACTGATTTTATGATAGTTAAGAGACTATATCCAAGTATGATTTCTCTTTCAGTAGAATGGTTGGATTGTATGTTATAGGATATATACTATTTTAGACTATGATTGATGGAGTTCGACCATTGTAAGATTTGTATGAATAGGATATGACTGGCCTAAGAGAGAGGGGTGCGAGTTTTAATTTCGATGACAAAATTCTCCTAAGGGGGGTAGATTTGTCCCTACCATATTTTCCTGCTTCTAGGGAGCTTTCTTCCTACTTGATTGTAGAGTTTATAGCCAAACTCATCCCAACCATAGCCGACAAAGACGCACCGTCTCGTCTTTGGCTCAAATTTGGATCTCTCATCATTCGGTACATGCACGAAGGCCTTACAACTAAACACACGCAGATGATTGTATGACGGCTCTTTGTCGTACCATACTTTGTCAGGCACATCACCCAGCAAAGGATTACTAGGAGATAAATTAATAACATAAGCAGCTGTGTAAAGTGTCTCACCCCAATAGCTGCCTGGCAAGTTTGCTTCTGACAGCAAACACCGCACCCTCTCCATTAGCGTCTTGTTCATCCGCTTCGCTATACCGTTGAGCTGTAGTGTATTTGGTGGAGTCTTCTGGTATCGTATTCCTTGCTCTCTGCAATAAGCATCAAAGGGACCGATATACTCGCCGCCATTGTCCGACTGAACACATTGCAGCTTCTTGCCCATCTTCCTTTCAACAGAGGCCTAAAACTCCTTGAAAGTGGGCAACACCTGATCCTTGGTCTTTAAGGCATAGACACAAACCTTTCTGGAATAGTCATCAATAAATGTTACAAAATAAGAAGCACCACCAATGGATTTTACCTTCAGAGGACCGCAGACATTCGATTGAATCAACTCGAGAAACACTGGCTTCCTTGAACTTGGGTTACTTTGGAAAAATACCATATTTTGCTTCCCCGCCAAATAGTGCGTGCACTTTTCCAATTTTGTTGACTTTAGCCATGGAATCACCTTCCTGTTCACCAAGTAGATCATCCCCTACTCGCTGATATGGCTGAGCCGCCCGTACCACAACTCAGTAGACGCATCAGTAGCTGCGTTAACCTCATGTTCCCCCTGTGCACTCACTTCCATATAGTTGAGTCCTGACCTCTTGCTTCCTATGGTAATCACCATCGAACCTCTGGAAAGCTTACACTGATTATTTTTGAAGAGATTGAAGAAACCCTCGTTATCCAACCTTCCAACCGACAGCAGGTTGAAACGGATATAAGGGACATAACCAACATCTTTGAGAATAAGAACTGTACCTGTCTTTGTCCTCAAATGCACATCTCCAATGGCAACCGCCTTCGACACATCTCTATTACCCATCTTCAATACTCCCAATAACCTGCTGTGTATGTAGCAAATTGTGTCCTGTTGTGAGATACGTGCGCTGAAGCACCTGAGGCCACCAGCCAAGAGTTGTCATCGCAGGCAAGGTTCATAACTACCTCATAACCTACAATGATCACGTCACCTCCATGTGTCGAGGCTGCCGCTGTAGTATTCTCACTTTGCTTTCCCTTATCGTCCTTCTTCTCTCTCTTCCAAGCAAAATAGTTTTGCTTGATGTGGCCCTTCTTTCTACAATAGTAACACCCTGAGTCCTCGTACTGACTCTTGGACCTCCTCCTGCTTTTGTCTCTGCCACCGCTTGGACCCCTGCTTTTACCCCTTCCGTGGCTCTTTGAAACAAGTGCCTCTTGAGTGGGATGTGGATGAAGTACCCTGCGAACGTCTTCGCATCTCTTTATTCAGTACCCCGCTCTTGGCAAACTCCAGACTGACCATGCCTTTCGGAGCAGAAGCGATCAAAGACACTCGTACGGTCTCCCACGAGTCTGGCAATGTACACAGCAGCCATAGTCTATGAATCTCGTCGTCGAACTTGACTCCCATCGAGGATAGCTGGTCAACCATGCCCTGGAACTCACTCAAGTGATTCGTAATAGCTGCCCCATCTTTGTACCGCAGACCCATCATCATCCGGATCAAGAACAATTTATTTACTCCGGTAACATTCGCATACAAAGATTCCAGCTTATCCCACAGTGTCCTCGCGTGCTCAATACTAGCAACGTGGTTGTACACGTTCTCGTCAACGAACTGCCTGATGTACCCACACACCTGTATATGCTCAAAATTTTAGTCCTCTTCGGATTTGTCACTGGGTCTCTCTGAAGCAAATACCGGCAGATGCAGCTTCTTCACAAATAGCAGATCCTTCATCTTGCTCCTCCAGTAATGATAGTTGGTACCGTTCAGGTTTACCATGTGCACCGGCTTCGCGTCCATCTCTCCTCCCTGGTTTTCCTGTCAACTCCTGACACCCTTCTGAAATTTCAAAACCTGGCTCTGAGACCACTTTGTTGGAAACGAAAGTGCAGAAACCGTTCCCCAACCCAGAGAGTACCTGCGAGAGAACTGAGCAAAACGCACAAACCAAAAATTCCAAACACAAATCGCAGACACAGAGATTTTTGACGTAGAAAACCCTTGCGGAAAAAACCACGGGACGATCGGAGTCCAACCTTGAAAAGCCTCCACTAATGGAATAAAAAATACAGCCAACTCCTTACAAACTTCTCACCGATCCAAACGGATCACCATAACTCTTTTGGAACAAAAATTAGATTATCACCACGAAGAAGAAAGACAACGAGAAATACCCGAAAGTGATCTCCTTCTTCAAAACGGTCTCCAATCCTTCTTTTTTCTCTCCAATGTTGCAATGACACTCTTGCCTCATTTTTTCTCCTTGTTGCTATATATATATATATATATATATATATATATATATATATATTTAGAGAAAGTGAGATATCTATTTTAGGGCCAGGAGACACCTATATATAGCCTCAAACCCACAACTAGCATTCCTATTATAAATAGGAATATCCAATCCAAATCAAAATTCATTGACATATTCCTATTATATGTAGGAATATCCAATCCAAATCCATTGAGATATTCCTATTATATTTAGGAATATTCAATCCAAATAAATTAAAATATTCTTATTATATGTAGAAATACTCAATTTTATTCTGAAATATTTTTCACATAGATTATGAATTCACCCACTCCAACAACAACTATTAACAAGGTGACATCTGCTGCGGAGAATGCTGGTCCAAATACAGGAAGTAGTGTTCTGGGGATTGACTGTCCGAAAGTCTACTTTCCTCAGGTATTTATCTCTTAGTAACGGTGCCCATTCAGCATTAGGATTAGAGAGGAATCTCCAGATTAGTTTAGTAACCAGCGCCATATTGGCTATCTCAAGATTCGAATTCACAATCCACCTTGATTCTTACGTGAAGTAAGGATGGACCAATCCGCAAAGTGGAGTTTCCTTTTACCATCTCTATCTTATTCTTAGTTTCTATGTTTCTTGTCTTCTCAATCTTTTCCCTTCTCCAGGTTGAGATTCTATTTTTTAAGTTAGAAAATCTTTTCGTTGGTAGTTTTGGCTCAGCCAACAGAATGAACTCAAAATAACGCTACAGAGATTGATGCAGAGTAGAGCAAGGGTCCAACCAATGGAACAGCAAATTTTGTTGATTAATATGATAATTATAACCCACTTGGTTATATAAACACTTCTTTATAGTTTGTAGCATGGTCCACTCTACAGATTAATATGTACCCCCAATGCAAGTTGAGGTTTACAAACCTTATATTCTCTGTGGTTAGTGGAATTTATTGAAATTGCTGAGCCTAATAATACATGCGAGTTCTTAACTATTGAAGCTAATAATGAACCTATGGAGCTAAACACTATTCATATGAAAAAATATATAAAATAGGATGGACTAAATGGAGAGATATTCGGGACGGATCCAAAAATATAAAATAAAATGGACTAAGTGGACTAGGTGTGAACAAACTCGTATAAATAAAAATAAAAAAATCATATAAAAAAAAAATTGTGGTTTGAAGTCCACTCCAATCCATACCTGGAACCGAACCTGCGGACAATACTGAAAATAATTATTCAATGAGCCGGATTCACCGTACATTTTGATTCTTTTCCATTTGATGGTATCTTTCTAATCCATATGCTATCAAGTGAAAGAAAATTAAGATGTTCAATGAGTCCGACTCACTGACTAATTTCTCCAATACCTAAACGGTTTTGACAGACATGCATACTGGAAAGAGAATGTGAACTTCCGTTCACCAAGAAATTGATTTCAATGGCAGGAATATAATAAGTGGGTATGCATGAAATCAGTCCTTTGCTTCCCAAACTCATAAATGCTAACTCTACTATTTTTTTTTCTTCACACATTCCCACCAAAATTACCAACTGAACTCAATATATATATATATATATATCAACTGTATTATTAGTTAGTAAACTACAAAAGGAACAGTACCAAAACAATACAAAAGCATGCTGTGCTGTTTGTCTTAATTGTGCACACTTTGGCCCCTTGGTGGACCTATATCAAAGTATCTGTGTCTAATAATCTTCCAAGAAGAGTCATTTTTTTGCTGTGGATGTGGTTTCGTATTCAAGTCACTCGAGCATCTTCGATTGCCTTCTTCGGCTTCATCTACCGAACTCGCACATGGCAAGCAAAAGTTGCAAAGTCCAAGCTCTCATCAGAGAGAGGGAGAGGGAGGGAGAGGGAGAGGGAGAGGGAGGGAGATCTAAAAAGCAAAAGGCCCAAAGCATTGCCAGAAAAATGAGCCAAGTGGACACTTAACAGAGGGTGTCATCAGGAGAGAGAGAGAGAGAGAGAGAGAGAGAGAGGCCAGGAGGGGGGTCTAAAAAGCAAAAAGGCCCAAAGCATGTCAGAAAAATGAGCCAAGTGGACACTTAACAGAGGGTGTCATCAGCTCCAGACAATGGCAGCGAAAAAGAGTACTGTTGGGAACTCTGAGGGGAGCCAAAGATAAGTTTATCCTCATGACACGAGTAAAGTAGGGCTGCAAGTGAAATGGAGCAGCTTTGGAGTTTGGAGGCAAGGGCAGAGCCAACTTAGCGCAAAAGTGGACTCAAATTGAACCACAAATATTTTTTAATTTTTTTTTATATAAATCAGTCCATATACTTGGTCTACTTTAGACTAATCTAGTCCATTCCATTTTGAATTTTTAGTTTCATCCATTTGGAGGTGAACAAGACTTAATTATTATTGTCAAGTTACATAGATAATACAAAAATACTTAAAAATCGAATATCACAAACTGATTATCATCCTTATTGGTTGAGTGTAATCAAAATACAAACTGACTCTTAAGAAAAAAAAAAGCTTGCAAAAATAACTCTGACAAACGGAGTTGCTGGAATGACAGAATAGAAATTAGAATAAGAAAGATAAACAAATTGTTGGTGTGATAAAGATATCACCGTTCCTCAAAACAAGATTAGTCCATTTCAACGATCTGCCATCAGAAACCAGCAAGTTCTATGTGTTAAACTTTTGGAACATTTTTGTCACTTTAGCTTTTGATCTCGAATTGGACGAACTAACTACGTTTCATATTTTTTTTATCGCTGCGGCAAACTCCCCACGTAGCAAAATGTTTTTTTTTTGTATCTCACTCCAAACCCTAACAATTGTAATACTCGTTAATCCGGAGATAAAGCCTAGGGATAAGGGGCAATTACAAAATATTATCTCTAAATTTCAAAAGATAAGGAGCGGTAGGGATAAGGGGCAATTACAAAATATTATCTCTAAATTTCAAAAGATAAGGAGCGGTCAAAACAAAATATCCATCCAAATAGCCAATCTGAGCGCCATTTCCACATGGAACTCAGTGCTTGCGTTGTCCCGTATGGAGGCTCACTCGAAAAACCCTCACGCTAAAGCCCCATACAGCCCCGCGTAGCATCCGTGCAGCCACCAGGAAATTTTGAGTCTGATGCGTACATGCGAAATACAAAGTGCACAATCAAAGCACCATTTGAACCTTGCACCTCTAGTCTGAGACGCTATGCCTCTTCGGAGCCTAGGTCAATTCTGTCCCAAAGAATTGAGTGACAAAACATAATTATTTCTGTAAAGATTTGAACCTTGCACCTCTAAAAAAATATTCCACCATCTTAACCATATGGGCTACCACTCCCAATGTGCACAAGTCAATAAAAGAATAATCTTATATTGAAATACACGCTTGGGGTTGCCTACATGGATATGGGACTAATTTCTAGTATTCAATGATAAAACCACAACAATCTTCCACATATTTTAATATATGGGTTGGGCATTCCCCACATTAATTGTACATCAGGCATTATGATAGATGTCATTTACAACTTAAATTTTCTCGTATGGGCCAAAAAAAGTATGATACATAATGGACGATGCCTTGAATTCAGTACCAAAGCTGATATCCTTCACATTCACATAACGACATCAATTGTGACTCTGATCGCACGTTAAAAGGTCATGTGATGATCTTGTATCTATATACGTATCTTGGGTGTCTACAAGTTTACCTTCAAGAGACGGTCTGCATCATTGTTCATACACATTAATGAGTTTTTTTTAGAGAGATTAATTTATCCTAGTATGAAGCCTTTCACTTTCTTGCAGCGCTACGTCGCTATGAAATGCTCTGATGCCGAAGTCCAACCTCAATGTGGTGTCATACCACTGTAACATGAGATCCCAACCTCGATGTAGTGTTGTCCTACTACTCTCTATCTTTCAGTATTAGGCTACCTGCCTTTATATGGTGCTACGCCATTTTGAAATGGCCTGAAGTCGAGGTCCCACCTCATGTGGTTTTTAGCTATTGTAGTGTCACGCCCTAGTCCCAAAATGCTGAGGGACTAGCCATGTGGCAATGGCCCGCAACATACTCCAATGGGCAAATCCAATTTAATAGACCCGTTAGAGTGTACTTAAGCTGTAAAATAATTATAATGGTCTACGATACATGTCATAGTCTAATTCTAATCTCATCCACAGAAGGTAAACATAAATATCAATTGTCAAACTAATCAAAGAGAAATATAATCCAACAAGTCTCAACAAAATATCAAGGGGAACAACCCGAATATAAGTTTAGTACAATAATCCAAGAGATAGGAAATAGAGTATTTAGAAACAGAAAAGACTGAGTATATAAAACTCAGAAGAAATCCAATGGCATCACCTCGTCTTCTAGTGTTGGTACTGCTCCAATCTCTGCTCTTGTCCCGTATACCTCGGGGTAGATCTCCTCTGCTAAACCTGGGGACATAATACGGATCTAGGTCCTCAGGGGACATAGTAAGGTACAATAATAACTCAAGCCAAATAAAATACAGTATATAAAAATATATCAACAGGGCAAACCATGTTACCATCTATGTGAAATGCAAATGAGAGCATCAATCATACTCAAGCTGAAACTACTATAGGCTCCGTGTCGGAGAAACCCATAGCAGCATTTATTATCTCGAAGGGCCAGTACGTGTGCCAAAGCTCTAGTCATAGTCTAAGCCACTCCCAGAATATCTATATATATATAACATAATCAGCCTTTAGTATGGCAAAACTCTCCCCACCCAATGTAACCTCACGTCTTATGTCCATAACACGCAAGATAATGACCTCTAGCTAGTACAACGAGTCATAATAATATCTATGTATATGCAAGATCTATGTCACGAATCCTGTAAGCCTATACAGAATCACCATGAATAAATTAGAAAAGATTCTGTCACATGAATAGTGTCAAGTATCATATAGTATGACGTACTTGGTAAAGCAAGCACGTAAATATAGGATCGAGATAACAACTCTCTAAGTGACGTTACACGACTCCGCGTATGGCATCGACACCCGAATATTATTCGGATGTTAAGCAACGTCTCACGGTCCTAGGTTGAACAGGTACATCATAGAAAATAAATTAAGCAAATAATATTAAGGCAATTACTGCAAGTTTGGTAAGGTACACTTACTTGGGATTTGAATTCCTTCAATTGCTCCGGTGTTTGTAGAATCTTCATGTATGCCTCCGGATGCTGAAACAAACATTTCCATCACTCTCAGAAGACATGAAATAGCTAGGATTGACTACCCATAGGTCCAATTTGGACATAGGGGCAGAAATGACAGTTTCTGGTCAAAGCGGGATCTACCTGTGGCCCACTTCGCACCGAAAAATGTGCCAGAGACAAAGTTCTCCAAATTTATCAAACTTAGTATCTACAAGTCTAGAAAGATGATACGAATCCAACAAATATCCAGAACTGTATTCCGATGAGCCGACCACAAAATCGTCCGTCAAGTAGAGCCGTAGAGCCCACGATATGGGGTTTCGCCAACGTTCTCAGAATTGAACCAAACTTGGGTCACAGGACCAGCGTAACGCTACGAATCCAATGGCGCAAGTTTCTTTGTGAAACGATAAGCACACACAAAGTTACAACAAGTGTCAGAACATGCCCAATACGGGCTTTTCGACGGATACATGTTGATTCTGATGTGCACGCACATCCAAATCAACTTCCATAAAATTTCACATATCCGCATTGATGATACGCACCTTTCGATATAATTCGCACATGACGAAGTTGCCTCGTTTAGCGGGATGCACCCCGTTTCGAAAAAAAATTGGGTTTTAAAACCAAGGTTTTGCTCGACTTTACCCGCGAATAAAACACAATATACAGCAAATTAAAATAAACTAATTACAGGGTTTAAAACTCGGTTATATTGTCTAATTTAATGTTCAAGTGGAATTTCAAAATAATAACCAGGTTGGGAAAAAATGGCCATGAACATAGGGGCTTTGGGACGGTTTTTGAACTCCAAAATTTGGTTATTTTTCCTATTTTCACGTCGCGGTTTGCGATCGACACATGACACGATACCCCAATCTAATTATACAGATTTTGAGAGGGTCACGTGGTCTTCGCATAGGATTCGATAGAATAAAATTTGGATCAATATACAGGGAGATACGCGAGTGGGAAGAGGCATACCTCGCTGTTGTTCGTGAACTGGGGCGGGTCCGCGGCGGTGTTCGTCGACGGCATGCGGCGGTCGTCGATGGCCTGCGGAGGTCGTCGGATTCGTTGGGAGCTTGGGGAGATGCGGGGGTGGTCGAGCGGTGTATATATAAGGGGAGTGGGGCAATTTTGTAAGGGAACGAGGGGGTCGTGGGGGTGTCGGGAACGAGGGAGAGGTCGTACGGGTGTGGAGAGGTAGTTGTCCACTGTAGCAGTAGGTCGGGTCGGGTACGGGTAGGGTAGGATCCAATAAGGTGGGTTTGGGTTTAGTTTGGTTTAATTTGGTTTGGTTCGATTCGGTTCAATCTGGTTCAGTCTGGTTTATCTAAAAACAATGTTATTAGCTATTTAAAAATAGTTTTTGAGCCCAATAAATTCCAGAAAAATTATATAATATCATATTATTAATTATACACTCAAAAATATAATTTTTATAATATTTTATTATTATTTTATTTTCCATAAATATTAATTCTTTGAAGAACATTTATTTATAAATAATAAAAAAATACAGAAAAATCTCGAAAAATTAATTTTAAATTTTTAAAAAAATTTGGGTTTTTATAATCTACCCACCTTAAAAGAATTACGTCCTCACAATTAAGAAAATAAAACGTAACCGGTCAGAAGAGATGACGCGGTTGCAAGACATGTTTGTTGAAGCACGACACAGAGAATAAGAAATCATGAACAAGAAAAAATCGAGAGGAAGGGTGAGGGTTAAGCAGAACACATAGGGAAAGAATAAAAACTTTTTCCTAGGCAATAAGTAACTCAAGAGTAAAAGAGTCTGGTTAGAACGAAGATCAACTACAACTTATGAAAACTTGGGTACTAGTTACTAATCTAGACTAACAAGTTCATGCTACCATAGTACTAGGCTTAGGCTAGGAAAATGATCTAACAGGTACGTGCTAAAGCATTACTAGGAATAGATAGCTATAATAAAACTTAAATCTTACTCGTATTCGCTACTCCTCGAGTCTGTGCGTCCTCTACTATCATCGCAAAAGCCTGTCCACATCCTTGCGGTGGTGCCCTCTGCTGTTGCTGGGCCTGCTGGAAGAGTGCTGCTCGTGGTGCCAAGGGTGGCCTTGGCTGATATCCTCCCGGTGCTGGTAAAGCTTGTCGGTTTACTATCGGTGCTCCTTCTCGACGCTCAGGGCAATCCCTTACCGAATGCTGTCTGGATCCGCAAACTAAACATAATCCCAATTTAAGTCTACATTCCCTCTCAATATGGCCTACCTTGCCACAATAGTGACAAGTAAGAAGGATTAGGGATTGTGATACAGCTCTTTGTAGTGGTTTCATATGGGGTTGCTTTGCAGACTCCCCATGTAATGCTCTGGTTGGTGCTGGTATGAACGACCGTTTTAGGCTGGACTCTCTCCTGGTGACGCGCTCCATGCGTCGGGCTGCAGCAAGGACGTCCGAGTAAGAAATAGGTGCAATAGAGCCAACATGTCTCTGTAGCTCAAAGTTAAGTCCGTCGAAGAACTTCTCCGCCTTCTCCTCTTCTGTCGGGATCAGGGTAGGGGCTAAGCGACTCAAACGGATGAACTCCGCATTGAGTGAAGCGATTGAACTTCAACTGTCATATTGTCTTAAGTGAAGCGATTGAACTTTTCCCAAAGTTTCGATCGAGCAATAATTGAAATGTACATCTCCTGAAAGAGTCTAGAGAACTCCTCCCAAGTAACTCGATCTGGTCCGAGCTGTGTCTCCTCAAATAGCCACCAATGATGTGCATTGCCCGTCAACTGCATCCGGACGATAATCATCCAACGCTTCCTCGGAAGCTCAGCTGCTTCCAATTGGTGTTGAGTGTTTATGAGCCACTAATGAACTTCAGTGGGCTCCTCCTTGCCTGAAAATGTACGGGGCTTCAGCTGGCAAAAATCGGTGATAGATCCCGTCGATGGCCGTCTAGTTGGTGGGTTCGCCTGCTCCAGTGCGGTCACTATATTGTTTCTCAGGTTCTCTGCCTCGTGATGCTGAGCCTCTTGATGCATCTGTTGTTGGGCTTGTATTATTGCGTAGAATATTTTGAACATCAACTGACCATCTATTGGCTGTCCTGATAGAAACAACGGGCATCGGTGGAGTAAACTACGACGGTGGTGGAATATCATCTTGCTGGAATCTTGAGGTATGTTGACCTGCTTGATTGCTTTGTTGAGATGATTGACCTCCACCTACTGGTGTCACTTCATTGTCGTAGGTGACAACTACAACTTGTGGTATTTCTGCTGCAGTCTCATCGCATGCTTGTGAATCCATTACTCTTCATCCAAAATAAACTATAAGAGGCGCACAGAGGAATCAAGGCAGGATGCAAGTCAAGAAATTATTTGAAGTCGATATAGAGGTCAACAACGAATCAATCAAGTGGATGAGATCCTATAATTTATCCTAATCGCAGGCTTGCTCGGTCCCTTAGTTGAAACCGAAGCAACATAGTCGTAGACCTGCATGGGCCACCATAAAAACCATATCACGCCCCAGTCCCAAAATGCCGAGGGACTAGCCACGTGGCAATGGTCAGCAGCACACTCCAATGGGAAAACCTAATTTAATGGACCCGTTAGAGTGTACTTAAGCTGTAAAAAAATTATAATGGTCTATGATACAGGTCACAGTCTAATTCTAATCTCATCCACATAAGGTAAACATAAATATCAATTGTCAAACTAATCAAAGAAAAATATAATCCAATAAGTCTCAACAAAATGTCTTGGGGAATAACCCGAATATAAGTTTAGTACAATTGTCATGCCCCAGTCCCAAAATACCGAGGGACTGGACACGTGGCAATGGCCAGCAGCACGCACCGATGGAAAAACTCAATTTAATGGATCCATCAGGGCATACTTAAGCTGTATATAAGGTCTACAACATCAAGTCAGAACTAATCTCATCAACACAAAAGATAATAAGATCAACAGCAATAAGGAAAGTAAATCAACATCCAGTCTCAGCAAAGTATTTCGGGAAACAACCCGATATAAAGTCTGTTACAATTGTTCTCATAAACAGGAAAAGAGTTTAATTGTTGTTTAAACTGAGCATAAGGAAGCAGATATTTAGGAGAAGTCCTCAGCGGTCACCTCGTCCTCAGGTACTGGTACTGTTCTGAGAAGTGCTCATGTTCCGTATACCTCTGGATAAACCTCGTCTGCTAATCCTGGGGCCATAATCCGGATCCAGGTCCTCAGGGGACATAGCAAGGTACAAGAAAGCTCATGCCAAAATAAATGCAGTACAACAAATAATGAAACAATAGGGTAAACTATATAACCATCTATGTGAAATACAAGTTGAGAGCATCACTAGAACTTAGGCTGATACCACTACAAGCTCTGTGTTTGGGAGCCGGTAGCGAAGTTTACTATGAGTTTTACTATGTGTTTACTATGGATTTTATATATATATATATAATCAGCCTATAGCCTGTGTGTCTCTCCCCACCCAATGTAACCACACGTCTCATGTCCATGTCACATCAGATTAAAACTAATGCAGCAAGTCATAATATGAACTAAAACTATAATGTCTATGTCAATCCTGCATCCTACACAGAATCACCATGAATATCTCAGGAAGATTCTGTATCATGATTAGTGTCAGGTGTCCTGGGTATAAAGTACTTGATAATGCAAGTACGAGAATGCAAAGGGTCACGATATCCCTGTCTAGACGACGTTACACAACTCCGTATACGGGGTTGGCACCAGACTATAATCGGACGCTAAGTAAGTCACACGGTCCTAGGTTTAAGTATGTACAACAAGTATATATGTCAAGGAAATAAGTATCAAAACTGCAGAGATTGGCAAGGTATATTTGCCTGGGGTTCCGGCTCCAATTGCAGCTCTGACTTCAGCGGAATTTGCAGGCAGTACTCCGGTTGCTGAAACAAATATCACCATCAGATCCAGAAAATATCAATCAGCTAGAAATGCCTATCCTTGAGTCCAATTTGGACACAGGGGCAAAAACGTTATTTTCAGGGCAAAACGGGGTCCAAATGTGGGCCGCTTTGCAACGAAAAACGCATCAGGGTCAAAGGTCTCCAAATCTATCAAACTTAGTATCAACAGGTCAGGAACGATGATACGAACCCGTCGGGTGGAGCCTGTGGGGCCCACGACACGAGATTTTGTCAACGTTCTCAGAATCGAACCAAACTTGGCTCACAGGACCAGCGTATTGCTACGAGTCCGATGGCGCAAGTTTCGACTCGATCCGACGTATGTACACTAAGTTTCAGCGAGATCCAGAAAGGTCGGATACGGGGCGTAGTCCGTGGATACGCACTGATTTCGGTGTGCACGCACATCCGAATCAGCTTCTGCGAAATCTCGCACGTCCATATCAACGACGCGCACGTACCGGTGAAGACCGCACGCGACCAAGTCATCCCGTTTGGCGGGGCGTACTCGGTTCCGGGGTGAAACAGGGCGTTATTTTTCCTGTTTTTGGATCGCGGTTCGCGATCGCTACAGTACGCGATGCACCGAGCGGTTTGCACGGGCACCGAGAGGGTCATACAGGCTACGCGATACAACTGACCGAATTGAAAATGGGTAAACGAGCAGAGAGAAACGGGTACCTGAACAGGGCTCGAGAAACCGAAGTTTTCTCGTGTCCGACACGTGTCAGGGTACTGTTCAAGCCGTGTCCGTGTCCAAGCTAGGGTTTGAGCTCTGTGTCGTCGGAGGAGCGCTGGGCAGGCGGCTGCTCGCCGGGGTGGCTCGCTGGAAGCTGGCGGTGAGGTAAGCGGAGGACGGCGAGGCAGGGTTGTTTGAGGCGGAGGTTGTCCGGCGCCGGGGCTGCTGCGGCAGCTACTGCTATCGGGCTCGGTTGCTGGCCCGAGTTCAGGGAGGCGCTGGAGGCGAGGAGGAGGAAGGTGCAGCGGCGAGGCGGCGTTGCGGGCAGGGAGCCGAGGCGGAGCCGGTGGTGGTGGGGGTTTCTAGCGGAGCTGGAGAAATTAGGGCGAACGGAGGCGGAGAGGAGAGGGTTGGAGGGGTTTATATAGGTGGAGCGGAGGCCGAGCGTCGACCGGTGAGGGGAGGGGAAGGGCCAGCGTTGCCGAAGCGGTCGGAGAGGCGAATCGGCGGCGGCGGCGGAGTTACACGGCGGAGGGAAAGAGAACCGTCGGGCGGCTGAACATTTGGGAGAAGAAGAGGCTAGCGGGTCGGGTTCGACGGGTCGGGTTCAATTTGGTTTGGTTTATTTAAAATAAACCCGGATCTTATTTTTAATTCCAGAAAAATCTCAGAAAAATACAGAAAATTTGGTAAAATTCTAAATTATAAATTCTTGAAAATTAGGGGATTTACAACAATAATCCAAGAGACAGGAAATATAGTATCTAGAAACAGAAATGACTGAGTATATAACAAAATTCTCAGGAGAAATACACTAGCATCACCTCGTCCTCTGGTGCTGGTACTGCTCCAATGTCTGCTCTTGTCCCGTATACCTCAGGGTAGATCTCCTCTGCTAAACCTGGGGAGATAATCCAGATCCAGGTCCTCAGGGGACATATCAAGGTACAAGAATAACTCAAACCAAATAAAATGCAGTATATAAAAATATATCAACATGGCAAACTATGTAACCATCTATGTGAAATATAAATGAGGGCATTAATCATAATCAGGCTGAAACTACTATAGGCTCTGTGTCGGGGAAACCCATAGCAGCATTTATTATATCGAAGGGCCAGTACGTGTGCCAAAGCTTTGGTCAGAGTCTAAGCCACTCCTAGAATATCTATATATTTTTAACATAATCAGCCTTTAGTATGGTAAAACTCTCCCTACCCAATGTAATCTCACGTCTCATGTCCATAATACGCAAGATCATGACCTCTAGCTTGTACAACGAGTCATAATAATATCTATGTCATGAATCCTATAAGCTTATACATAATCACCATGAATAACTCAGAAAAGATTCTATCACATGAATAGTGACAAGTGTCATATGGTATGACGTACTTGGTAAAGCAAGTACGTAAATATATGATCGAGATAACAACTCTTTAAGTGATGTTACACGACTCCGCGTACGGCATCGACACCCGAATATTATTCAAATGTTAAGCAATGTCTCACGGTCTTAGGTTGAATAGGTACATCACAGAAAATAAATCAAGCATGTAATATTAAGGCCATTACTATAAGCTTGGCAAGGTACACTTGCTTGGGGTTTGAATTCCTTCAATTGCTCCGATTTATGTGAAATCTTCAGGTATGCCTCCGGATGCTAAAACAAATATTACCATCACTCTCAGAAGATATGAAATAGCTATGATTGACTACCCATAAGTCCAATTTGGGCACAGGAGCATAAATGACAGTTTCTGATTAAAGCGAAATCCACGTGTGGCCCAATTCGCACCGAAAAATGTGCCAGAGACCAAGTTCTCCAAATTTGTCAAAATTAGTGTCTACATGTCCAGAATGATCATACGAACCCAATAAAATATTCAGAACTGAATTCCGATGAGCCGATCACAAAATTGCCCGTCAAGTGGAGCCGTGGGGCCCATGATACGGGGTGTCATCAACGTTCTCAGAATCGAACAAAACTTAGGTCACAGGACCAGCGTAACGCTATGAATCCGATGGCACAAGTTTCGTTACGAAACGACAAGCACACATGAAGTTACAATAAGTGTCAGAACAGGCCCGATACGGAGGTTTTTGACGGATACCCGTTGATTCCGGTGTACACGCACATTCAAATTAACTTTCGCAAAATCCTACACGTCCACATTGACGATACGCGCCTTTTGATATAATTCAAACATGATGAAGTTGCCTCGTTTAGCGGGACGCAATCCGTTTTGAGAAAAAAATGGATTTTGAAAACCAAGTTTTTGGTCGACTTTACCCGCGAATAAAATATAACATACAACAAATTAAAATAAACTAATTACAGGGTTTAAAACTCGGTTACATTATCTAATTTACTATTCAAGCGAAATTTCAAAATAATAACCAGGTTGGGAGAAAAATGGTCATGAACATAGGGGCTTTGGGACGGTTTTTGAACTCCAAAATTGGGTTATTTTTCTGTTTTTGCGTCGCGGTTTACGATCGACACAGGACACGATACCCCAATCTAATTATACAGAGTTCGAGAGGGTCACGTGGTCTTCGTATAGGATTTGACAAGATGAAATTTGGATCACTATACAGGGAGATACGCGAGTAGGAAGAGGTATACCTCACTGTTGTTCGTGAAATGGGGCGGGTCCGCGGCAGTGTTCGTCGACGGCGTGCTGTGGCGTGCGGTGGTCGTCGGTGGCCTACAGAGGTCGTCAAAGTCATGGGAAGCTTAGGGAGATGCGGGGGTGGTCGAGTGGTATATATATAAAGGTAGTGGGGCAGTTTTGTAAGGGAACGAGGGGGTCGTGGGGGTGTTGGGAACGGGGGAGAGGTCGTGCGGGTATGGGGAGGTGGTTGTCCACTGTAGCAGTGGGTCGGGTCGGGTATGGGTAGGGTAGGATCCAATAGGGTGGGGTTGGGTTCAGTTTGGTTTAATTTGGTTTGGTTCGGTTCGGTTCAATCTGGTTTAGTCTGGTTTATCTATAAATAATGTTAATAGCTATTTAAAAATAGTTTTTGAGCCCAATAAATTACGAAAAATTATGCAACATCATATTATTAATTATACACTCAAAAATATAATTTTAACAATATTTTATTATTTAATTTATTTCCTAAAATTATTATTCCTTTGAAGAACTTTTATTTATAATTAATAAAAATACAGAAAAATATTGAAAAAAATATTTTTAAATTTTAAAAAAATTCAGGTGTTCCTCGCAATTATTGAAATAAAACGTAATCAGTCAGAAGAGATGACGTGATTGTAAGATATGTTTGTTGAAGCATGACATAAAGATTAAGAAATCATGAACAACAAAAAATTGAGAGGAAGGGTGAGGGTTAAGCAGAGCACCTAGAGAAGGAATAAAAACTTTTCCCTAGGCAATGAGAGATAACTCAAGAGTAAAAGAGTCTGGTTAGAAAGAAGATCAACTACAGCTTATGAAAACTTGGGTACTAGTTACTAATCTAGACTAACAAATTCATACTAGCATAATACTAGGCTTAGGCTAGGAAAATGATCTAACAGGCACGTGCTAAAGCATTACTAGGAATAGATAGCTATGATAAAACTTAAATCTTACTCGTATTCACTACTCCTCAAATCTGTGCGTCCTCCACTGTCATCGCAAAAGCCTATCCATGTCCTTGCGGTGGTGCCTCTACTGTTGCTGGGCCTGCTGGAAGTGTGCTGCTCGTGGTGCCAAGGGTGGCCTTGGCTGATATCCTCTCGGTGCTGGTAAAGCTTGTCAGTTTACTATCGGTGCTCCTTCTTGACGCTCAGGACAATCCCTTATCGAATGCTAAGTGGATCCGCAAGCTAAATATAATCCCAATTTAAGTCTATATTCTCTCTCAATATGGCCTACCTTGCCACAATTATGACAAGTAGGAAGGATTAGGGATTGTGATACAGCTCTCTGTGGTGGTTTCATCTGGGGTCGCTTTGCAGACTCCCCGTGTAATGCTCTGGTTGGTGCTAGTATGGATGGCCGTTTCAGGCTGGACTCTCTCCTGGTGACGCGCTCCATGCATCGGGCTACAATAAGGATGTCTTAGTAAGAAGTAGGTGCAATAGAGCCAATCTGTCTCTGTAGCTCAAAGTTAAGTCCGTCAAAGAACTTCTCAGCCATCTCCTATTCTGTCGGGATTAGGGTAGGGGCGAAGTGACTCAAACGGATGAACTTCACATTATATTCTTTCACTGTTATATTATCTTGAGTGAGGCGATTGAACTTGTCCCGAAGTTTCGATCGAGCAATAGATGGAATGTAAATCTCCTGAAAGAGTCTAGAGAACTCCTTCCAAGTGACTCAGTCTGGTCTGAGCCGTGTCTCCTTAGATAGCTACCAGTGATGTGCATTGCCCATCAATTGCATCCGGGCGGCAGTCATCCAACGCTCCCTTGGAAGCTCAGCTGCTTCCAATTGGTATTGATTGTTTGAGCCACTCATGAACTTCAGTGGGCTCCTCCTTGCCTGAAAAGGTATGGGGCTTCAGCTGACAAAAATCAGTGATAGATCCCATCGATGGCCGTCTAGCTGGTGGGTTCGCCTGCTCTAGTGAGGTCATTATACTATTTCTCAGGTACTTTGCCTCGTGACGCTGAGCCTCTTGATGAATCTGCTGTTGGGCTTACATCATTAT
The DNA here is from genome assembly GCA_036927795.1 of Iris macrosiphon. Classification (NCBI taxonomy): domain Eukaryota; kingdom Viridiplantae; phylum Streptophyta; class Magnoliopsida; order Asparagales; family Iridaceae; genus Iris; species Iris macrosiphon. The sequence goes on from JAYESA010000001.1 coordinate 59,040,780, forward strand.
GTAGAATATTTGGAACATCTGCTGACCATCCATAGGCTGTCCTGATGGAAAAAACGGGCATCGGTAGATTAAACTACGGCGGTGGCGAATGTCGTCTCACCGGAATCTTGAGGTATGTTGACCTGCTTGATTGCTTTGTTGAGCTGATTGACCTCCATCCACTGATGTCACTTCATCGTTGTAGGTGACAAATACAACTTGTGGTGTTCCTGCGGGAGTCTTTTCGCTTGCTTGTGAATCCATTACTCTACATCCAAAATAAACTATAAGAGGTGCACAGAGGAATCAAGGCAGGATGCAAGTCAAGAAATTATTTGAAGTCGATATAGAGGTCAAGAACGAATCAATCAAGTGGATGAGATCCTATAATTTATCCTAATCGCAGGCTTGCTCGGTCCCTTAGTTAAAACCGGAGCAACATTGTCGTAGCCCTGCAAGGGCTACCATAAAAACTATGTCACACCCCAGTCCCAAACTGCCGAGGGACTAGCCACGTGGCAATGGCCAGCAGTACACTCCAATGGGCAAACCCAATTTAATTGACCTATTAGAGTGTACTTAAGCTGTAAAACATTTATAATGGTCTATGATACATGTCACAGTCTAATTCTAATCTCATCCACATAAGGTAAATATAAATATCAATTATCAAACAAATCAAAAAGAAATATAATCCAACAAGTCTCAACAAAATGTCTCGGGGAACAACCCGAATATAAGTTTAGTACAATAATTCAAGAGGCAGGAAATAGCGTATCTAGAAACAAAAATGATTGAGTATATAACAAAATACTTAAGAGAAATCCACTGGCATCACCTCGTCCTCTGGTGCTGGTACTGATCCAATGTCTGCTCTTGTCCCGTATACCTCGGGGTAGATCTCCTCTGCTAAACATGGGGACATAATCCGGATCCAGGTCCTTAAGGGACATAGCAAGGTACAAGAATAACTCAAGCCAAAAAAAATTACAGTATAAAAAAATATATCAACAGGGCAAACTATGCAACTATTTATGTAAAATGCAAATGAGAGCATTAATCATACTCAGGCTAAAACTACTATAGGCTCTGTGTCGGAGAAACCCATAGCGGCATTTATTATCTCGAAGGGCTAGTACGTGTGCCAAAGCTCTGGTCAGAGTCTAAGGCACTCCTAGAATATATATATATATATATATATATATATATATATATATATATAACATAATCAGCCTTTAGTGTGGTAAAACTCTCCCACCCAATGTAACCTCACGTCTCATGTCCATAACACGCAAGATCATGACCTCTAGCAAGTACAATGAGTCATAATAATATCTATGTATATGCAAGATCTATGTCACGAATCCTGTAAGCCTAAACAGAATCAATATGAATAACTTAGAAAACATTTTGTCACATGAATAGTATCAAGTGTCATATGGTATGGCATACTTGGTAAAGCAAGCACGTAAAAATATGATCTAGATAACAACTCTCTAAGTGACGTTACACGACTCCGAGTACGACATCGACATCCGAATATTATTCGGACGTTAAGCAACGTCTCACGGTCCTAGGTTGAATAGGTACATCACAAAAAATAAATCAAGCAAATAATATTAAGGCAATTACTGTAAGTTTGGCAAGGTACACTTGCTTGGGGTTTGAATTCCTTCAATTGCTACGGTGTATGTAGAATCTTCAGGTACGCCTCCGAATGCTGAAACAAATATTACCATCACTCTCAAAAAATATAAAATATCTAGGATTGACTACCCATAAGTCCAATTTGGACACAGGGCAGAAATGACAGTTTTTGGTCAAAACGGGGTCCACATGTGGCCCACTTCCCACCGAAAAATGAGCCAGAGACAAAGTTCTCTAAATTCTTCAAACTTAGTGTCTACAAGTCCAAAATGATGATACGAACCCTAAGGAATGTCCAGAACTAGATTTTGATTAGCCGATCACAAAATCGCCCGTCAAGTGGAGTCGTAGGGCCCACGATACATGATTTCGTCAACGTTCTCAGAATCGAACCAAACTTGGGTCACAGGACCAACGTAATGCTACTAATCCAATGGCAAAATTTTCGTTGCAAAAAAACAAGCACACACGACATTATAACAAGTGTCAGAACAGGCCCAATATAGAGTTTTTCGACGGATACACGTTGATTCCGATGTGCACGCACGTCCAAATTAACTTTTGCAAAATTTTACACGTCTGCATTGATGATATGCGCCTTTTGATGCAATTCACACACGATGAATTCGTCTTGTTTAGCGGGACGCACCCTGTTTCAAGAAAAAAATGGATTTTGAAAACCAAGTTTTTGGTCGACTTTACACGCTAATAAAATATAACATACAACAAATTAAAATAAACTAATTACAGGGTTTAAAACTCAGTTATATTGTCTAATTTACTGTTCAAGCAGAATTTCAAAATAATAACCAGGTTTAGAGAGAAATGGCCATGAACATAGGGGCTTCGGGACAGTTTCTGAACTCCAAAATTGGGTTATTTTTTCTGTTTTTGCGTCGCGGTTTGCGATCGACATAGGACACGATACCCCAATCTAATTATACTGGGTTCGAGATGGTCTCGTGGTATTCGCATAGGATTTGACAAAACAAAATTTGGATCAATATACAGGGAGATACGCGAGTGGAAAGAGGCATACCTTGTTGTTGTTCGTGAACTGGGGCGAGTCCGTGGCAGTGTTCGTCGACGGCGGTTGTCGGTGGCCTGCGGTGGTCGTCGGAGTCATGGGGAGCTTGGGGAGATGCGAGGGTGGTCGAGCGCTGTATATATAAGGGGAGTGGGGCGGATTTGTAAGGGAACGAGGGGGTCGCGGGGGTGTCGTAAACAGGGGAGAGGTCGTGTGGGTATGGGGAGGTGGTTGTCCACTGTCGCAGTGGGTCAGGTCGGGTACGGGTTGGGTTGGATCCAATCGGGTGGGGTTGGGTTCAGTTTGGTTTAATTTGGTTTTGTTCGGTTTGGTTCAATTTGGTTCAGTCTGGTTTATCTAAAAATAATGTTATTAGATATTTAAAAACAGGTTTTGAGCCCAATAAATTCTAAAAAAATACACAACCTTATATTATTAATTATACACTCAAAAATATAATTTTTACAATATTTTATTATTTAATTTATTTCCAAAAAATATTAAACCTTTGAAGAATATTTATTTATAATTAATAAAAAATACAGAAAAATCTTAAAAAAATAATTTTTAAAATTTAAAAAAATTCGGGTGTTTACAATCTACCCACCTTAAAAGAATTGCGTCATCGCAATTAAGGAAACGAAACGTAACCGGTCAGAAGAGATGACGCGATTGCAAGACATGTTTGTTGAAGCACGACACAAAGAATAAGAAATCATGAACAAGGAAAAATTGAGAGGAAGGGTGAGGGTTAAGCAGAACACGTAGGGAAGGAATAAAAACTTTTTCCTAGGCAATGAGAGATAAGTAACTCAAGAGTAAAAGAGTCTGATTAGAACGAAGATCAACTACAGCTTATAAAAACTTGGGTACTAGTTACTAATCTAGACTAACAAGTTCATGCTAGCATAATACTAGGCTTAGGCTAGGAAAATGATCTAACAGGCACGTGCTAAAGCATTACTAGGTATATATAGCTATGATAAAACTTAAATCTTACTCGTATTCGCTACTTCTCGAGTTTGTGAGTCCTCCACTGTTATCGCAAAAGCCTGTCCACGTCCTTGCGGTGGTGCCCTCTGCTGTTGCTGGGCCTGCTGGAAGACTGTTGCTCGTGGTGCCAAGGGTGGCCTTGGCTGATATCCTCCCGGTGCTGGTAAAGCTTAACGGTTTACTATCGGTGCTCCTTCTCGACGCTCAGGGCAATCCCTTACTGAATGTTGACTGAATCCGCAAGCTAAACATAATCCCAATTTAAGTCTACATTCCCTCTCAATATGGCCTACCTTGCCACAATAGTGACAAGTAGGAAGGATTAGGGATCGTGATACAGCTCTCTGTGGTGGCTTCATCTGGGGTCGCTTTACAGACTCCCCGTATAATACTCTGGTTGGTGCAGGTATGAACGGCCGTTTGAGGCTGTACTCTCTCCTGGTGATGCGCTCCATACGTCGGGCTGCAGCAAGGACGTCCGAGTAAGAAGTAGGTACAATAGAGCCATTCTGTCTCTGTAGCTCAAAGTTAAGTCCGTTGAAGAACTTCTCTGCCTTCTCCTCTTTTGTCGGGATCAGGGTAGGAGCGAAGCAACTCAAACAGATGAACTCTGCATTGTACTCTTCTCTGCCTTCTCCTCTTTCGATCGAGCAATAGATGGAATGTACATCTCCTAAAAGAGTATAGAACTTCTTCCAAGTGACTCGGTCAGGTGTAAACCCCCAGATTTTTCAGAATTTAAAAATAAATTTTAGTAAATTTTTAGTGATTTTTAACTAATTAAAATAAATATATCTAGTATTAAATAAATTGTGTGATTTTATTAAATATTAAAATATTATAAAAATAATATTTTTGAGTGTAAAATAAATAAATAGACATACTGCAATTTTTTTGAAATTTATTGGACCCCAGAATTATTTTTAAAGACCTAAAAATATTATTTTAAATAAACCAAAACAAACCAACCTGAACTGGATTAAACCAACCCGGTTTACTATTAAACTAAACCGGACCCAAACCCTAGCGGGTCGGGTCGGATCCATACCCGATCCGCCAACCCGAAACCCTACCCGCTTGCTACAGTAAAATCCCAAATCCCCGTAACCCCCGCGACCGCTCCCCTTTCTCTCCGTCGTTCTTGCGTCTCCCAGCCTTCCTCGCGGCCGCAGCCGCCGTTCCGACTCCCTCAACCGCCGCCTCTCCGCCTCCCCAAACCGTCGGCCACTCCTATTTAAACCCACCACTGCCACCGCCATCACCATCACAGCTCCGAGCTCCACCGACCACTGCTGCCGCCTCTCCGCCACCCCAAGCTCCCCGATCGACCGTTCACTTTCGCCGACCGTTCACTTACAGCCCGCCGCTCCACCTACCAGCCGCTAGTATCCCCCACCGGATGACCCCTCTGGTCCCCGCTCCTCCTATAAAACCCCACAGCCACCGCCATCTTCCCTAGCTCTCCACCCCGACCTCCGGCACCCAGCAACCCCGAGCCACCCCGACCCTCGTCGTGACCCAAGAACCCTTGCGACGTCTCCGCCCGAGCCACCCCGATTTCCCCTCCGGCTGACCCCGAGCCCCTGCCACTGAGAGCCACTACGGACACCCTCCCCCAGCAGCTGAGCAGCGCCGCCGGCCGAACATCGTCGCGCCTCCTCGCATATACGCGAAGCATAGTGATTTCCGGCATCCTGTTCCAGTGAGTGTTTCTCTCTCTCATCGCCTTATTTTTTGAACCGTCGATTATGACACGTAGACTGCATGACCCCCTCGAAACCCGTACAATTAGTTTGGGGTATCACATCCTGTGTCGGTCGCAAATCGCGACGCAAAATCAGGAAAATAAACCCTAATTTTTGAAAATTTAGAATTTGTCCCAAACATCCCAGTTCACGACCATTTTACGCACAACCTGTTAACTAATTCTAAGATCCACCTAAACAGTAATTTAGACCGCATAACCGAGTTTTAAACCCTATTTTTAGTTTATTTATTGAGCTGTAGTTTGTAATTATTTCGCGGGTGAAAATGACAAAAAACTTGGTTATTTAAAACCCTGATTTTTACCGGAACTAGGTGCACCCGCTAAACGAGGTGACTTGGTTGTGTGCGAATTTTATCGAAAGGTGCGCACTGTCGATACAAATGTGTGGGATTTTGCGGAAGTTAATTTGGATGTGCGTGCACACCGGAATCAACGCGTATCCGTCGACAACACCCCGTATCGGCCTATTCTGAAACTCGTTGTAACTTTGTGTGTGCATGTTGTTTCAAAACAAAACTTACGCCATCGAACTCGTAGCGATACGCTGGTCCTGTGACCCAAGTTTGGTTCGATTCTGAGAACGTTGACAAAATCCCGTATCGTGGGCCCCATGACTCCACTTGACAAACGATTTTGTGATCGGCCCATCGTAATCCAGTTCTGGATATTCTGTTGGGTTCGTATCATCGTTCTAGACTTGTAGACACTAAGTTTGACGAATTTGGAGAATAATATATCTGGCACATTTTTTGATGCGAAATGGGTCACATGTGAACCCCGCTTTGACCAGAAACTGTCACTTTTGCCCCTGTGTCCAAATTGGACTCATAGACAGGAAATTCTAGCTATTTTATATCTTTTGAACATGATGGTAATAATTATTTCAGCGATAAGAGGAGTACCTGCAGATCCCGCGGATATTAGAGCAACAGTTGGAAACCAAATCCCAGGCAAGTGTACCTTGCCAATCTTGTAGTATTTGCTATATAATGTTCTCTTAATTTAATTATATGATATAAATGTTCAAACTAGGGCCGTGTGACATTGCTTAGCGTCCGAATAATATTCGGGTGTCAACGCCGTATGCGGAGTTGTGTAACGTCTCCTAGAGATTGATATCGCGACCCTATATATCTTCGTGCTTGCATTATCAAGTACGTCATACCATAGTACACCTGACACTGTTCATGAGGCAGAATCTTCCTGAGTCATTCATGGTGATTCTGTATAGGTTACAGGATTCGAGACATAGACTTTTTTATATCCAAAGCTATCATATGACTTGCTACATTAGATATGATCTTGCGTGTCATGGACATGAGATGTATGATTACATTGGGTGGGGAGAGTTTTACCATACTAAAGACTAATTATATATATATTAATTACTGGAGGTGCCTTAGACTCTGACACAGAGCTTTGGCATATTTACTGGCCCTTCGAAAAAATGCTGCTATGGGTTTCCCTGACACAGAGTCTATAGTAGTCTCAGCCTGAGTATAAATAATGCTCTCATTTGCATATCATATAGCTGTTACATAGTTTACCCTATTGATTAATTTATTAATGCACTGCATTTATTTGGCTTGAGTTATTCTTGTACCTTGCTATGTCCCCTGAGGACCAGGATCCGGATTATGTCCCCAGGTTTAACAGAGGAGATCTACCCCAAGGTGTACGGGACAGAAGCATACCTTGGAGCAGTACCAGAACCCGAGGATGAGGTGATCACCAAGGATTTCTTCTGAGTATCTGGTTTATTATACTCAGTTATTTTTATTTGTTGGACTTCTATTTCCTGTCTATTGAACTGCTGTATCAGACATATTATCGGGTTGTTCTCCGAGATACTTTATTGAGACTTGATGTTGCTTTATATTTTATATTGATCGTATTTATTTCTGTGGATGAGATTAGTACCATAGCCCATATTATTGTTTTACAGATTAAGTACACCCTGATGGGTCCATTAAATTTGGTTTGCCCATCGGTGTGTGCTGCTGGCCATTGTCATGTGTCTAGTCCTACGGTATTTTGGGACTGGGGCGTGACATAGTTTTTTTGGTAGTCCATGCAGGTCTACGACTAAATTGCTTCGGTTTCAATTGAGGGAACGAGCAAGCCTGCGACAAGGATAGGATAAGTTATAGGAATCTCATCCACTTGATTGAATCGTTCTTGATCTTTATATCGGATTCAAATTAATTTTTTGACATGCATCCTGCCTTGATTCCTCTGTACGCCTCTTATAGTTTATTTTGGATGCAGAGTAATGGATCCACCAGCAAGCGACGAAACTCTTGCAAAAATACCACAAGGTGCTATAGCCACCTACGAAGAAGATGGAGTGATGCCACTAAGTGGATATCCCTCCACTCACCAGAGCAGTCAAGCAAATCAATATGCTTCTAGATTTCGGTGAGATGACATTCTACCACCATCGTAGTTTACTCCACTGATGCCTATTTTTCTACAAGAGCAGCCTATGGACGGGTAACAGATATTTCAAATGATCTACGCAATAATGCAAGTCCAACAACAGATTCAACAAGAGGCTCAGCGTCATGAGGCAGAGAACTTGAGGAACAGCCTAGTAACCGTACTAGAGCAGGCGAACCCACCAGCTAGGCGACCATCAGCGGGATCTATCACTGATTTCCGCCAGCTGAAGCCCCGTACCTTTTCTGGCAAGAACTAAAGTTCATGAGTGGCTCACAAATACTCAACATCAATTAGAAGCAACTGAGCTTCCAAGGGAACGATGGATGACTGCTATCCGGATGCAATTGATGGGCAATGCACATCACTGTGGCTATCTGAGGAGAGATGGCTCGGACCAGACCGAGTCACTTGGGAAGAGTTCTTTAGACTTTTCCAGGAGATGTACATTCTATCTATTGCTCGATCAGAACTTCAGGACAAGTTCAATCGCCTTACTCAAGACAGTATGGCAGTGGAAGAGTACAATACGGAGTTCATCCGTCTGAGTCACTTTGCCCCTACCCTGATCCCAACAGAAGAGGAGAAGGATGAGAAGTTCTTCGACGAACTAAACTTTGAGCTACAAAGAATGATCGGATCTGTTGTACCTACTTCATACACGGACGTCCTTGCTGCAGCTCGACGTATGGAGTGCGTCACCAGGAGAGAGTCCAACCTGAAGTGGCCTTTCACATCAACACCATCCAGAGCACCGCATGGAGAAGCTGCAAAGAAACCTCACCTACATCAACCACCACAGGGAGCTGTATCCAAATCCCTAACCCTTTCTACTTGTCACTACTGTGGCAAGATAGGCCATGTTGAGAAGGAATGTAGACGTAAATTGTATTCAGTGAGGGAATGCCCTGAGCATCGAGAAATAGCACTAATGGGAAACCAACCAACTCTACCAGCACCAGGAGGATATCAACCGAGGCCACCCTTGGCACAACGAGCAACACTCTTTCAGCAGGCCCAGCAACAGCAGAGGACACCACCATAAGGACGTGGACAAGCTTTTGTAATGATAATGTAGGACGCGCAGACTCGTGGAGTAGCAAATATGCGTAAGATTTAAGTTATCTATTCATAGTATTACTTTAGCACGTGCCTGTTAGTTCATGACCTTAGCCTTAAACCTAGTATTTTAAACTTAGTAAATAATTGATAACATAGTTTTCTTAAGCTATAGATTTTCTTGCTCCGTCCAGATTCCTTTACTCTTGAATTACCTAACTTTCATTGTCTAGGAAAATACAATATTCCTTCCCTATGTGTTTTGCTTAACCCTCATCGTTCGATTTCTCCTTCATCAGGAATCTTTCTTTGTGTCATGCTTTCAAACATATTTTGCAACCGTGTCATCTCTTCTGACCGGTGATGTTTCATTATTCTTTGATTGCGAGGACACAATCCTCTTAAGGGGGGTAGATTATAAACCCCCAGATTTTTCAGAATTTAAAAATAAATTTTAGGGAATTTTTAGTGATTTTTAACTAATTAAAATAAATATTTTTGGTATTAAATAAATTGTGTGATTTTATTAAATATCAAAATATTATGAAAATAATATTTTTGAGTGTAGAATAAAAAAATAGATATACTACAATTTTTCTGAAATTTATTGGACCCCAGAATTATTTTTAAAGACCTAAAAATATTATTTTAAATAAACCAAAACAAACCAACCTGAACCGGATTAAACCAACCCGGTTTACTATTAAACTAAACCGGACCCAAACCCTAGCGGTTCGGGTCGGATCCATACCCGATCCGCCAACCCAAAACCCTACCCGCTTGCTGTAGTAAAATCCCAAAACCCCGTAACCCCTGCCGGCCGCTCCCCTTCCTCTCAGCCTTTCTCGCGTCTCCCCGCCTTCCCCACGGCCGCAGCCGTCGCTCCGACTCCCTCAACCGCCGCCTCTCTACCTCCCCAAACCGTCGGCCCCTCCTATTTAAACCCACCACCGCCACCGCCATCACCATCACAGCCCCGAGCTCCACCGACCACTGCTGCCACCGCCTCTCCGCCACCCCAAGCTCCCGGCCGACCGTTCACTTCCCGCTGACCGTTCACCCATAGCTCGCCGCTCTGCCTCCCAGCCGCTCGTATCCCCCACCGGACGACCCCTTCGATCCCCGCTCCTGCTATAAAACCCCACAGCCACCGCCATCTTCCCCAGCTCTCCACCCTGACCTCCGGCACCCAGCAACCCCGAGCCTCGCTGTGACCCAAGAACCCCGGCGATGTCTCCGCCCGAGCCACCCCGACTTCCCCTCCGGCTGACCCCGAGGCCCTACCGCGGAGAGCCACCACGGACACCCTCACCCAGCAGCTGAGCAGCCCCGCAGGCCGAACATCGTCGTGCCTCCCCGCGTATACGCGAAGCATAGTGATTTTCGGTGTCCTGTTCCAGTGAGTGTTTCTCTCTCCTCGCCGTCTCATTTTTTGAACCGTCTTCTGAGACGCGTAGACTGCATGACCCCCTTAAAACCCGTGCAATTAGTTCGGGGTATCGCATCCTGTGTCGGTCGCAAATCGCGACGCAAAATCAGGAAAATAATCCCCAATTTCTAAAAATTTAGAATTTGTCCCAAACATCCCAGTTCACGACCATTTTACGCACAACCTGTTAACTAATTCTAAGATCCACCTGAACAGTAATTTAGACCATATAACCAAGTATAAACCATGTTTTTAGTTTATTTTATTGAGCTATAGTTTATAATTATTTCGCGGGTGAAAATGACCAAAAACTTGGTTATTTAAAATCCTAATTTTTCTTGGAACTGGGTACGTCCCGCTAAACGATGCGACTTGGTTGTGTGCAAATTTTATCGAAAGGTGCGCACTGTCGATACAGACGTGTGGGATTTGACGAAAGGTGATTTGGATGTGCGTGCACACAGGAATCAACGCGTATCCGTCGACAACACCCCGTATCGGCCCTGTTCTGAAACTTGTTGTAACTTTGTGTGTACTTGTCATTTCGAAACAAAACTTATGCCATCGGACTCGTAGTGATATGCTGGTCCTGTGACCCAAGTTTGGTTCGATTATGAGAACGTTGACAAAATCCCGTATCGTGGGCCCCACGGCTCCACTTGACGGGCAATTTTGTGATCGGCTCATCAGAATCCATTTCTGGACATTCTGTTGGGTTTGTATCGTCGTTCTGGACTTGCAGACACTAAGTTTGACGAATTTGGAGAATATGGTCTCTGGCACATTTTTCGGTGCGAAGTGGACCACATGTGGACCCCGCTTTGACCAGAAACTGTCACTTTTGCCCCTGTCCCCAAATTGGACTTATGGACAAGCAATTTTAGCTATTTTATATCTTCTGAACATGATGGTAATAATTATTTCAGCAACAGGAGGAGTACCTGCAGATCCCGCGGATATTAGAGCAACAGTTGGAAACCAAATCCCAAGTAAGTGTACCTTGCCAATCTTGTAGTATTTGCTACATAATATTCTCTTGATTTAATTATATGATATAAATGTTCAACCTAGGACCGTGTGACATTGCTTACCATCCGAATAATATTTGGGTGTCAACGCCGTACGCGGAGTTGTGTAACGTCACCTAGAGATTGATATCGCGACCCTATATATCTTCGTGCTTGCATTATCAAGCACGTCATACCATAGGACACCTGACACTGTTCATGAGACAGAATCTTCCTGAGTCATTCATGGTGATTCTGTATAGGTTACAGGATTCGAGACATAGACTTTTTTTATATCCAGAGCTATCATATGACTTGCTGCATTAGATATGATCTTGAGTGTCATGGACATGAGACGTATGATTATATTGGGTGGGAAGAGTTTTACCATACTAAAGGCTGATTATATATATATTACATTACTGGAGGTGCCTTAGACTCTGACACAGAGCTTTGGCACATTTACTGGCCTTTCGAGAAAATACTGCTATGGGTTTCCCCGACACAGAGTCTATAGTAGTCTCAGCCTGAGTATGAATAATGCTCTCATTTGCATATCACATAGCTGTTACATAGTTTACCCTATTGATTCATTTATTACTACTCTGTATTTATTTGGCTTAAGTTATTCTTGTACCTTGCTATGTCCCCTGAGGACCTGTATCCGGATTATGTCCCCAGGTTTAGCAGAGGAGATCTACCCTGAGGTGTACGGGACAGGAGCATACCTTGGAGCAGTACCAGAATCCGATGACGAGGTGATCGCCAAGGATTTCTTCTGAGTATCTGGTTTATTATACTCAGTTATTTCTATTTGTTGGACTTCTATTTCCTGTATATTGAACTATTGTATCAGACATATTATCGGGTTGTTCCCCGAGATACTTAATTGAGACTTGATGTTGCTTTATATTTCATATTGATCGTATTTATTTCTGTAAACCCCCTCACCCAAAATTAGACCTACTCGGCATAGATAGAGAAACTGGACTAGTTTGTATCAAATTCGAAATAGGACACGGTATTTTATTTTAATTATACAATATTTATATCATATAGTGCACCTTACCGTTACTTCGATAATTGGAGCACTACACTAGCCACTGTCTTCCTACAAATTTCACACCCTTGCCCTAGACATGACCACCATCTATTCTGCCCTTTGTGTAACTTATAATTATGCTCTCTTGTGCTATATTTTACTCGCACAATATTCGTCGCAGACGTTTATATTTAATTCTAAATAAATACGACTTTGTATCCTTGTGCGTTCCAATCGAAATTGGAGACACAATCTTGACCCATTTCGTGCAACCCAATTTATGATAAAATTCTACTCTGAGCCCTCTATGTCCATGACACTTGCGTCCTATCTAATTTTAGTCCCATGTACTTCTAATTAATTCCAGAATACCTTACGCATTTATTTTAATTAATTTAAACCCAATTTCCATCTTTGTGCAATTTTCTAATTGTTGGGCACTTTTATGCAAAAGTGCATTGAGGTGTCCACACCATTGGACATGACACATAAAGAAATATATTTTTCGTTCATACGAATTTCCCCTCCCATAATTTTCGGAATGTGTAACGCGCACATCGCCCCCTTATTTTAAACCTAGTCCTTGCATTTAAATAATGCAAATTATAGCCCTCCCAAATATCATCATGTGAGCCCAAGTCCCAACCCAAGAGGATGTTGACCAAAGTCAAATTTTCTAGGTCAACCTCAAGCCAACCCTATTTTCCATACATTATATAATCTCTTTCCCCTTTTCTATTTTTTATCCAAAACCTAAAACTAGCTATCAGCCGCACCCCCCATCTTACTACTCATCATCCTCCTTCTCCACCAACGCTTGAACTCGACCTCGCCGTTGTCGACCGGACAATGAGCCGTCGACCTCACCATCTCGACCCCGCTCACAGCAGACTCCGACTTCCCGACCCTCATCTCCTCCACCGCTATGAGCCTTGACTCGCGGCCATCATTTTTGGCCTGCACCTCTCCATGCTGCTGCACGAACCACCTCCACCATCACGACAACCCGCCAGATCCCGTCACAGTCACGCCCCAGTCCCAAAATACGTAGGATTAGGAATACGTAACCATGCCAGCCGTATAAATATGGCACTCCAATATATGAAAACTATATCACACGTACGCTGTAATATGAATAACAATTCACTAGTGGTATAAACCATCATAAATCACATGGTATAATCTAATCTCATCCACAAAAAATCAAATATAATGAATAACGAATATCTGTAACCAGATCCCAAAAATAAAGTATCTAAAGAGGACAGTCGGATGGAAACAAATCCACTGCCGAACTAGAATGAAGAATAAACAAGACAAATAATATAAATACAACCTCTAACAATTACGAGGCTCGAAGAGAAGACCTCACTCAATATAAGTAGCCAGTCCGGATCTGCGCTCCTGCAAATACTCATGAACAATACACCTGGAAAGGGACCATGTCCTCAGAGGGACATAACAAGATACATAAAAGCATGTCATAAAGTAAATACTGTAAAAACTCCAGGGTGATCTAACCATCTAAGTAAAATGCAACTTGAGGACAACTTTGAGAGTATGGGAAAGTGTAGGCTAGACATATGTAGAAGCATAAAAAATACGTCGGATGGCTATACGCAGCATATTGGTGCAGAGCAGCGTAAGCAGAGACCTTCAAAGCCATCAAACGTGCAACAGAGCTTTTTCTGCTAAACACAGCGTGAAATATTAAAAGCTCAAAAGGCCATCCGCGTAAGGCAGTACGTCCAAACAACTTCAGCGTAAACGGGGTACTTCATCGCCTCCAGGGCGTAAAACTCATCCTCTTTCAGACGCAGCATTGAGGTGTACAAGAGACGCTTCGTATTCTCCGAAGTGAACCTGTCAGACCTTGCAATGAAGATCCTGCAATGAACCTGACATCTGGACTTCTGACAAAGGGATACGGCTCGACTACCCAGACGACGGCTATAATGATGACGCAGCACTGCGACCCAGGCTGTCATTTACCGCCATCCCATTTGCGTAAATTGCTTTTACAAGCACGAAGGGATACGCTGCCTTGTTTTACACAGGCAGACACGAGCTGTTTACGTTCTGCAGTAGACAAACCGCCTGCCATATCAAAAGCTGCACTCCGTACGGGGTTCGAGGCACGTCTCTGCGTCCAATGCACAGAGCGATGACAGTTGCTCGAGGCACGTCTCTACGTCTATTGCACAGAGCGGTGACAGTTTCTCAAGGCACGTCTCTGCGACTGATGCGTAGAAGGGGGCTGCAGGCCTTCAAAAACATGCCTCCGCATTTAATACACAGGATGGTGGCAAATCTTGGCATTTAATGCAAAAGATTTGATTATATCTTCAAAAGTCGTAATTCTGGCTAAGACGTCCACATCAGCACTCTGGCACGGTACGCAGCGGCTTCTATGCCCATTCAGTTCCGGTGCTCACTCAGCTTCTACGCCAATTTCGACCTCGATGACCACTCGGCTTCTACGCCTATTTTCGGCTTCTATGCCTGCTTGGCTTCTACGCTATGGTGACAGACATTAGCTTCTACGCCCACCTCTTCTACACGAGGGATACCTACCTACGTGGATTCTATGCCGTGATCTTCGTAGCGATTATACGCGTTTTGTCCCTTAGTTGGACCCGCGTCACACGCTCATTCAAAGGATCATCTATACGCAGGCATTGGTTATTTTAACCGTTGTGTAAAAGGGTGCTGTACTTTCCACTCCTCGGTTTCTACACCGACGGAGTGGTCACTGTCACTAAAACTCTATAAATAGAGACCTCTATCAATGAGGAACAAGGTCGAAAAAATCAGAGGTCGACAAATTGGAAGATCGAACCAGAGGTCAAGAGAGAGAGAGAGAGAGAAGAATCCGGAGCTTAGGCAAAGAGTAGGGATCGACGACTTTGGCATCGCGCATCCACCCTCTTCTGCAACCTTCGAAGCTGCTTCCTGTCTTCTACGGCACTTCTTCAACATCGTGTGGTCCAAGGGCTAAAGTGATCGACTGCAGATCAGACACCTATAGCAATATTTACCCAGATTAAATAAATTGTACTCCCATATCCTCGTATATGATCAAATTGTTCAAGTTTGTTTGTAAACCAAAGAAGGCGGGTCTCGTATAAACCCTATCCTGAATACATTTTCATTCTTTCGTTTAATACCACAAACAAGATGGCGACTCTGCTGGGGACATCTTTCTCTTCTGACGAGGAAGCGATTGCTCAACATGATGCGGTATCTGTAGAAACCGTGAAGAAGACACTGGTCGTCCAATTCGACCAGTCTGCCTACAAAGACATGCTTCGAAACGGGGGTAGCTCTCACCCTCTCTCCGTCCAAGACAACAAGAAGCTGCGCAAGGTCTGGGTGGCCTAGACATCCTCTACCATTCCTGTGGACTCTCTGATCTCTCCGATCTCTCCGACCAATGAGGTTGTAGCCTTCCTCCCTCCATGCCCCGTACGTAAAATTCAGTCTTCCGTTACGTGCGGTACAGACAAAACTTCGGGCAAAGCATCAGCGCTAACCCAGAAGTATCTACTGTGCTCTATGCGTAGAAACCAGTCTCCCGCTACGCGCGGTACAGACAAAACTTCGGGCAAAGCCTCAGCGCTAACCCAGAAGTATCCACTGCGCTCTTTGCGTAGAAACCAGTCTCCCGCTGCGCGCGGTACAGACCAAACTTCTGATAATGCCTCAGCGCCAAATCGGAAGTACAAATCATGCTCCGTGCGCAAGACAATATCTGACCTCTTCGGGGAACCAGATGAGCGCTGTGATTTCCGCAAGGGAAAGCAAGCGGCAGAGTACTCAACTTCTCGGCCTTTACGCCAGCGAGGGAGCAATCTGCCTACCCTCCGGATTACGCGGGAAGCCGACGACCGACTGAGGACCTTTTCAGCTTTATGTCAGTCTGAGCAAATCTCCAAATTATGCCAGACGAAGTCCCACGGCGTAAAGCAAGCTCAGATTGCAGAAAGACACCCTTTTCGGGGATTATTCGCCACCTAGATGGCCAATCTATTGTACACAGGTGGCACAGGGAAAACCATGGTGCCCAATCTGCGCATGCCCACTGATGGGAACAGAAGGAACAAGCCGTATTCTTCTTCCTCTACTCCTCCTGACTTGCGCAAATATCTAATCCAGAAGCGTAAGGAGAGGGGACCTTCCAACATGTCTATAACGCCCCCTGGCGAGCAATGTTGTAATAGTCATAAAATTGTGATTGATTGCTGCTGTTCTAAAGCAAAACGGTCGGTTTTTGACCGATTGAGCTACTCTCAGTCTTTCCAGGAAGAAGAGCCTGCGCATGCATCCGTGAACATGGCTTCACACATACCTAGAGGAGGGTCGAGCTCAAGACGTCATCCCTCTAGGCCTTCGACCCGAAGGAGATTCGAAGATCTCCTCAGGAACACTGAAGCTGGGGTATTCCAAAACACCCGTGCAAGGTCACAACAACCAGCTTCGTACTCGTCTGATTCTGACGCTGGGGGTCGCCAATCTCCCGGATCAGATGCTGAGAGTATAGAGTCGACTTCTGCGGCGACCTATACTAATCCTTCGATGACGCCCAGGGAAATGGGAGTTTACGCCGTTGAAGATGAACGCGAGAAAGCTTCGCCATCAGGAAATGCGGAACAACGCATCACTGTACTGAAGACATCTCTGAAACAAATGCAATCCATAATAGAGAACATGCACCAGATGATGCTAACTCAGCACGCAACTGCCATGGCTCAAGCGTCGGTCCCGCCAACTCAGATACGTGTGGGGGTGGACTTACCACCATCCAACCCGAGCCAAGAGCCTACTCTAGATCAAGAGTCAGCAGTTCCTCCGCTTCTTTACTCAGAGAATATATTATCCCCCGTTGGAGTCACGATACAACCAACTCCGCACTACACCGTAGTCCCGCCTCCAACTAAAAATCTGATGTAGGCAGTACGGGAGTTGAAAGCCCAGTTTGACGCCTTGAAGCACAAAGATCAGCTCAAGAAACTGGGAATCAACCAGCCTTACCCAGCTATCTGGGAAGAGGTCCCTTTCCCTCTAAGGTACAAACCTTAGACTATGGCTCTGTTCGAGGGAAAAATATCACCAAGTCAGTACATGAACTATTTCAATATGATGATGGTGTTGCTACAAGGGAACGACGCCCTCCTCACTCGGGTGTTCAAAGGCTGCCTCTCAGGAGTAGCCTATCAGTGGTACCGTAGCTTGGCGGACAACTGCATTACTTCTTTCGAGGACTTCAAAGATTTATTCTTCACGCGATTCTACGAGGGAGGAATGGACATGTCTATGTCCTCTCTCATCGAAGTCAAGCAGAGGGAAAAGGAGGACGTTCGCACCTTCGTCGAACGTTTTCGTCTGGCCACCTTACAGATGCCCTCAAGAGTCCCAGACTCTGCGTTAGTAGATATTTGCAAGAAGAACCTCCTTTCCGTAGTCCCGGTATTTACAGGACCATATCAGTTCCATGATTGGCCCTCGTTCATCATCTCGGCAGTAACCGCCGAAGACAACAGTCGCAAGGCGCGCGACAATGGCATTATGATCTCCGCCTCTGACAGAGACAAAAGGTCATCTCCCAGCAGCGACCATCCTTGCAGCTCCAAGGGAAAAGAAGCTTTGGCGATCAATACGTCCAGACAAAAGACTGCGGCGACCACGCAGACGAGACCCGGGACTTCCAGGCCCGTCGAAGTCTACTCTTTTGACGACGACGATATCCCAAGTATATTCGAGTGTCTCGTCAAGAGTGGCAAGATCACCCATCCGGAGCTAAGGAGGCCCCAAGAAGTCGGCAGTACTGACAACCCCAAATACTGTATCTTCCACAGATACGTACACCACCCAACAAAGGCGTGTTACATACTGAAAAGGAAGATCCAGGGGTTAATCGATGCTAAGGCCATTACTCTGCACAACACCGAGAAGACGGTCACGGCCAACATGATCTCTCTGCGGTTTGGAAATCTGCCTTCCCAAAAAGTCTCGGACGGTGTCACACCCATTTCCCGGACCACGATGAACATCATCAATCTCCCTCCAACTAGGGGTCAAAATCATGACCTGGTACCCCTAACCACCCGGAAGGGCGAGATTATGTGGGTTCATCCGGATTTGGTGTCAGAGCTCGAGGAGAAGACTAAAGCTACTAAGGCTACGTCTAGAAAGAGCTCCAAATACAAACCATGCCATATGGTCATAACTTCTTCGCCATCAGACGAAAACGAGGTATTTGCTGTAACCCGTTCAGAGAAAGCCTACCTCAACGACTACGGAGCAAGTCAGGAAGATGCACCGGCGGACGCTTCAGCTGCCAAACCATCAGGACCAGACCCCGTCGTACCAGATGCCGGCCCTTCAAAACCAACTCCGGCGGACAAGGGGAAGCAAAGAGAAGTGCACTTTGATAAACCTGTGAAAAATATTCCAAACAAAGGTTTAGAGAAGCCATACAACTTCGACATACTGGCCCAACTGGCTAATACACCAGCCAGGCTGTCCATCTTTGAGCTACTTAGGCTCTCCCAAGACACTCGTATAGCCCTGAGTGAAGCACTGATGCAGGCGGAGGTATGCTTGACCCAGCTCAAGTCCCCCGACGAAGAACCGGTGGCATGTCCTCAATGCCATAGTGTAATAGAAGTGGTCCCAAATATCACTTTCACTCAAGACGACATGCTATTAAAACATAACAGGCATGACAGGCCCCTCTATTACACCGGGTACGTCGGTTCCATGGAGGTCGATAGCGCTCTACCAATGAGCTGACTCAAGAAAAGAATGACCTGTTAAGGCTTCAAGAGCTAGAAGGATTAGACGAGAAACGCCTCCAAGCTCAACAGCGCATCGCGCTCTACCAAGCACGCATTTCCAAAGCTTTCAATCATAAAGTAAAGGAAAGAGTGTTCAAGGTCGGCGAGCTAGTTTTAGCCGTAAGAAGGCCGATGATCCTTACTCACAGGAGTAAAGGCAAATTTCAGCCCAAGTGGGAAGGCCCTTATGTGATCGAGACAACGTTCTCAAACGGCGCTTACCGGCTAGCCCAGCCTAATGGAGACCTGTTAATGGCTCCTATCAACGGTAAATTCCTGAAAATGTACTATGCTTAACCTTCCCTGCTCAAGTGAAATATAGCAAGAAACTTAATTCTGACAAAACTACTTCCAAAATGAAACTAGTTGGGTCATATTCTATCATGTCCGTACAACCTCTGAATAGATATGTCCTGCTAAAAGGTTATCAAGAGTCTATCACGTTCATACTACCTCTGATATTACTCTCGCCCAAATCTGTCATTTATATTCCGAAATGATGGGTCCATAAAGTCAGAAAAGAGTCGCTTTTATTTATTCTCAAAAAGAGCATAATTACATTCGGGAAGCAAAAAGAAGATAGGGTACATCATTGTGGGGGAGCGGTCAGATCGCGAATCAGCTGTACCAATGCAGCTATCCTCTCATCCCTGGAAACTAAGGCATCAACGCGGTCCCGCTCCAGCCGTGCCTCGGGGTTGTTCATAAAGGACAGCTCGACCCTTGCCCGAAGAGAGCCAGCACGGGCAGCTTCTGCACACTCCAGATCCCGTCGTACCGTGCTCAGTCGATCAGTCGCTACATCTAGACCTGCCAACGACTGAGAAGCCCACTCCTCTGCTAGAGCGAGTTTTTCCTTCAACTTGCGGGCCCTCGCTACGTTCCCTTCATGCTCGGATTGGCACTTCGTCTAAAGAGCAAGAGCCTCCTCCACGACAGCTTTTCTTTCATCTATCTCCAGCTTATGCGCTTTGATGGAGTCATCTAAGCTTTCCAGCTATTTAGTAAGCCGCGCAGTCATGAGGTCGTATCTGGCCTGGACCTCAGCGTCAAGGCTACCCTGAGCCAGCTGCAAGTATTCGTTAATAGGTTGCTCCAAACCATTAACCATCGCCTCCAGGGCGTCAGCTACCCCAGAATCACCGAACTCCCTTACCGCCCCGATCAGAAACTGAGAAACCTTCTTCAGACGCTCGAAGTCTAGATTCTTCGCCAACACCATTGATATCAGCATTTTTAAACTGGTGTAGAAGAGGATGGTGTATTGCTCGGTCAGTGCTACTAGATCCGATTGGACGCCAGGAGTGGCAGCGATATTAGCGAGTCCTCCTCCAGGAAAGATTGCAGACGAGGTAGCCACAGCCGCCGCCTCGACGGGTGGTACGACCGAAGGAGGTGCGACAACGACGGTCGAAGTCATCGGCATACTCACGAGAGGCGAGGTCACGACAATAGGTTCTTCCTCCTCTTGAGGTGACGAAACCACTCCGGGCGAGCTGGCCCCCGAAGATATTTTCTCCTCGAAGTCGGGTGCCTCCGTATCATCGCCAGGAGCCCGAGCAGAGCCAGAAGGTGCTTCAACGCTATACTCCCCGTGGACACCGTCCCCTGAGAAGAGGACAAGAAAGTTGATATCAATATGATGGTAATCTTTCTAAGAGGAGACATAAAGATAACATTTACCCGTAGCCAACGGTATATATGTCGCATCTGCAGCCCACGTAGCTAAGCCACGCCTTAATGACGCAATGCGAACTGTCATACCTGGAGAAGGGAGTGGGCCCACCGACACCACCAAGTGCTCTATCGAGCCTTCACCAAGACGCAGTCGAGGCTCGTCAGCCGGAATCTCGCTAGGCATGCTCGCGGACACGGCATGAGTTTCATCCGTTGCTGGTCCAGGGAAAGATTCTCTCATTTGCCTCGGCCATGCAGGCGATTTTGTTCCACTACTGGAGGCGGTGGCAGCAACGGCAGACTCGGGCAGGAGTTCTCCGGCATCGTCAGCCGAAACTAAGGGTCCCTCTCCGAAAGGCGAGGAACCTCCAATCAAAGAGACATCCCCAACAGGGGAGACAGCAGGTTCCTCTCTAGGAGCCTCGATGCCAGGAATCTGGAGAGAACGAGCAACCGTCTTCTTCTTCCTCTTGCGAGGGGAAGTCTGCTTCGAAGCAGGAGCCCTTCACTTCCCAGAGACTGCCAAAGCCCCCGCAGGCGGAGGCACTTCACACCTCGGCACCGACACCAGAGGGTCATCTGGAGTGACGGACCCCTCACCCTCGTCGGACGAAACCGAGGGGACTTCGACTCTTCCCCCAAACTTGGGAGAAGGCACCCTAAAGCTTCCACGCATGTCAAAATTGCGATGGAAGGTGTTGATCGCCACGTAGAACTGGGCATACGAATGGAGGATGCGTAGCTCCGTAGAGAGTGTGACGACCGGCACGATAAAGATTGCTCCCGTGTAATCCATGATAAAATACCGCCATCCTCTGGCTCCATCAATGAGTCCGTCCCTGGACCTGAAGCTGGTGACGGCATTGCCCACGTGCAGCTGATCGTACCCAAACTGCCTGGTGAACCGACTGGGCAAGTAAGGCTCGAAGAAGCAATGATCTTCGCTTCTGTACAGCAAATGGGAGGGTCTGATGCAGATCAACCAATTAAAAGCTTCCGGAGAAAGATTGGTCTTCTCTCCACCTAAATCCTCAAGCCTAATCCCCGACTGATTATGATGCACAGAGGGGACAGTGCAGAGGAGCTTCCAGCAATGACCGAGGCTCAGCACCAGCCGACAGTTTAAGACTGTGTTCACGTTCCAGAGGGAGTCCTTGTAGTTCAGCAAGAAACTACCCCCCGCGCTACTACCAGGGCCGGGAGACATCACCCGGGGGTTGTGGAGAATTAACCATCCCATCAAGTACAAGTATGGTAACTCTACCCGGGGAAAGCTATCACGCCGAGCTTCATCAACGAGCAGTCCATCAGTCATGGCTCTCAGGCCAGCCTGTATACGGCAAACCATGGCAGGGAGCAAGCCCAGTCTTGCCCCGAACACCAAAAGCACGGCAGGCCACAGGATGTTCCGATGAATGCGGTCCGCGGACGCGATGCCGGGCACCACTACTCGACGTAGCCATATGGAAAGAAAGCCAGCCAGCCTGGCTTCCTTAGACAAAGGCCTGCGGCAGCGCCTCAAGTAACTATAGGCCTTAGTGCCTTCAGGGTACTTTCCTTACCCGTCATTGAGAATCTGATCTGGAGCTTTAGCATCCTCCATAAGATCCTTGACAACCTGGGCACTGAGCACGTCCAAACAGTTCACGGGCTCATTCTTGCCCCCCGAAACTTTCTCCGACTTGACGGCCCTGGCCCGGTGGAAGAAGAGGTAGGACATCCACTTAGTAGTGTGAGCCAAATCAGAAGGCTCATCATAAAAAGCAGTGCACGCGAAGTAGTGGCACATCAGCTCCTGATACACCTCCACAACCCGAGGGTCTGAGTCCTCCAACTCCCGGTTGGTGGGAACATACTCTTCATATGGGGTATCCTCCATCGGCAGTCTCGAGATCACTGCCATCTCATGGAGGGCAAACCCCAACTCCCTCAGTGGAGGGGCGAAGGTCCCGGTGAGCGAAATGTATCGCTCCATCAGTGCCAGAAATAGGTTAGCGTTGGGAGGCAACCCAACACTCGTCGCACTCACAGCAGCATACAGTCCGATGACCTCCAGCTCTCTCCAAAAATGTTTCAAGGCCCAGTCAACTAGGCAAGTCCATCGGAGGTTTGTTGGGGTGATCCACCCATTGCACCGAGGATTCTCCTTGGGGTATACCCCCCTCGCCCCATAAAGTCGTTACAGAAAGTCGGCAATTGGACCGGCTGGATCATTGAACTGTCTTCACTCGGGACGCTGCCCGGGCACAGTCCCCTGAACAGCGTTACAATACCGGAAGGGCGGCTGACAAACGACCCCTGGTCAGCTCCTTTCAGATGAAAGATCTTCCCCGGCTTGCCGTGAAGATCGGGAGTCAGCGTCCACGACATCCTCCTGGAATGTGTCATATGGGAGAAAGCCGAGATAGGATAATCTCTCAGCATCGTTGGCAGATACAAGACCACACTCTCGGCGGGGAAAACCCAGGGTTCTCTCTTGGGCTTCGTCTGGGACTGTTTGTCAATCATGTCCCCAAAAAGAAAAGTCGGCTTGATGTACTGGTCCCCGTCTATGTACGTCAGGGGCTCTCCGTTAATCATGTTCAGCAACGTCCGCTCGCCCTGAGCCGATATCAAGATCTCCCTTCCTTCAGGATACTGGGGTCCGGAGATAGGAAATGTCACGTGCGACAGATCCTCCAGGTAGTTTGAGTGCAGCATCCTGGCAGCGGAACCCATCACCTCGGCCAATGGAGACTCATGCAAGTCAACTGCAAAAGTGCAAGAAAAATACGTCATTACAAATCTTGCAACATAAAGACCAAGAAACGACAGTCTGTGCTTTACGCCAAGACTATACAAAATTTGGTCATTTTACGCCGGAAGTCACATCCTGAAGCGTAATTGGCGGTATACTGTCCGTGCTTTACGCCAGACTGCCAAAATTCTAGTTACTACGCCGGAGGTCCCATCCACAAGCGTAAAACTAAAATTTTATAGTATACACCAAGTTTTTGGCAGTCAGAGCTTTTACGCTCAAAACTGCGAAAATATGGAGTTTTTACGCTGGCACATTAGAAGTGTGGGCGTAAAAGATGAAAACGTCTCCGTGCGTCATATTCCTCAAAGAGGCTATCAGCACAGAAGACGACCTAGCGCGGTCACGTTCAACGTGTGCGAAGGATTTTTCATCGTTCTTTGTCATCCCATAGACTATACCTCTAAGGCCGGGTGCGCTACTCGTCGACAGGATGCTTCGCTTAGAAGGAAGTTCACCTTGCCCGACCGAAGACTTTCTCGCCGGGGCAGAAGAACGAGAAGAAGAGCCTGTGCTCTTTCCCTTAGTGGAGGGGGTTTGTTTCGGCGCCATTTCTGAAAACTCGGAGTGCTCGGAGAAAGAACGAGGGAAAAAACTCAAACAATCGAAGGCTCTCTTTCGCAGAAGATGGATAAAAAGTTCTTCTCTCAAAAGTTTGGGATATATATAGAGTTCGGGTCGACTCCTCGAACCCTCGGATGGGCTCCTCGAAACCCCAACCAAATCTCACAATTAAATATTTGGTTATTATTGGGTACTACGTCAGCCCACTACTCTCGAAAGACGGAAAGTCAGCAAATTCGAAGAGTTTTTTGCGCAAAAGCAGGTCAGCGGTTCCTATGCTAAGGAGCTTTCTACGCTCGACAGCAACAGATCTACGGTTTTACGCTCGCAAGATATAAGTCTATGGTTTTATGCCCGGATGCCTTTGTGCTCGGTAGCTTTTATGCTCGAGAGGCTACAAACCTACGACTTTACGCTCAGCAGATACCAAATCGATGATCTCACGCTCTGTGGCATTTAGTTTACGCTCGGAGGCAACGGATCCATAACCTTACGCCCGAAAGATTTCTTTTATTCACAGGCTACAAATCTACAGTTCTACGCTAAGGAGCTTTCTACGCTCGACAACAACAGATCTACGGTTTTTACGCTCGCAAGCTACAAGTCTATAGTTTTATGCCCGAATGTCTTTGTGCTCGGTAGCTTTTATGCTCGAGAGGCTACAAACCTACGACTTTACGCTCAGCAGATACCAAATCGATGATCTCACGCTCGGTGGCTTTCTACGCTCAATAGGCTACGAACTCAGGATTTTCAGCTCATCTACACTACGGATCTTTGACTTTTCGCATGTCCGAACAGTTTTTGAGGCGGTCGATTACAGGAGTTCACACAGAAGATACTCCTTCTTGACCTCAAGATATCCCAAGTACCCGAAACATACAGAGTGCAAACATTGAGAAATTACTCTTCTCGGGTCAATTGGAGGTTCATCCAGACTCCAGTCCGAATATTTCATCTATCAGGATGGCAACTCAGTTTTCTCAACCCTGTTCCAAGGGATTTTTTGAGAAGTCATTCTTGAAGATGAAGTCTGAAACAAGAATTCTGTTTACACAGAAGTGAAAATAACAGTTCAGAGCTCTACGCGGTTCCTCAGTCCTAGCAGCAGGACAGTTCTAAATGCTCAACAGCGTTCTATGGACTATTCGCTATGCATAAAGGACAGGACCTAGCACTCTTTCTAAATAGAGTCGGCGTAAAGAATCAGACGTGTCGAAGCTACACATATTCAGACTTCACCGCAACGTATGGCAAAACGATCATATGCAGAGAAGAAAGACGATTTTATTAAAGATTAAAGTCATGATTACATATGAGGAAAATCCTGTCTGCAAGGGGTTTTTTTTCTTCATTTTCATGATTACATATGAGGGAAACTCCGTCTACAAAGGATTTCTCCATCGTCGTCTGAAGATCGCCCAGAAGCTGTTATGACAGGTTCTCGCATGGGCACAATTCTTCATCCATCTTCTCCAGCAGTCAGTCAGTTCCTGCAAACTGACTGACATGGCAATGATCAACGGCAGGAGAATACAAAGTTGGGGCTTGTATAAATTATGCAGATCCCATGCTCCGTACGTCGTGACAGATTGAGTTGATATACTCTACCCAACTCAATGTCCGAGGTCAGAGCTAGTTGCTGCTCTCATCCCCGGAGGTAACAGAAGAAGACACCGCTTGTAAGCCGTGTGGTCTAAAATGACCCTTCCCTTCTCCTGGAAGAACAGCCATAAAAAGTTGCTGATTATCCCGAGCAAGGGAGGCTAAGATATCCTTCCATGATCCATCGTTGTAGTGGACACTTGCTCGAAGATGCCGTCTTTTTTGGCTCCTTACACGCTGGAAGAACATGATCTCCTTCTTCCTCAGATCGACCCGATGAACTTCGGCGATCATCTCTGCATGGTGATAGAAATGTGGGGAGAACAGGTTAACTCCCCCAGCCTTTTTATAGGCGAAAGAGGTCACACCGGTCCCCAATAAATCTGCCATAAAGTCAGCATCGACCGTTTCAATGCTTCATTCAGAAATGTTTTGAGTTACGAGGAGCGGTTCATGCTTCATTCAAAGCGTTCCAAATTAAGAGGAATTTGAAAGCTTTGAAGGGGGTCTTGTAGAAGCATGAAAAATACGCCGGATGGCTATACGCAGCATATTGGTACAGAGCAGCGTAAGCAGAGGCCTTCAAAGCCATCAAACGTGCAACAGAGCTTTTTTCGCTAAACACAGCGTGAATTATTAAAAGCTCAAAAGGTCATCCGCTTAAGGCAGTACTTCCAAACCACTTCAGCGTAAACGGGGTGCTTCATCGCCTCCAGGGCGTAAAACTCATCCACTTTCAGACGCAGCATTGAGGTGTACAAGAGACGCTTCGTATTCTCTGAAGTGAACCTGTCAGACCCTGCAATAAAGATCCTGCAATGAACCTGACGTCTGGACTTCTGACAAAGGGATACGGCTCGACTACCCAGACGACGGCTATAATGATGGCACAGCACTGCGACCCAGGCTGTCATTTACCGCCATCCCCTTTGCGTAAACTGCTTTTACAAGCACGAAGGGATACGCTGCCTTATTTTACACAGGCAGACACGAACTGTTTACGTTCTGCAGTAGATAAACCGTCTGCCACATCAAAAGCTGCACTCCGTACGGGGTTCGAGGCACGTCTCTGCGTCCAATGCACAGAGCGATGACAATTGCTCGATGATAATTGCTTGAGGCACGTCTCTACGTCTAATGCACAGAGCGGTGACAGTTTCTCAAGGCACGTCTCTGCGACTGATGCGCAGAAGGGGGCTGCAGACCTTCAAAAATACGCCTCCTCATTTAATACACATGATGGTTGCAAATCTCGATATTTAATGCAAGAGATTTGATTATATCTTCAAAAGTCATAATTCTGGCTAAGACGTCCACATCAGCACTCTGGTACGGTACGCAGCGGCTTCTACACCCATTCAGTTCCGGTGCTCACTCGGCTTCTATGCCTATTTTGGCCTCTATGACCACTCGGCTTCTACGCCTATTTTCGGCTTCTATGCCTGCTTGGCTTCTATGCCATGGTGACAGACATTGGCTTCTACGCCCACCTCTTCTACACGAAGGATACCTACCTACGTGGCTTCTATGCCATGATCTTTGTAGCGATTATACGCATTTTGTCCCTTAGTTGGACCCGCATCACACGCTCATTCAAAGGATCATCTATACACAGGCATTGGTTATTTTAACCGTTGTATAAAAGGGTGCTGTATTTTCCACTCCTCGATTTCTACACCGACGGAGTGGTCACTGTCACTAAAACTCTATAAATAGAGACCTCTATCAATGAGGCACAAGGTCGAAAAGATCAAAGGTCGACAAATTAGAAAATCGAACCAGAGGTCAAGAGAGAAAGAGAGAGAGAGAGAGAGAAGAATCCGGAGCTCAGGCAAAGAGTAGGGATCGACGACTTTGGCATCGCGCATCCACCCTCTTCTGCAACCTTCGAAGCTGCTTCCTGTCTTCTACGACACTTCTTCAACATCGTGTGGTACAAGGGCTAAAGTGATCGACTGTAGATCAGACACCTATAGCAATATTTATCCAGATTAAATAAATTATACTCCCATATCCTCGTATAGGATCAAATTGTACAAGTTTGTTTGTAAACCAAAGAAGGCGGGTCTCGTATAAACCCTATCCTAAATACATTTTTATTCTTTCATTTAATACCACAAACAACATATGCTGACGTAATTCACCAATCGTGACAACTGGATAGTATATGTCACATATGCCCCCATCGGAGGGCGCTCAGTAATAACGTCCATCTCCGAAGAGCATGGCATTTGTATAATATAACGTCCATATCACCCCGAAGAGTGTGGCAGCAGTGTAGTATATATCGTCCATATCGCTCCGAAGAACGTGGCAATAGTATAGTATATATCGTCCATATCACTCCATTGAGTGTGGCAACAGTGTAAAGGAAGTGGGGTATCCCATATGCCTACTAGTCGTCCTCCCCGCCCAATAATCTATGCATGTTGTATCCACAACACGCCTTAGCTACTACGTCGCGACGTCATAACTCTGGCTCATAGTCTATCATTGGAACAGTAGCCCAACCTTACAACCAAACAAGGACAAGGATTGGGCCATCGTACCACGATAGTCTATGCTCCACCTACTAATAACTGCTAAGTCTTCTAACATGCATCACTATTAGCAGTTATACCCTATCCGTCGCACATCTACACGTACAGGTGTCCAACCATATACGCAAGTCCGTGCCCTACATGAGACTCACAACACGTGTAAGAAATGTGTCAAGGCCTGGGAGTCATACCAATAACTCCACAACTTTAGGTGGGTCTACTAGACACTAAGTCAGACACTGTCCTAACGTCAACGCCTCCGTTGACTGCACCCGAGTCTCTCTCGGACGCGTACAGTTATATAATATAAATATGCAAATAATAATACAGAATTTAAACAGTACAACAAGGCAAGGTATACTTGTCTGGCAAGAAGCTGCAAAATGTAACGTCCAGATGTCCAACACCTAGGACCAGAAGCTATGGCCTCAGAACAAATATCTCCGAATGCTGAAATAAATATCATCAACATTCCCAGAATAAGCAAAATAGCTAGAAAGCACTTCCCCTTTCGTCCAATTTGGACACAGGGGCAAAACGGTAATTTTTGGGTCAAAGCGGACTCCAAATGTGGGCCACCATGCACCGAAAAGTGTGCCAGGGGTAACGGTCTCTAAATGGGACAAATTATAGGTCAAACCAATTCTAAATGTCAAAGCAAACTCAGCGGTACTTCCAATTTTGGATTCCGGTGAGCCGAACACAAATTCGCCCAAAAAGTCAACCGTGAGGCCCGCCAATAGGCGACTTGGTCAACTATCTCAGAATCGCATAAAAATTGGGTCACAGGACCAGCGCATTACCACGAGTCCGTGGCACAAGTTTTGTCGCATTCTGACGAGCGTGCATAAAATGCGCAGGGCTTTCGTAAAAGATACGACACGGGGATTGTCCGCGGATACGGACTAATTTCGACGCGCACACGCATCCAAATCAGTTTTCGCGAACTCTCACACGTCCGGGTATGCTGCGTGCACCTTTTGGTATACTTGGTACACGATGGAGCGGTTCCGTTTGGCGGGGCGCGCTCTGTTTCATAATTTTTAGAAATCTAAAAAAGTAGGATTTTAGGGTTTTCCAAAGAATTTGATTCTACATACTGCAGTTAACAAATTAATGTAATTGACAGAAATTAAACTAGGTCAAGTGGTCTCCGCATACCAAAAAGAAAAATCGAATTCTGATCTCTGTGGTGGGAGATACGAATCCGGGAATATAGGTGGTCACCGAAGTTTTCTGCGATACCCAAAAGTGGTCTTTTTTCGTCAACTTGGATGCTGTTTTCGCCTAGGGTTACGCGTTGTTCGAGGTCAACTATCATACACATATTGAAGGGGGATAGGTGAGGATCATACCGGTGAAGACGGGGTCGAGTTTGGTCAAGCGAGGGCGCAGAAAACAGAGCCTGAACAGGGCTTCGCTGCAGTTAAATTCTGCAGTGCGCGGGGTGCGCGTCACGCGGATACGGCGGTTTGGGGGCTCCGGTCGACGGCTGCTCTGGTCGGGGCTCGGTGGCTGGCGGCGTCGAGGCGAGGAGAGAGAGGATTAGGGTTAGGGTTTAAGGAAATGAGTAGTTATATAGAGAGAGGGAGAGGGAGAGGGAGAGGGAGAGAGAGAGAGAGAGAGAGAGATCGCGATAGAGAGGGTTCTCGCGCGGGTCTCATCTGTTAGCGGGGGGAAATAGGCTAATAAAAGCTGCGGCTGCTGCTGTATGATTTGCTAAAAGTAGGCGGGGTTTTGGGAGTTCTTGCGGGTAATGGGTTTTAATACCCATTAGGATTTATTTCTTTTTATTTCTTTATTAAATTCTTTTTCTTTCCTTTTCTTTTTCTTTCTAATTAAACTATATATATATATATATATATATATATATATATATATATATATATATATATATATATATACCTAGAAAATTCTAGAAAAAATAAATTTGTGCATACCATTAAGCTAGCAACTGTCCAAAGGATCTCCTATATGAAATAAATTTGAAAAAAATTCCTAATGGCCCCACAAATCTCCTAAATTCACAAATACCTAAAATAAAATTAAATAAAATCTATTTCTCCTAATTAGCTCATAATTACTACAATTCAATTAATAAATAAAAAAGTAAATACGGATTTTAGAATTAGGGATTTTATATTCTATCCAACTTATAAAAATTTTGTCCTCGAAATTAAAACTAAGCCACGGTAGAAAGTCAATGATGGTATAAGATTTGCATTGTTTAAAATGCTTGCTAGGTTTAAATGAGGGGACGATGTTGCGCGTTGCACATTCCGAAAATCATGGAGAAAATTCACATGAACGAAATATAGGTTTCTTCAAGTGTCATGTCCAATGGTGTGGACACCTTAATGCACCTTTGCATAAAAGTGCCTAACAATTGGAAAATTGTACAAAGATAAAAATCAGATTAATTAATCAAAATTAATGCACAAAGTATTCGGGAATTAATTAGAAGTACATGGGATAACATTAGGTGGGACACAAGGGTTATGGACATAGAGGGCTCAGAGTAAAATATTATCAAAATTGGGTTGTACGAAACAGGTCAAGATTATGTCTCCAAATTTTAATTGGAACACACAAGGATACAAAGTTAGAATTATTTAGGATTAAATAATAACGTCCGCGACGAATATTGTGCGACTAAAATATAGCACAAGAGAGCATATTTATAAGTTACACAAGGTCAGAATGGTAGGCGGTCACGTCTAGGACAAGGTTGTGAAATTTGTAGGAAGGCAATGGCTAGTGTAGTGCTCCAATTATCAAACCAATGGTAATGGTACTATAAATGATCTAATTATTGCAAAAAATCTAAATAAAATACCGTGTCCTATTTCCAATTGGATACCAACTAGCCTTAGTTTCTCCATCTAACAAAGTAGGCTTAATTTTGGGGTGAGGGAGTTTACAATCTACTCAACTTAAAAATAATTTCATCCTCGAAATTTAAAATACGGCATAATTTGTTAATTCCTTCACATTTGCATATGAGGCAAGTCAATCACAATCTCTTCCAAAATTAAAAATATATTCTAATCCCTCGCAATCACTTTCTAAATTAAGGTAACCTCTGTTTAATCAAAATATTGTAATCTTTTCTCGATAGTCATATACAATTTTTAGCTAGATCTATACGACATCTCCAAGTTTTAAATAGCCCACATCAATTTTCACATCACGATCTCCAACTATCATAATCTCCTTTAAGAAAAACAATTCTAATCAAATATTACTCCAAACTTTCACTTAAGAATCTCGTACTCTTCGAAGTTAGTTTGAATTTACATCCTCGATATTTCAAATAGGTAATCCAGCAATCAAAATTTAACCTTTAATTCAAATCATCCAATTGTAAAATTTTATATCTACTTCACCAATTGTTCAAGCCCAGAATTATATTCATCCTCAAGGTTTAAATCAATGATTCAATCTCCAACATTCAAACTTTAGATCATGCACTCAAAGTATAATTATTTGATCCTCACTATCAAGATTTCAAAATTCATTAAATACTCATCCTCTAACTCCTTCTTCTAAAATTCTCCATATTTAAAATGACTTAATCTCTCAATCTAATCCTACTTGATCACAATCTAAAAGAATTCTCCTCAAGTTTAATAATGCAACTTCTACCCAACTTAGAATTTATCCATCTTTCATATAAGGCTATACACTTAAGAAAATATTTCTTCAACTTATTTAATCATGCTATTCGATCCTCAACAAGGTGAACACCAACATATTACTTATGATATGCCCTTAATTACGAAAATCATCATCAAATAATATGGTTGGCCTATGGGGTATATCTAGTACTATCTGTGTACCAACTTATACAAAGCATGAGGTTTTGTCTTTCCGAAATGAGGGAAGACGGAAAACAATAATAAAGAGTTCAAGGGGGAGGTAATAGATTAGAAGTATGGGGATCAAGGCGTTTAAATAATTCAAATGGAATTGTCAAGGCAGTTGTGGATTGAAATCCTATTTTGGTAATTTCTTATTCACACGCTCGTATCAATATAGTTATGTAACTGATACAATATGCTCAGGCATGCCTAGAGGGCAAGTACATTCGTCTACTAGTCACTATATATCTCAATCCACGTAAAGTAGTTATGCGAAGGACGAACCAAGCGCACCAAGGTTAGATAGACCTTAATACACTGATTCTGAAATATATTAATGTATGCATCCACTAATACATATATTGTGAACAAGCTGGATAAAAGAATAAGCTTGCAAAACTAGGCTATAAAATAGCAGCATAAGTCCAGGTAGTATGTAAAATATAATTGCGCTAGATCATGATAAAATGAGGTCCAATGATTTAAGTTCACAAAACAAAACAAAAATAAGACTCTACAGTCCCTACGGTCGTAGTACTAACACCTTGTCTAAGCTGCTAGTTGATAAAATAGGGGTATGGGCCTTTAAGTTCTACCATCAGAATAAACACTATTGTCTTATGCAAGCATATAGTTAATGCCATTCAATTATACTACACTAATATGTCCAGAGGACTATGTGTCACTAGGTTATGAGGCATACTACCAAACTTATAATAATTATCTAATACTGTGATAGTCTTAAGGGGGTTCTACAAAATAATATTATTCTTGCAAATAAAGCATAACTCTTATTGGGGTTTACGAGAAAATCAGCCTATTGTATTATATCATTAATGGTCACCTTAAGTTTTAATCATAGTACTCATAGAACAAGTGTCAATAGTAAGAATGAAAGAGCTACTGGTTCTTAAGTGAAAAGAGGATATACCTATTTTAGGTTATGGATACGGATTATGCGATTTAAAACTAAGGGTAATCATCAAGTCACAATCTACAAGAATAACTTAAACCATCAAGTTCTAACTACTAAGCACACAAATTCAAAATTTAACATTAACAACTATAACCCTAGCAACTATATGTCCCTAATCACAGAATAAAATCACCTGGCCTACAATCAGAAGTGTCAGGTGGCACTAGTTGAAAGATGACGAAAGGAGGAACATAATTTAGTTGTCGCAAAATTTGCGAACGTTAAGGTCACAGAGGAACAATATATGAGATATAAAATAGAGGGCTCTAGATAGCATCATGGTTTCCTAAGGGGAAGGTAATATGCTAATCTCTGTGTTCAAGGTATGATCGAGAAAATATTATATTCATTCCTCTCGGCTTCCTAGGGTACTGTCCGCTAATATCCAGACAAGAATCTAAAGGTATAGTTCTATAATACTATCTCACTATAAAAGTTAGGGTTGGTCCTAACATTCCACCTTGGATTTCTATTGGTTCCTCAATGCTAGGGTAAAACAGTATGGTCAACTTTCTAGCTAACTCTAGTAGTGTCCATGCTACTCTCAAGTCATTCATAATTATATTAAGGGATAATGGTAAACCAGTCTATAGATAAGGGGATGTTAGGGTTTACTGAATATTCTAAACTTAGTGATGTGTCAATATTCTAGTTGTATTTCTATTAGGAATATTACCCTAATTATCATTCTAATAACAAGGATTCCTATATTCTAGCAGGGGCTATACTCAAGGAACTATTAGGGAAGCACATGAATCAAGCAGGATGCAATTATGTAAATAGAACAGACTGGAAGGAAGATAAGTCATAGTCAATTGTGGATGAGATCCTATATTCTAATCCTATTTGCAGGCTTGCTCGGTACAGTAACGTAACCGAGACAATATGCTCTTGACCTGCATGGGCCACCACTAAAAACATGTCATGTTCCAGTCCCAAAATACGTAGGACTAGGAATACGTAACCATGCCAGCCGTATGAATATGGCACTCTAATATATGGAAACCATATCACACGTATGTTGTAATATGAATAACAATTCACCAGTGGTATAAACTATCATAAATCACAGGGTATAAGCTAATCTCATCCACAGAAAATCAAATATAATGAATAACCAATATTTGTAACCAGATCCCAAAAATAAAGTATCTAAAGAGGACTGTCGGATGGAAACAAATCCACTGCCGAACTAGAATGAAGAATAAACAAGACAAATAATATAAATACAACCTCTAACAATCACGAGGCTCGAAGAGAAGACCTCTCGCAATATAAGTAGCCAGTCTGAATCTGCGCTCCTGCAAATACTCATGAACAATACACCTGGAAAGGGACCAGGTCCTCAAAGGGACATAACAAGATACATAAAAGTATGGCATAAAGTAAATACTGTAAAAACTCCAGGGTGACCTAACCATTTAAGTTAAATGCAACTTGAGGACAACTTTGAGAGTATGAGAAAGTGTAGGCTAGACATATGTTGACGTAATTCACCAATCATGACAACTGGCTAGTATATGCCATATATGCCCCCTATAGGAGGGCGCTCAGTAATAACGTCCATCTCCGAAGAGCATGGCATCTGTATAATATAACGTCCATATCACCCCGAAGAGTGTGGCAACAGTGTAGTATATATCGTCCATATCTCTCCGAAGAACGTGGCAGCAGTATAGTATATATCGTTTATATCACTCCGTCGAGTGTGGCAGAAGTGTAAAGGAAGTAGGGTATCCTATACGCCTACTAGTCGTCCTCCCCGCCCAATGATCTATGCATGTTGTATCCACAACATACCTTAGCTACTACGTCGCGGCGTCGTAACTCTGGCTCATAGTCTATCACTGGAACAATAGCCCAACCTTACAACCAAACAAGGACAAGGATTGGGCCATCGTACCACGATAGTCTATGCTCCGCCTACTAATAACTGCTAAGTCTTCTAACATACATTTCTATTAGCAGTTATACCCTATTCGTCGTACGCCTACACATACAGGTGTCCAACCATATACGCAAGTCCGTGCCCTACATGAGACTCACAACACGTGTAAGAAATGTGTCAAGGCCTGGAAGTCATACCATTAACTCCACAACTTTAGGTGGGTCTACTAGACACTAAGTCAGACACTGTCCTAACGTCAACGCCTCCGTTGACTGCACCCGAGTCTCTCTCGGACGTGCTCAGTTATATAATATAAACATGCAAATAATAATACAGAATTTAAACAGTACAACAAGGTAAGGTATACTTTTCTGGCAAGAAGCTGCAAAATGTAACGTCCAGATGTCCAACACCTAGGACCAGAAGCTATGGCCTCAGAACAAATATCTCTGTATGCTGAAATAAATATCACCAACGTTCCCAGAATAAGTAAAATAGCTAGAAAGCACTTCCCCTTTCGTCCAATTTGGACACAGGGGCAAAACGATAATTTTGGGTCAAAGTGGACTCCACATGTGGGCCACCTTGTACCGAAAAGCGTGCCAGGGGTAGCAGTCGCTAAATAAAATAAATTATAGGTCAAACCAATTCTAAATGTCAATGTCAACTCAGCGGTACTTCCAATTTTGGATTCCGGTGAGCCGAACACAAATTCGCCCAAAAAGTCAACCGTGGGGCCCGCCAATAGGCGACTTGGTCAACTGTCTCAGAATCACGTGAAAATTGGGTCACAGGACCAGCGCGTTACCATGAGTCCAGTGGCGCAAGTTTTGTCGCATTCTGATGAGCGTGCACAAAATGCATAGGGCTTTCGCAAAAGTTGCGACACACGGATTGTCCGCGGATATGGGCTGATTCCGATGCGCAAACGCGTCCAAATCAGTTTCCGCAAACTCTCTCACGTCCGGGTACGCTGTGCGCACCTTTTGGTACACTTGGTACACGATGGAGCGGTCCCGTTTGGCGGGGCGCGCTCCGTTTAGCAATTTTTATAAATCTGAAAAAGTGGGTTTTCAGGGTTTTCCAACGAATTTAATTCTACATACTGCAGTTAAGAAATTAATGTAATTGACAGAAATTAAACTAGGTTAAGTGGTCTCCGCATACCAAAAAGAAAAATCAAACTCGGATCTCTGTGGTGGGAGATACGAATCCGGGAAGATAGGTGGTCACCGTAGTTTTCTGTGATACCCAAAAGTGGTCTTTTTCTGTCAACTTGAATGCTATTTTTGTCTAGGGTTACGTGTTGTTCGAGGTCAACTATCATACACATATTTAAGGGGGATAGGTGAGGATCATACCGATGAAGACAGGGTCGAGTTTGATTAAGAAAGGGCGCGGGAGACAGAGTCTGAACAGGGCTTCGCTGTAGTTATATTCTGCTGCGCGCGGGGTGCGCGTCACGCGGATACGGCGGTTTGGGGGCTCCGTCGGCGGCTGCTCTGGTCGGGGCTCGATGGCTGGCGGCGTCGAGGCGAGAAGAGAGAGGATTAGGGTTTAAGGAAATGAGTAGTTATATCGAGAGAGGGAGAGAGAGAGAGATCGCGATAGAGAGGGTTCTCATACGGGTCTCATCTGTTAGCGGGGGGAAAGGGGTTAATAAAAGCTGCGGCTGCTGCTGTATGATTTGCTAAAAGTGGGCGGGGTTTTAGGAGTTCTTAAGGGTAGTGGATTTTAATACCCATTAGGATTTATTTCTTTTTATTTCTTTATTAAATTCTTTTTCTTTCCTTTTCTTTTTCTTTCTAATTAAACTATATACACACACACACACACACACACATACACACACACACACACACACACATATATATATATATATATATATATATATATATATATATATACCTAGAAAATTCTAGAAAAAATAAATTTGTGCATACCATTAAGCTAACAACTGTCCAAAGGGTCTCCTACATAAAATAAATTCGGAAAAATTTCCTAATAGACCCATAAATCTCCTAAATTCCCAAATACCTAAAATAAAAATTAAATAAAATATATTTCTCCTAATTAGCTTATAATTTCTACAATTCAATTAATAAAAAAAAGTAAATACGGATTTTAGAATTAGGGGTTTTACAGTCACCACCACCTTCTACACCTTCTTCTCCGACTTTCTCCCCCCGCCTCTACACCACTCCTCGACGACCGGAGTAACCCCACACCACCAGCACCACCACAAACTTCTCCCTCTTTCCTGTCCCAGCCCGATCTCCTCCCTGAATGACCTCCTTCTCCCTGCTCAGCCTCTCCTGGCCGTACCTCCCCTCCCCCTGGTCGGACTTCGGTCAGTAGCCCATCACCAGCATCATCATCATCAACACCCATCATCATCATCAACATCATACTCTTTACCATTCATTAACATCATCATCTCTAACCCTAATCGTCCCAGTCACCATCCTCGTCATCACCATCGTCCACATCCTCATCCTCATCATCACCATCATGTAATCATCATCATCATCTCCTATCATCTTCATAATCATCACCATTATCATCATCATCATTATCACCCTCGTAATCATCACTGTCATAATCGTCATTATGGACCCGTCACCCTTGCCAGACGACTTGTAGCAGTCACCCCCGATTCCCGTGCCTGTGCACGCTGACCCCGAGGATATTGAATTATTCTACGCGACTTCTAGAGCATTGATTGTGCACACCAGAGTTCCAGGAAAATATACCTTGCCTTGTTGTACTGTTTAAATTTAATTATTATTTTAGTTGTATGTTTATTTTATAACTGTGCGCGTCCGAGAAAGACTCGGGTGCAGTCAACGGATGCGTTGATGTTAGGACTTGTGTCTGACATAGTGTCTAGTAGACCCACCTAAAGTTGTGGAGTTATCGGTATGACTCCCCAGGCCTTGACACATTTCTTACACGTGTTGTGAGTCTCATGTAGGGCACGGACTTGCGTATGCGGTTGGCCACCTGTACGTGTAGGTCGTGCGACGGATAGGGTATAACTGCTAATAGTGATGCATGTTAGAAGACTTAGCAGTTATTAGTAGTCGGAGTATAGACTATTGTAGTACGAAGGTCCAATCCTTGTCATTGGTTGGTTGTAAGGTTGGACGATTGTTCTAACGATAGACTATGATCCCGAGTTACGGCACCGATACTTGCACTCCATCTCGGTGTAGTAGCTACAGCGTGTTATGGATACAACATGCATAGATCATAGGGTAGGGAGGACGACTAGTAGGCGTATGGGACACCCACTTCCTTTATTCAGATGCCATACTCGACGAAGTGATATGGACGATATATACTATGCAGATGCCATGTTCTTCGGAGCGATATGGATGTTATACTATTCAGATGCCACATTCTTCGGAACGATATGGACGTTATATTATACAGATGCCATGCTCTTTGGAGCTGGACATTATTATATTACAGAGTGCTCTCCTATGGGGGCATATGTGGCATATACTAGCCAGTTGTCACGATTGGTTAATTACGTCAGCATATGTCTAGCCTACACTTTCCCATACACTCAAAGTTGTCCTCAAATTGCATTCACTTAGATGGTTAGCGCACCCCTTTAATTATTTAGTATTTAGTTAATAGCATGCTTCTATGTATCTTGTTATGTCCCTCTGAGGACATGGTCCCTTTCCATGGGTAGATGTTCACGAGTGTTCGCAGGAGCGCAGATCCGGACCGATTATTTATGTTCCGAGGAGTCTTCCCTTCGAGTCTCCATGATTATTGGTTGATGTACTTATATTGTGGTTGTTTTTATATTCTAGTTCGGTAATAGATTTGTTTCCATCCGACTGTCATCTTTAGACACTTTATATTGGGATCTAGTTTCATAGATATCGGTTATTTATTTTTATTTGATTTCAGTGGATGAGATTTAGTTATGCCCTGTGACTTGTGATAAATATTTACCACTTATGAATTATTGTTCACGATACAGCGTATGCATGTGTTATGATTTCCATATATTGGAGTTGCCATATACATGCGGCTGGCATGCTTACGTGTCCTAGTCCTACATATTTTGGGACTGGGGCATGACATATTTTTAGTGGTGGCCCATGCAGGACGAGAGCATATAGTCTCGGTTACGTTATTGTACCGAGCAAGCCTGCACCTAGGATTAGAGTATAGGATCTCATCCACAATTGACTATAACTTATCTTCCTTCCAGTCTGTTCTATTTAAATAATTGCATCCTGCTTGATTCATGTGCTTCCCTAATAGTTCCTTGAGTATAGCCCCTGCTAGAATATAGGAATCCCTGTTGGTAGATGATAATTAGGGTAATATTCCTATTAAGAATACAACTAGGGCATTGACACATCACTAAGTTTAGAATATCTAGTGAACCCTAGCATCCCTTATCTATAGATTGGTTTACCATTATCCCCTGATATAATTATGAAGGACTTAAGAGTAGTATAGGCAATACTAGGGTTAGCTATAAATCTGACCATATTGTTTGACCTTAGCATTGAGGAACCAATAGAAATTCAAGGTTGAATAATAGGACCAAACTTAACTTTTATAGTGAGATAGTATTATAGAACTATTTAGTTTCTTTTCTTGATATTAGCAAACAGTGCCTTAGGAAGCCAAGAGGAATGAATCTAAAATTTTCCTTGATCATACCTCGAACACAGATATTAGCATACCACTTTCCCTTAGGAAAACCATGATATTATCTAGAGTCCCTCTATTTTTCAATTCAAATCTTGTTCCTCTAAAAACTTAGCGCTCACTATATTTGCGTGACGACTAATTATGTTCTTCTATTCTTCATCTTTTTGTGCCACCTAACCTTTCTGATTTTAGGCCAAGTAATTTTATCTTATGTTAAGGATATATAGTTTGCTAGGATTATAGTTGTAATCTTGAACTTTGAATTATGTGCTTGGTAGTTAGAACTTGATAGTTTGAGTTGTTCCTTTAGATTATGATCTGGTTATTCTTAGTTTTAATCATGTAACATGTACCCAACTCAATATAGGTTATATCCACTTTTTCCTTGAAGGCCAGTAACTTTTCCATTCTTACTGTTGACACATGTTCTATGAGCACTAAGATTAAGACTTAAGGTGACCATTACCTATATAATGTAATAGGAGACCCTAATAAGTACCAAGATCCTTTCCGCATATACCCCAATAAGAGTTCATACTTTATTTATAAGAACAAGGTTATTTTGTAGATTTCCCTTAAGATGTCACAGTATTAGTTTATTATCTGGGTAGTATGCCTCACAACCTAGTAACACATAGTCCTCTTGACTCATTATTGAAGTATAACTGAGTGACATTAACTGTATACTAGCATAAGACGATAGTGCTTAGTCAGACTATAGAACTTAGAGGCCCATACCTCTATATGGTCGACTAGCGACTTAGACAAGGAGTTAGTATGACGACTGTAGAGATTGTAGAGCCTTATCTTCTTGTAAACTTGAATTATTTTGTAATTTCCCTCATCATAATCTAGCGTACTTATATTTGTTGTACTACCTTGACTTATGCTGCTATTATAGCCTAGTTTTGCAAGCTTATTCTTTATCGAGCTTGTTCATGACATATGTATTATTGGAGTGCTACACTAATACATTTCAGAATCAGTGTATTACGGTCTGATCAACCATAGTGCGCTTGGTTCGCCCTTCATATAACTACTTTACATGGATTAAGATATATAGTGATTAGTAGACGAATGTACTTGTCCTCTAGATATGTCTGAGCATATCGTATCAGTTACATAACTGTACTGATATGAGCATGCAAATAGGCATTACCAAAATAGTATTTCAATCCACAACTGCCTTGACAATTCCCATTTGAATTCTTTAAATGCCTTGATCCCCACACTTCTATTCTATTACCTCCCCCTTGAACCCTTTATTATTGTTTTCCGTCTTCCCTTATTTCGGAAAGACGAAACCTCGTGCTTAGTATAAGTTTAATATATAGAGAGTACTAGATATACCCCATAGGCCAATCACATTACTAGATGACTGCCTTTTATAACTGATTAAGGGTATATCATATATCATATATTTGGTGTTTAAATTTTTGTGGATTGAGTAACATGATTAATTAAATTTGAGGAATAAGTTTTCTTAAATATAAGAGCCTTATGTGATAGATGGATAAATTCTAAGTTGGGTAGAAGTTGCATTGTCAACTCGAGAGAAATTTTTTTTAGATTATGATCAAGCAAGATTAGATTGAGAGACTAGGTCATTTTAAATGTTGAGAATTTTAGAAGAACAATTAAGATGATGAGGATTTAATGAATTATTTAAAATTTTGATATTGTGGACCAAATATTTATACTTGAGTACATGATTTAAAATTTTAAAACTGAAGATTGAATCATCGATTTAAATCTTAAGGAAAATAAATAGAACTCTAAACATGAACATGGACGAATTGAATTCCAATTTTGATGATTGAATTAAAAAATTAAATTTTGATTCTTGGATTGCCTATTTGAAATATTGAGGATATGAATTGCATTTAAAATTTGAAGAGTACAAAAATCACAAGTTGAAAATAGAAATAATATGTGGTTATAATTGTTTTTTAGAGGAGATTATGATAACTGGAGATTGCGATGTAAATTTTTATGTGGGATGTCATATAGATTCTAATTAAATTGGATGTTGATGATTTGAAAAAGTGAGAAGAGATTACGATAGGTTGAATTTTGATTTGAACAGTGATTATCTTAATTTTGAAGTGATTACAAAGGATTTGATTAGAATTTTAATTATCACAAAGAGATTGCGATTGACTTGCCTTATGTACGTGAAGGATTAACAAATTATGCCTTATTTTAATTTTGAGGACGAAATTATTTTAAGTTAGGTAGATTATAAACTCCCTCACCCAAAATTAGACCTACTCGGCATAGATAGAGAAGCTGGACTAGTTTGTATCCAATTGGAAATAAGACACGACATTTTATTTTAATTATACAATATTTATATCACATAGTGTACCTTACCGTTGCTTCGATAATTGGAGCACTACACTAGCCACTGTCTTCCTACAAATTTAACACCATTGCCCTAGACATGACCACCATCTATTCTGACCTTTGTGTAACTTATAATTATGCTCTCATGTGCTATATTTTAGTCGCACAACATTCGTCACGGACATTTATATTTAATTCTAAATAAATACGACTTTGTATCCTTGTGCGTTCCAATCGAAATTGGAGACATAATCTTGACCCATTTCGTACAACCCAATTTATGATAAAATTCTACTCTGAGCCCTCTATGTCCATGACACTTATGTCCCACCTAATTTTAGTCCCATGTACTTCTAATTAATTCCAGAACACCTTGCGCATTTATTTTAATTAATTTAAATCCAATTTCCATCTTTGTGCAATTTTCCAATTGTTAGGCACTTTTATGCAAAAGTGCATTGAGGTGTCCATACCATTGGATATGACACATGAAGAAACCTATTTTTCGTTCATACGAATTTTTTTCCCATAATTTTCGTAATGTGTAATGCGCACATTGCCCCCTTATTTTAAACCTAGTCCTTGCATTTAAATAATGCAAATTATAGCCCTCCCAAACATCCCCATGTGAGTCCAAGGCCCAACCCAAGAGGATGTTGACCAAAGTCAAATTTTCTAGGTCAACCTCAAGCCAACCCTATTTTCCATACATTATATAATCTTTTTCCCCTTTTATATTTTTTTCTAAAACCTAAAACTAGCTATCAGCCGCACCCCCCATCTTACTATTCATCATCCTCCTTCTCTGCCAATGCCGGAGGTCGACCTCGCTATCATCGACCGGACCACGAGCCGCCGACCTCGCCATCTCGACCCCACTCACAGCAGACTCTGACTTTCCGGCCCTTATCTTCTCTACCCTGTTGCACGAACCACCTCCACCATCACGACAACCCGACAGATCCTGTAACCACCACCACCACCTTCTACACCTTCTTTTCCGACTTTACCCCCCTGCCTCTACACCAATCCTCGACGACTGGAGTAACCCCACACCACCAGCCCCACCACAAACTTCTCTCTCTTCCCTGTCCCAGTCCGACCTCCTCCCTGAGTGACCTCCTCCTCCCTGCCCAGCCTCCCCTGGCCGGACTTCGGTCAGCAGCCCATCACCAGCATCATCATCATCATCAACACCCATTATCATCATCAACATCATACTCTTCACCATTCATTAACATCATTATCTCTAACCCTAATCGTCCAAGTCACCATCCTTGCCATCACCATCGTCCACATCATCATCCTTGTCATCACCATCATGTAATCATCATCATTATCTCCCATCATCTTCATAATCATCACCATTATCATCATCATCATAACCCTCGTAATCATCACTGTCATCGTCGTCATTATGGACCCGTCACCCTTGCCAGACGACCTATAGCAGTCACCCCTAATTTCCGTGCCTGTGCATGCTGACCCAGAGGACATTGGATTATTCTATGCGACTTTCGGAGCATTGCTTGTGCATACCAGAGTTCCAGGCAAGTATACCTTGTCTTGTTGTACTGTTTAAATTTAATTATTATTTTAGTTGCATGTTAATTTTATAACTGTGTGCGTCCGAGAAAGACTCAAGTGCAGTCAACGAATGCGTTGACCTTAGGACTTGTGTCTGACCTAGTGTCTAGTAGACCCACCTAAAGTTGTGGAGTTATCTGTATGACTCTCCAGACCTTGACAAATTTCTTACACGTGTTGTGAGTCTCATGTATGGCACGAACTTGCGTATGCGGTTGGCCACCTGTACGTGTAGGTCGTGCGACGGATAGGGTATAACTGCTAATAGTGATGCATGTTAGAAGACTTAACAGTTATTAGTAGTCGGAGCATAGACTATTGTAGTACGACGGTCCAATCCTTGTCCTTGGTTGGTTGTATGGTTGGACTATTGTTCTAACGATAGACTATGAGCTAGAGTTACGGCACCGATACTTGCACTCCATCTCGGTGTAGTAGCTACAGCGTATTGTGGATACAACATGCATAGATCATTAGGCGGAGAGGACGACTAGTAGGCGTATGGGACACCCACTTCCTTTATTCAGATGCCACACTCGACGGAGTGATATGGACGATATATACTATGTAGATGCCATGTTCTTCGGAGCGATATGGACGTTATATTATACAGATGCCATGCTCTTCGGAGCTGGACGTTATTATATTACATAGCGCCCTCCTATGGGGGCATATGTGGCATATACTAGCCA
The DNA here is from genome assembly GCA_036927795.1 of Iris macrosiphon. Classification (NCBI taxonomy): domain Eukaryota; kingdom Viridiplantae; phylum Streptophyta; class Magnoliopsida; order Asparagales; family Iridaceae; genus Iris; species Iris macrosiphon. The sequence goes on from JAYESA010000001.1 coordinate 59,085,224, forward strand.
GTTGTTATGATTGGTGAATTACGTTAGCAAATGTCTAGCCTACACTTTCCCATACACTCAAAGTTGTCCTCAAATTGTATTCACTTAGATGGTTAGCGCACCTCTTTATTTATTCAGTATTTACTTTATGGCATGCTTTTATGTATCTTGTTATGTCCCTCTGAGGACCTGGTCCCTTTCTAGGTGTAGATGTTCATGAGTATTCGTAGGAGCACAGATCCGGACCGGTTACTTATGTTCCGAGGAGTCTTCCCTTCGAGTCTCCGTAATTATTGATTGATGTACTTATATTGTGGTTGTTTTTATATTCTAGTTCGGTAGTGGATTTGTTTCCATCCGACTGTCATCTTTAGACACTTTATATTTGGATCTAGTTTCATAGATATCGGTTATTTATTTTTATTTGATTTCAATGGATGAGATTTAGTTATGCCCTGTGACTTATGATAAATATATAACACTTACGAATTATTGTTCACGATATAGCGTACGCATGTGTTATGGTTTTCATATATTGGAGTTGCCATATACATGCGTCTGGCATGCTTTCGTGTCCTAGTCCTAGGTATTTTGGGACTGGGGCATGACAATTCCTGTGGATGAGATTATTACCATAGCCCATATTGTTGTTTTATAACTTAAGTACACCATGATGGGTCCATGCCCATCGGTGTGTGCTGCTGGCCATTGCCACGTGTCTAGTCCCATGGTATTTTGGGACTAGGATGTGACATCTGGTCTGAGCCGTCTCTCCTCCGATAGCCACCAGTGATGTCCATTGTCCGTCAACTGCAACCGGACGATAGTCATCCAATGCTCCCTTGGAAGCTCAGCTGTTTCCAATTGGTGTTGAGTATTTGTGAGCCACTCATGAACTTCAGTGGGCTCCTCCTTGCTTCAAAAGGTATGGGGCTTTAGCTGGCAAAAATTGGTGATAGATCCCGTCGATGGCTGTCTAGTTGGTGGTTTTGCCTGCTCCAGTGCGGTCACTATACTATTTCTCAGGTTCTTTGCCTTGTGACGCTGAGCCTCTTGATGCATCTGCTATTGGGCTTGCATCATTGCGTAGAATATTTGGAACATCTGTTGACCATCCATAGGCTGTCCTGATGGAAAAAAAGGGGTATCGATGGAGTAAACTGCGGCGGTAGTGGAATATCGTCTCGCTAGAATCTTGAGGTATGTTGACCTACTTGATTGTTTTGTTGAGCTGATTGACCTCCACCCACTGGTATCACTTCATCGTTATAGGTGACAACTGCAACTTGTGGTATTCCTACGGGAGTTTCTTCGTTTGCTTGTGAATCCATTACTCTGTATCCAAAATAAACTATAAGAGGCGCACAGAGGAATCAAGGCATGATGCAAGTCAAAAAATTATTTAAAGTCGATATAGAGGTCAAGAACGAATCAATCAAGTGGATAAGATCCTATAATTTATCCTAATCGCAGGCTTGCTCGGTCCCTTAGTTGAAACCGAAGCAATATAGTTGTAGACCTTCATGGGCCACAACAAAAACCATGTCATGCCCCAGTCCCAAAATGCCGAGGGACTAGCCACATGGCAATGGCCAACAATACACTCTAATGGCCAAACCCAATTTAATATACCTGTTAGAGTGTACTTAAGCTGTAAAATAATTATAAAGGTCTACGATACATGTCACAGTCTAATTCTAATCTCATCCACAGAAGGTAAACATAAATATCAATTATCAAACTAATCAAAGAGAAATATAATCCAACAAGTCTCAACAAAATGTTACGGGGAACAACCCAAATATAAGTTTAGTACAATAATCCAAGAGACAGGAAATAGAGTATGTAGAAATAGAAATGACTGAGTATATAACAAAATACTCAGGAGAAATCCATTGACATCACCTCATCCTCTCGTGCTGGTACTGTTCCAATGTCTGCTTTTGTCTCGTATACCTCGGGGTAGATCTCCTCTGCTAAACCTGGGGACATAATCCGGATTCAGGCTCTCAGGGGACATAACAAGGTACAAGAATAACTCAAGCCAAATAAAATGCAATATATAAAAATATATCAACAGGGCAAACTATGTAACCATCTATGTAAAATGAAAATAAGAGCATTAATCATACTCATGCCGAAACTACTATAGGCTCTTTGTCGGGGAAACCCATAGTAGCATTTATTATCTCGAAGGGCCAGTACGTGTTCCAAAGCTCTAGTCAGAGCTAAGGCACTCCCAGAATATCTATATATATATATATCTATATATATATATCTATATATATATATATATATATATATATAACATAATCAGCCTTTAGTATGGTAAAACTCTCCCCACCCAATGTAACCTCACGTCTCATGTCCATAACACGCAAGATCATGACCTCTAGCTAATACATCGAGTCATAATAATATCTATGTTTATGCAATATCTTGTCACGAATCATGTATGCCTATACAGAATTACCAGGAATAACTTAGAAAAGAGTCTGTCACATGAATAGTGTCAAGTATCCTATGGTATGACGTACTTGGTAAAGCAAGCACGTAAATATATGATCGAGATAACAACTCTCTATGTGACGTTACACGACTCCGCGTACGGCGTCGACACCCAAATATTATTCGAACGTTAAGCAACGTCTCACGGTCCTGGGTTGAATAGGTACATCACAGAAAATAAATCAAGCAAATAATATTAAGGCAATTACTGTAAGTTTGGCAAGGTACACTTGCCTCGGGTTTGAATTCCTTCAATTGCTCCGATGTATGTAAAATCTTCAGGTACGCCTCCGGATGCTGAAAAAACATTACCATCACTCTCAGAAGACATAAAATAGCTAGGATTGACTACCTATAAGTATAATTTGGACACAAAGATAGAAATGATAGTTTTTAGTCAAAGCGGGATTCACATGTAGCCTACTTTGCACCGAAAAATGTGCTAGAGACAAAGTTCTCTAAATTCGTCAAACTTAGTGTCTACAAGTCCAGAACTATAATACGAACCCAATAGAATATCCAGAACTGGATTTCGATGAGCCGATCACAAAATTGCCCGTCAAGTAGAGCCGTGGAGCCCACGATACGGGATTTCGTCAACGTTCTCAGAATCGAACCAAATTTGGGTCATAGGACCAGCGTAATGCTATGAATCTAATGGCATAAGTTTCGTTGTGAAACGACAAGCACACACGAAGTTACAACGAGTGTCAGAACAGGCCCAATACGAGTTTTTTTTACGAATTTCGGTGTGCACGCACATCCAAATTAACTTCTGCAAAATTTTACACGTCCATATTGACGATACGCGCCTTTTGATGCAATTTGCATATGACAAAGTTGTCTCATTTAGCGGAATGCATCCCATTTTGAGAAAAAATTGGATTTTAAAAACCAGGTTTTTGGTCGACTTTACCCACAAATAAAACACAACATACAACAAATTAAAATAAACTAATTATACGGTTTAAAACTCGGTTATATTGTCTAATTTACTTTTCAAGTAGAATTTTAAAATAATAACCAGGTTGGGAGAAAAATGGCAATAAACATAGGGGCTTTGGGACAATTTTTGAACTCCGAAATTAAGTTATTTTCCTGTTTTTGCGTCACAGTTTAAGATCGACTCAGGATACGACACCCCAATCTAATTATACAGGGTTCGAGAGGGTCATGTGATCTTCACATAGGATTCGACAAAATGAAATTTGGATCAATATACAGGGAGATACGCGAGTGGGAATAGGCATACCTCGCTGTTGTTCGTGAACTGGGGCGTGTTCGCGGCGGTGTTCGTCGACGGCGTACGGCGGCGTGCGGTGGTCGTCGGTGGCCTGCGGAGGTTGTCGAAGTCGTGGGGAGCTTGGGGAGATGCGGGGGTGGTCGAGCGGTGTATATATAAGGGGAGTGGGGCAGTTCTGTAAGGGAACGAGGGGGTCGTGGGGGTGTCGGGAACGGAGGAGAGGTCGTGCGGGTGTAGGGAGGTGGTTGTCCACTGTAGCAGTGGGTAGGGTCGGGTCGGGTCAGGTATAGGTAGGTTTGGATCCAATAGGGTGGGGTTGGGTTCAGTTTCTTTTAATTTGGTTTGGTTCGGTTCAATCTGGTTCAGTCAGGTTTATCTAAAAATAATGTTATTAGCTATTTAAAAATAGTTTTTGAGACCAATAAATTCTAGAAAAATTACACAACATTATATTATTAATCATACAATAAAAAAAAATTACAATATTTTATAATTTAATTTATTTCCCAAAAATATTAATCCTTTGAAGAACATTTATTTATAATTAATAAAAAATACAGAAAATCTCGAAAAAATTATTTTTAAATTTTTAAATTTTTTTTGGTGTTTACATGTAGCATATGTTACCATCTCATTTGTAATGCTAAGATAAGCTCGTGCTTCCTGCAAAGCACGTCGGGCATTCTAAATGCCTAAGGACTCATTAAGGCCTAAAGCCATCTTCTTACAAGATTTGCTCTATACGAAAAGCAAACAATATACCACAGAGGTTCTGGAACCCAGTCTCAACAATGACTCAAAAGACTAACCTATGTGCCTGATATTTCTTAGTCAATGATCCTTCCTTGAACCCAAATGTTGGATGCCTAGTAGATTTCTTTTTAAACTAATAGCATAAAACTTTATGGTATTATTATAAAGACATAATATCATAAATCTTTTAAACTCAGTTGCTTTGATGTGTCCTCAACCAACTGGCGCTTGAGATATTTAGTGAATGGTTATGTCAGAATTTTTTTGGCTATGAACATCAACCCCTGCGATGATGTCATCTCACTTTATGTGCTCATTCAATGTTGTGTGATGAAGTCGTACTATCCTCTTCTTACCAATGAAAAGATTATTTGATACCCCTGCTACAGTCGTCTGTTGTCGCAATAGATCGCTATGATTGAAATATATATACTAACCTAAAAAAGATCATACATGATCTTTCAAAGTCAATCTACTTCTTTCGTTGCAACTGCTAGAGCATAGAACCCAAACTACATAGATGAGTGGGATAGCAAAGTCTATTTTTTTGACTTCCATGATATAGCAGCTCCACATATAGAGAAGACGTATGACCTTCTTTGGTCCTCTTGTTCTTTTCTTCTGAGCACCAACTTGTATTACTGAAGCCTTCCACTATAGCTGGAAAACTGATATAGTATAATACATACTTCTGGGTCCTCTCGAGATATTTCATAAGTCTCTTCACAGTTTTTTAGTGTTCTATTGTGATACCCGTCTCACTACCTTAGTATTATTGTATTTTATCTGGTATATGTGTGTTATAGCTGTATAATTGATTCCCGTATAATTTATAGATTTTTCTAGTTGCTTTCATGTAATTTCTAGATTTGTGCTTGGCGACTCTCTCTTATTATATATAGCCTTCCCTTTCTCTCTCCTCCTCATTATTATTCCTTTCCTTCTCTTTCTTAATTTTTCTTCTTCCTCTTTCATCTCCTCTCCCTAGACGAGAGCATCCAGAGGTCGGCCTTCCCATTCCTTTTGGTGGTAGTAGTAGTAGCTTAGTAGTGGGTTTAGGCAAGTATATCTTGCTAATGAGAAAGAACTTGCACTTTTAGCCACTCTTGCATTTTATTAGTTTATATTGTGCTATAGGAACTGCTTTTCATATTTACTTATTGTTATTTTCGGTTTTGATGCCTTGGTTGGAGTAGATCTAAGTTTCATGTTTAGAACTTCCATGAGTTTACTTGGAATTGATCTCTTAAAACTTGTTGTTTTCAAAAACTAGTAGTTCCATATTGATGAGCACTAGATTTCATGCGATTTTAAACTTTACTTTGCTGGATTCGGACTTGGAATGAGGATTTCATGGAAAAAAATAAGTTTTCAGAATTGAAGGCTTTTCTGTAAACCCCCTAAATTTTAATTTGTAATTTTAGTATTTTATTAAATTTTTGAATTCCTTTTGACTTTTTTGTTGGTTAATTAGAAAATAACTGCTTTAATAAAATTAATTATATAAATACTTATTTAGAATTATTTTTAGACAATTTTAGAAATTTTTGGATTTTCTAGAATTTTTGGATAATTAAAACCTAGAAAACATTATTTTTTAGGGCTTTCATGATTTACTGTAAGACCATACTTGCATATTTTTCTATCAAACATTTATTTTATGGTTAAAATTCTTAAATATATTTTCTGTAATTTATTTGGAATTTTTTGGAATTTATTAGAATTTATTTGGTTTTAAAATAGCATAATAACTAATTTTCTTGGACTTTTAGAATTTACTGTAGAATCCTATGACCATAAAATGACCCTAAGTATTTTTTTAGTGTTTATAATGATATTCTACGTTTTATAGAAATTTATAATATTTTACGTATTTATTTGAAGTTATTTGGATTATATATACATTTAATATTTGATATATGCTAATTTAGTGTTAATAGATATAAATAAGATTTGATATAGATTATTTAAATAAAATATATCAATAGATTATATCTATTATCTAAGATAAATTTAAATACGATTATAATTTTTTAGATAAATCTAAACTATAATTTAAATTAATCATAATCCTAAGTCTATTAGGAAATCAACTTTATCCATATCATATCCTAACAAATCAAGTCATACCTATTTAAATTAAACCATATCTATTAAGGTAAATGAATTAGAAATATATATACATATATATATATATATATATATATATATATATATATATAATTCTTTTACTTTTTCCTTCTATCATTAAAAATCCATCTTATTTTCGTCCAAAAATAGCCCAAATTTGCCACAAAATAAGCCTTATTTTTTTAGCAGACCATATCTCCTAGATCCGGACTCCAAAAGCATTCACGTTTCTTACGTTAGAACTATATCAAGGTAAAAATTCTGAATATATAATTTTTTTCATAAAATTATGAATATTAAATTCTAAAAAATTCGTAGAGTACAGCATGTCCAAACATAGATGCGTCTCGGTGTTTTCACTATTCCGGGAGAACCATGAATCTGAATTATGAACCGTTTAAAGTTTCAAAAATATAATGTTGAGACCCTCAACATATATTTTTCCCAAAATTTATTTCGAATTATTTCTATGCTTTTAATTCTGTGCAACTTCTATGTTAGCAATCAACCCACGTTGCGCATTACGATTTTGTGTGTATAATAATTTTCAAATAATTTTGAATCTGGACGAGCCATATATTCTAGCAAACTTGTGACACTAAAATATATAAAAATTCATTCACAAAAGTTAAGTTTGGGTCTGTTGACTTTTCGATCAACGGATTGCCTCGATTTGGGTGCCACATATCCGGAATTCGTAAAATTATTTTTCTTTAAAACCAAAATCTAGGATTATCCTTAAAATTAGAATATAATTAAATTAAATTAGTATTATAGGTGATTTTATTCAAAATTAAACTAGATTATATTAGAAAATATATTCAACCATTTTTGTAAATCTAACTTGTTTAATTTATGTGATGGATAAAACGGACGATGTATAGAGTTTCGACTTCATCCTTTTTCGGAGCAGGTAAGATACCTTGCCAACTTTTGTACAGTTTATTTACATGCATTTTTTCCATTATTTCTATGAGTACATGTCTCTATTTCTATTTTGCGAGTATGCCTTGCCAAGTTTTCAATTTCATATAGCATATTTAAATTGATGCACTTATTTTATGATCTATATTTGTTTTCATAGATTCAATGATTCTAGTCTTAGATATTATTTTCATTATTACTTGATTATAGACACTTTTCATAGACAATGTATTAGTTTGGATAGCAATGGATTGTATAGACCCACATGAGTGTGAGACGCGCGCGCGAGAACAATTATACGTGTATGAACTGCTTTTCCTTATCTCGTTTTCATTTTAACCTAGTGTATACGAAGGATTGGGTTATGTTGTTATCCTAGTGGCCACGAAGGTCTATGGTTTGACTCGTCTAGCCGTAGTTCGCTGAGGGCTATGGTGGTTTGACCTCGTTTCCTTTTTTGCAGTTTACACATACATAATTGTTCTCATATACGTACCATATTTATGATAGTTTAAACCTTTGTATGATACCATATTGCTTTGTTTTTATGATACTGTTTATATATTGTACATGTGGCATATTTCTATGTATCTTGTTACGTCCCTCTGAGGATCTGGTCCCTTTTCAGGTGTAGACGATCATGACTATCCGCAGGAGCACGGACAAGGACTTACTACTTCTTTCTCTTTCGAGGAGGTCTTCCCATCTAGCCTCTCAGATCATTATATGATATACTTACTATATTCTCTTTCATATTCGTTTGGTAGTAAATTTGTCTCCACCCAACTATTAGTTCTTCTCGACTATTTTATACTTGGTTCATTGCCATATTTGGTTATTTATTTATATTTTGTTTTGTGGATGAGATTAGTATTGCCTATGACTTATGACATTATATACTATTTGCGAATTATTATTCATAATACAACGTACGTATGTGTTATGGTTTTTATATATTGGAGTTGCCATATACATACGACTGACATGCTCACATATTCCTAGTCCTTCATATTTTGAGACTGGGGCGTAACATTTTTTATGGCTGAAACTTATGGTTCTGGCACGAAGGAGTTCAATGCGGCCCGCTTGGCAGGCGGCCTGGACTTCTCGCTACATGTCAGTATGTGGCCATCTTGTTGGACGCATGACAGAATCTACACATGTGTTCCTTAGCTAAATGCATGAAACTTGAACGAATGAAATTTCTCTATGTTCAAAGGATTTCATGCGGCCAAGTGTGTATGCGGCCAAGAGGAGCATACGACTAAGTCATCCATGTGGCCCGGAGCTTTGTGTTCCTCTTTTCTTCGAACGTATGACTCAACACAGCCTTGACACAACTTTATATGATTTTGTCTTTTCCTTCTGATTATTTTTCTTGGCCAGTCATATCGGCCACTTCTCTGATACGGTCAGTCACATCAGTCACTTTTTTGACTTTATATTTATTGTCTGTCACTCACCTTGTCTCGAGGAGTGGTTTTGCATATCCCATGTAGTCAGTGTGCTGCATGCGGCTAACTCTTGCATGCGTCCAGCTTGTTGCATGCGGCCAGCTTACCCATGCGCCTATGATACTTGTAGTAGCTTAACTTCTTATAATTTATTCTCTTATGGCTTAACTATTTTTATTTTTAGCCTATTTTGTTTAATTGTTATGGATGCAAACTTTATCTAAATTGCTTATAACTCGATTTATGACAACTTGCCAGAACCTAGAATTTCCTGAACATGTATTATATTGACACTGTTAATCTTGAACACTCGATACCAGACTTGCATTGATATTCCTGATAATAGCTTGTCGTATCGAGTTAAACTGATATGTACAGATATTCCTAATAGTGGCTCAACGAAGCGCACCCCTGAGATGCTAGAATTTCCTGAACTAAAATGCTTGAACTGATAAGATAAATTCCCGTAGTTGATTTGCTTGCTCCTGTCCTGAATGTACTTGTTAAGCAACTGTCCTGTCCTGTATCATGTCTAAGGCAAATTTTTAAGCACTACGGTCAGGAATTCTTAACAACTTGCCCAGGATAACAACTAGAATAATGAATTAGAAGCATCTAGAGAGATATCCTGGCTACATGTAATCTTGGTATCCAAGCGACACTTGATAGATTTGGAGCTCTCCATCGTGAGGGACACACTTTCAGCATATCGTCGAGTGTTGCATTTACCTGTAAATTAATATACCTGATATAATCTATTTTATGTATCCTTACGCTTGGATAACCCAGATAGTCTACATAAACTGTGGTTGTATGGAATCTCAAACTATATGTGTTAGTTACTAGGACAGTGATAAACCTAGTTAGGTAATAATAGCAAACCGTAGGGCATGATTGGCCGTGATTGCTTGATTTCTAGTCTAGTCCTGTCCTGATTTATTTAAAAATTAATCCAAAAATTGTAACCTAAGTACTGCTTTCAGATATCCTTGTTTAAATACTCTAGAACTGTTTAACTATTATTCTACCTGCTGCACTTATTTAAATGTTCCTTGTGTTATTTCTTACTAATTTGTATGCCTGCTGGTTTTAGTTCCTAAGTTGGCTCCCTAATGGTAAAACCTATTTTGGGGTATGACTCCACTAGTTTTGTATGGCCAGATTTTGGAGCTGGACCACAGGATCTCCCGTACTTTCTGCCTCAAGATGGTGAACACCAAGAGCACCCAAGGACATGAGTGAGTTTTGTTACGACCCGCACCCGGTGTAAGGGTACTAGTCGGAAACAACGCCCAGCCTATGCCGCAGAATCGGCGGTAGAACGCTGTCTAGATAATCTATCTAACAATATATTGAACCACCAATAATGATAGTATACTCAATCACAGAACTAAGAAAGAAATGAGCATGAATCAGATAAGAATAGAATAGTCACAATACAATTCATGAGTCTAAAATACATCAATGAGTCAAAAAAATACAGAAATAAGCTGGAGACAAATCCAGTACAAAAGAATACTACGAGGCTACAACTCCAGGATCAACTGTCTCAGTTGGGATAAGTCCCTATTGAGCCAGGGTCTCAAAATCTAAACCCACAACATCCTGGGGTCCATAAAAGGTAGGGTACACTCCTCAGTGTCATCTAGAAAAATATATCCAGTCAGGAAAGGAGCAGATTAATGATAAAAACTATGTAACAGTAAATAGCTGTGGATAAACAAGATGCACAATAGATATAAGAGATATATATACAATAAGGAAATACTGGAAATAAATACAATAATGAACAATATGCCAATGAAACAATAATACTAATGACTAAGTGTGTGAGTACTAGCTTAACATGTGATAGGCTTGGGCAAGATGCAATGCGGCCTGGCTAATCATACGTGCGGTGTATGATCAACACTATTCTGTAATATATACTTTATTCAATAGGGATATTGATCACATATCTATACTAATACTCTCCACCCCCGACTGGTATAATAGATCCAACCACGGTATGCTATGGCACTAGATTCCCCAAGAAGAGAGCGACTCCTCCCAAAAATTGGTGTCTGTACATGTACAAGATAACCAATAAAATAATACTTGCACCATATACACCATATACCAAGGAATAACATCTCATGACGAGATCTGGATATTCCAATCCGTGTAACCATAGTGTCAAGAGAACATGGATATCTACACTAGATACAGTGAACATAGACGATATCATAAATGAGAAACTATCAGAGAATGTACTCGCCTGAAGTTTAATGAACAGTCTCACAGATGTCTGACTCGGTGCCTCGAAGACCTAGATATGGAATACAACATCAATACAAGGTCCCGAAAAGAGAACAAGTTAAACTAGTCAACTTCTAGGTCAATAAGTCAATTCTAAGTCAAAAGTCAACTATGGTCAACTCTAAAGTTAACTAAAGTCAACTATGGTCAACTATGGTCAAACCAAGGTCAACTATCTATTTCTAGGTTACACAAGTCTAGTACCAAAATCTTGGATCAAAAATACTACAATCTAAGTCCTAGGAACCACAATCTAAAATATTAGGATACCGTATCTTCGGATACGTGAATCCAAGATAAACCTCACAATACCTATATATCAATAATAAAGTATATAATATAGAATATTAAATACAATAATTAGGAATCATGGTTTTGAACCAACTTGGTATCCACACAAAGTAATGCTCAAGATACATAGATATAGTATTTACTCTTATACCTAATATATTATATATAAACTAATATATTATACAATTAAAATTATAACAATACTAGTATTATATCTCACAATACATATATATATATATATATATATATAATTATCACATATAAAATATAAACTAAAACTGCCTAACTGTCACTGAAAACAGTGTGTTAAAACACTGATTTTCAATAAACAGACCCTTTAGTGATAGTTCCAACTGTCACTGCAAAAGCCATCGCCTAAACCGCTGTATAAAAACCCACTGTCACTTAATTGGTGACAGTTAACAACTGTCACAGAAAATCGTCGCCACTGCTATTCAAAATCCCGCCCGCAGCATTAATGACAGAACTGTCATTAAATGCTCAGTGAGCTACAGCGGCTGCTGCTGCTGTTTAATGACAGAATCTGTCTTTAATGCAGCCGTCGCCTAAAAGTAATTAATATATATAAATATATATCTATATTAATATATAAATATATAAATCAATATATATATATATATATATATATATATATAAAACAAATAAATAATATATACTTATATATACATAATCCTATACATATAAATAAATATTAAAAGCTACAATACACATTCCATGTGCTAATGTACATATTTTAACATGGCTAAATGCACACATAAAAATACATTCATTTATATACAATTAATTATATAATAATTATAATTAATATAATCACTCATTTAAACACATAAATATATTTTATAAAACATTTATATATAATTTATTTTATTAACATAAGTTGTAACATATATAAATGCATGTAAAAAAAGCTACATATATATTTATACATTATATTAGCACACATATAAATACATAGATCTATGCTACAATAAATATCATAATAATTACACTAAAATAAATATATAACATCTATATATATTTACTAATTATAATTTAAGAATTAAAGCATAAATAATTAGATCTACACATAAATACACACAAATGGAGAGTATCACACCGTATCCCACTAGATCTAGGATACGCATGCGACACGAGTCCAACACACAACCAATTGTATCTCGAAGGACACAAACAAGTCACAAATATTATTTATGAACAAATTAAAGTGTCAAATGTAGATCTATGTGTCCGTGTCAAAATATGACATGTACAAAGTCCCGTGTCGGAGGAAAAACCCCCAAAACGACACGTATCACCAAATTATTTGGATACGACCTACACGTACCCAATTGTGGACACAACACTAGCTCCAAACACATAAGTACATGCCCAATTGATCTATAGGATCAATTGACACACACAACAAAATGTCAATTCGAAATTCCCACAAAATTGACACAAAAAGCACCATAACTTTCTCCATGGGTCTCCTATGAACACAAAACCAAGTCCTATGGGTAGTACATACATATGGGTTAATTTTACATGATTAAATCTCAGATTTAGAAGCTATTTTAAGGGAAAAGAACTAAATTATACCTATTGGGAGATGGATTCCCAATAAAACCTCCAATTGAAATAAAATTGCTTCCAAATTGTAGATCCTTGCTTCCTCCTTCTAGATCCTTTCTTATCAACTTTCTAATGGTAAATTGGAAAAGAATTAGAATAAATTTGGTAGGAAAATGGAATGGGAATAAAAGGAATTTGGTAGTGAAAAATTCTAGATCTAGATTTGGAATAAAAATGAGAGGAGAGAGAAATTTTCCTCCTCTTTTAATAGGCCGGCCCCTACCCCTTCCTCAAGTAATTATGAAATGTCCAATATACCCCTTGGGGCCTCTCATGAAGAAATAATTAAGGAAGGAAGCTTCTAGTCTAATAATTTAATTAATTTAATCTATCTCCTTAACAATAGGCTTTCTAAATGGGCCAAGTCTAACTAATTAATTCATGTTGGTCCATGGGTCCAAACTAAACTTGTTGGGTCCACTAATACAAGTCCAAAATAATTAAATAATATCTAACAATAATTAAATAATACAACAAATAATTATTTACTATGCACAATATTTAATTAAATAGGAAATGACTAAAATATTCTTTCCTAAAAAATGTGGTAGTGACAAGTCTTCCCTCCTTAAAAAATTTTGTCCTCGAAATTCAAAGATGAAAACTACCCCCAGAAAATCATAGAACAGAACTAAAGAATCACAATTAACTAATGAACAGAGCATAACTAGAAAATAACATACCTCAAGGTACAAACAAATATGGATAACGCTCTCGCATTTCATCCTCTCTCTCCCAAGTAGACTCCCCCGGAGAGTGATACCTCCATGCGACGTGCACCAAAGGAATAGTCTGGTTCCTCAGCACCTTCTCTCTCCGATCCATAATCTCAATTGGCTGCTCTGGATAGCTAAGAGTAGGGCCCACCTCTATCTCCGAGTGATCCAATACATGATTAGGATCTGCCACGTATCGTCTCAACTGCGACACATGAAACGCGTTGTGCACTCCCTCCAATGCAGGTGGCAAGTTTAGTCTATAAGCAACTGCACCGACCCTCTCTAGAATAGTGAAAGGTCCGATGAATCGCGGACTAAGCTTTTTGCCTCCACCGAAGCGAATCGTGCCTCGTGTCGGAGAAATCCTCAGAAATACCAAACTACCCACCTATAACAAAATACCATCTTAAGAACTTAATCTATAACAAACAAGAACAAGCATAAACAAAATCTAAACTATACCTCGAACTCCAAAGGTCTCCGATGGCTATCGGCCCAATGTCGCTGTCTGTCCTGCGCCACTCGAAGTCTGTCTCTGATCAACTGAACCTTCTCTGCTGCATCCACAACCATCTCTGGCCTAAGCAAAACTCTCTCTCCAATATCGTCCCAAGACAAAGGAGTATGACACCTCCGACCATATAGAGCTTCAAAAGGTGACATCTCTATACTGGCCTGGTAATTGTTGTTGTAAGCAAACTCTACCAAATGGAGATGGTCCTCCCAAGAACCCCCAAAATCTAGTACACAAGTGTGCAACATATCCTCGAGAGTCTGAATAGTCCTCTCTGACTGCCCATCTGTCTAGGGATGATATGCAGTACTGAACTTGAGCTGAGTGCCCAAACTCTCCTGCAAACTCCTCCAGAATTGAGAAGTGAAATGACTATCTCGATCTGAGACTATGCTGAGGGAAACTCCATGTATCCTAACGATCTGCCTCACATACATCTCTGCCAGCTTCTCCGTAGACAAACCCACCTTGAAAGGCAAAAAATGGGCCGACTTGGTCAACCTATCAACAATGACCCAAATTGCGTCTTTTCCTCCTGGAGATCGTGGAAGTCCGAACACAAAATTCATAGTAATGTGTTCCCACTTCCACTCTAGAATGGGTAATGGCTGAAGTAAACCTCCTGGCCTCTACCTCTCGGCTTTCACCTGCTGGCATACTAAGCATCTGGATACAAACTGTGCCACTTTCCTCTTCATGCCATACCACCACACACTCTCTCGCATATCCCGATACATCTTGTTAGCACCTGGATATATGGAATACTGAGAGCGATGCGCTTCCTGCAACACCTCCTCTCGCAACTCCCCACTAGGCACACACAATCTAACTCCATGCCTCAAAGATCCATCCTCTACAATAGTGAAATCATCCTCCAATCCTGCTCTCACCTGAGCTCTGATACTCCTCAGAGATACATCATCATAATGTGCTACCTTGATCCTGTCCATCAAATCTGAGTGTATCTGCAATCCCCACATCTGTATAGCACCACCAGGAATAATCACCTCAATGCCCAAGCTCTCCAAGTCCTCCAACAAATATTGATCCTGTATCAAGAACATAGCTACCGGATACCTGCTCAAAGCATCGACAACTATATTGGCTTTCCCAGGATGATATTGCAAAGAGATATCAAAATCCTTTATCAGTTCCAACCACCGACGCTGCCTCATGTTCAACTCCTTCTGCGTGAAAACGTACTTCAAGCTTTTGTGGTCTGTGAAGATTTCCACACGCTCTCCGTACAAATAATATTTCCACAACTTCAGGGCGAATATGACGGCTGCCAACTCCAAATCATGGGTAGGATAGTTCTTTTCATGAGGATGCAATTGCCTGGATGCATAGGCAATCACTTTCCCATGTTGCTGAAGAACACAACCCAAACCCTTCCCCGATGCATCACTATAAATAGTGAAACCTCCGGACCCTGATGGCAACGTCAAAATAGGAGCAGACGTCAACCTCTTCTTCAACTCCTCAAAAGCAACCTGGCAATCCTCCGTCCAAACAAACTCCATATCCTTCCTTGTGAGTCTGGTCATCGGCTCGGCAATCCTCGAAAAATCTTGCACAAACTTCCTGTAGTAGCCTGCCAATCCCAAGAAACTCCTGATCTCTGATACCGAACTCGTAGTCTTCCAAGATTCCACTGCTGAAATCTTCTTCGGATCCACTGAAATACTATCACCAGTCACAACATGCCCCAAGAACTCCACCTTGTCTAAGAAAAACTCATACTTGGACAACTTTCCATACAGCTTCTCCTTCCTCAGCACATCCAACACA
Source organism: Iris macrosiphon (assembly GCA_036927795.1). NCBI lineage: Eukaryota > Viridiplantae > Streptophyta > Magnoliopsida > Asparagales > Iridaceae > Iris > Iris macrosiphon. The sequence continues at coordinate 59,101,460 of JAYESA010000001.1, forward strand.
ATCCTTAAATGCTCCTCATGCTCCTCCGGTGTCCTCGAGTATATGAGTATATCGTCGATGAACACCACCACGAACTTGTCAAGGTACTGGTGGAATACCTTGTTCATCAAGTTCATAAAGACCGCTGGTGCATTAGTCAAACCAAACAACATCACCATAAACTCGTACTGACCATACCGAGTTCTAAAAGCAGTCTTCGGTATGTCCTCCGGCTTCACCTTCACCTGATGGTGGCCTGATCTCAAATCTATCTTAGAAAATACCTTGGCACCACTCAACTGATCAAACAGATCATCAATCCATGGTAAAGGATACTTATTCTTGATAGTGAGATTATTCAAAGCCCTATAATCAATGTACATGCGCACCGATCCATCCTTCTTTGGTACAAACAATACCGGGGCTCCCAATGGTGAAGAACTCGATCTGATAAACCCCTTATCCTGCAATTCGTCCACCTGCTTCTTCAACTCGACCAGTTCGCTGTTGTTTACTCTATAGACATGCTGCAAAATTGGTTCTGCACCTGGCACCAAGTCTATAGAAAATTCAACATCTCGATCTGGCGGCAATCCTGGCAATTCCTCAGGAAACACATCCAAGAACTCTACTATCAACGGATGCGGCAACTCCTTATCTTCCACCATAGCTCCACAAATAATGCCTTTTCCCTGCTCTGCAGCTCCTCTAGCAAACTCGAACTTTGGCTCTCCTGGCGGACCAAACAAAACTCTACCTCCTCTACAATCTATGCTAGCACGGTGCCTACTCAACCAATCCATCCCGAGTACAATATCGTAGCTCGGAAGTGGCATTACAAGTAGACACGCACTCAACTCCCGGCCTCCCAGAGTAACTCTCCGGTCCTTGCAAATATCATTAACCAGGATAATGCCTCCCCTGGTCATGATCTTGCAAGTCCTAAGCAAAGACTCAGCTACCAAACCATGCTTTAGAGCAAAAAAAATAGATATAAAATTATAGAAAGCACCACTATCAAACAAAGCTAAAGCTGGAATAGAATCAAGAAGAATAGAACCTGCGATGACATCTCCGGTGGGTTCATCCTCTTTGACGGTCATAGCAAACGCTCGTCCATGTCGAGCACCTCCCTATTACTGATGCTGGACAAAATGCTGCTACTGTGTCACAAGCGGTCACCTCGGCTGTACTGCAGGTGGTCTCGTCTATGCCCTCGGAGCTGGAGCTGCCCCCTGAACTGCACGACGAGGACACTCCCTCGATTGATGCCCTTCAGTACCATAATACAAACAAACTCCTAGCCTCCTCCTACAAACTTCCCAGATATGGCCGGGCTTCTTGCAGTAGTTGCATGGAGCTTGCTGTAACTGTCTCTGCTGCTGGGGTACCTGGTAAAAAGGCGCTCTAGCTGGAGTCTGGTTCTGTTGTGGCTGCTGGAAAGGTCTGGACTGGAAATGAGGACGTTTGGCAGATACTGCACTACCGTTGGCCCTCAGAAAAGAATCACGGTCTCTCTTGGTCTTCAAACCCAAATCCCGCTCAACCTTGCGTGCCTCCGCAAGTATCTCCGAGTATGTCTCATAAAAAGACGGAATGAGGATCAATATGGCATATGATGTAAGATATCAAGGAAAGGACAGTTTAAGGGATCAAGTATCAATATCAAAGGAGAATAGTTGAATCAAAAGAATTTTCCTAGATGTGATTGAGTATCTCAGCCTATATCTTATCACAGGCTCGCAGTAGTACAACTAAGTTGTCGCACTACCACGATATCACATACTTTGTGAATCTAGACCTGCATGGGCCACCACCAAAAACGTGTCACGACCCGCACCCGGTGTAAGGGGACTAGTCGGAAACGTCCAGCCTACGCCGCAGAATCGGCGGTAGAACACTGTCTAGATAATCTATCTAACAATATATTGAACCACCAATAATGATAGTATACTCAATCACAGAACTAAGAGAAAAATGAGCATGAATCAGATAAGAATAGAATAGTCACAATACAACTCATGAGTCTAAAATACATCAATGAGTCTAAAAAATACAAAAATAAGCTGGAGACAAATCCAGTACAAAAGAATACTACGAGGCTACAACTCCCGGGTCAACTGTCTCAGTTGGGATAAGTCCCTCTTGAGCCAGGGTCTCAGAATCTAAACCCACAACATCCTGGGGTCCATAAAAGGTAGGGTACACTCCTCAGTGTCATCTGGAAAAATATATCCAGTCAGGAAAGGAGCAGATTAATGATAAAAACTATGTAACAGTAAATAGCTGTGGATAAACAAGATGCACAATAGATATAAGAGATATATATACAATAAGGAAATACTGAAAATAAATACAATAATGAACAATATGCCAATGAAACAATAATACTAATGACTAAGTGTGTGAGTACTAGCTTAACATGTGATCGGCTTGGGCAAGATGCAATGCGGCCTGGCTAATCATACGTGCGGTGCATGATCAACACTATTCTGTAATATATACTTTATTCAATAGGGATATTGATCACATATCTATACTAATACTCTCCACCCCCGACTGGTATAATAGATCCAACCACGGTATGCTATGGCACTAGATTCCCCAAGAAGAGAGCGACTCCTCCCAAAAATTGGTGTCTGTACATGTACAAGATAACCAATAAAACAATACTTGCACCATATACACCATATACCAAGGAATAACATCTCATGACGAGATCCGGATATACCAATCCGTGTAACCATAGTGTCAAGAGAACATGGATATCTACACTATATACAGTGAACATAGACGATATCATAAATGAGAAACTATCAGAGAATGTACTCGCCTGAAGTTCAATGAACAGTCTCACAGATGTCTGACTCGGTGCCTCGAAGACCTAGATATAGAATACAACATCAATACAAGGTCCCGAAAAGAGAACAAGTTAAACTAGTCAACTTCTAGGTCAATAAGTCAATTCTAAGTCAAAAGTCAACTATGGTCAACTCTAAAGTCAACTAAAGTCAACTATGGTCAACTATGGTCAAACCAAGGTCAACTATCTATTTCTAGGTTGCTCAAGTCTAGTACCAAATTCTTGGATCAAAAATACTACAATATAAGTCCTAGGAACCACAATCTAAAATATTAGGATACCGTATCTTCGGATACGTGAATCCAAGGTAAACCTCACAATACCTATATATCAATAATAAAGTATATAATATAGAATATTAAATACAACAATTAGGAATCATGGTTTTGAACCAACTTGTTATCCACACAAAGTAATGCTCAAGATACATAGATATAGTATTTACTCTTATACCTAATATATTATGTATAAACTAATATATTATACAATTAAAATTATAACAATACTAGTATTATATCTCACAATACATATATATATATATATATATATATATATATATATATATATAATTATCACATATAAAATATAAACTAAAACTGCCTAACTGTCCCTGAAAATAGTGTGTTAAAACACTGATTTTCAATAACAGACCCTTTAGTGACAGTTCCAACTGTCACTACAAAAGCCGTTGCCTAAACCACTGTATAAAAACCCACTGTCACTTAATTGGTGACAGTTAACAACTGTCACAGAAAACCGTCGCCACTGCTATTCAAAATCCCGCCTGCAGCATTAATGACAGAACTGTCATTAAATGCTCAGTGAGCTACAGCGGCTGCTGCTGCTGTTTAATGACAGAAACAGTCATTAATGCAGCCGTCGCCTAAAAGTAATTAATATATATAAATATATATATATTAATATATAAATATATAAATTAATATATATATATAAAACAAATAAATAATATATACTTATATATACATAATCCTATACATATAAATAAATATTAAAAGCTACAATACACATTCCATGTGCTAATGTACATATTTTAACATGGCTAAATGCACACATAAAAATACATTCATTCATATACAATTAATTATATAATAATTATAATTAATGTAATCACTCATTTAAACACATAAATATATTTTATAAAACATTTATATATAATTTATTTTATTAACATAAGTTGTAACATATATAAATGCATGTAAAGAAAGCTACATATATATTTATACATTATATTAGCACACATATAAATACATAGATCTATACTACAATAAATATCATAATAATTACACTAAAATAAATATATAACATCTATATATATTTACTAATTATAATTCAAGAATTAAAGCATAAATAATTAGATCTACACATAAACACACACAAATGGAGAGTATCACACCGTATCCCACTAGATCTAGGATACGCATGAGACACGAGTCCAACACACAACCAATTGTACCCCGAAGGACACAAACAAGTCACAAATATTATTTATGAACAAATTAAAGTGTCAAATGTAGATCTATGTGTCCGTGTCAAAATACGACATGTACAAAGTCCCGTGTCGGAGGGAAAACCCCCAAAATGACACGTATCACCAAATTGTTGGGATACGACCTACATGTACCCAATTTTGGACAAGACACTAACCCCAAACACATAAGCATATGCTCAATTGATCTATAGGATCAATTGACACACACAACAAAATATTAATTCAGAATTCCCACAAAATTGACAGAAAAAGCACCATAACTTTCTCCATGGGTCTCCTATGAACACAAAACGAAGTCCTATGGGTAGTACATATATATGTGTTGATTTTATATGATTAAATCTCAGATTTAGAAGCTATTTTAAGGGAAAAAACTGAATTATACCTATTGGGAGATGGATTCCCAATGAAACCTTCAATTGAGATGAAATTGCTTGCAAATTGTAGATCCTTGCTCCTCTTTGTAGATCCTTGCTTCCTCCTTCTAGATCCTTGCTTCTCAACTTTCTAATGGTGAATTGGGAAGGAATTGGAATGAATTTGGTAGGAAAATGGAATGGAAATGAAAGGAATTTGGTAGTGGAAAATTCTAGATCTAGATTTGGAATGAAAATGAGAGGAGAGAGAAATTTCCCCCCTCTTTTAATAGGCCGAGCCCTACCCCTTCCTTAAGTAATTATGAAATGTCCAATATACCCCTTGGGGCCTCTCATGAAGAAATAATTAAGGAAGGAAGCTTCTAGTCTAATAATTTAATTAATTTAATCCATCTCCTTAACAATGGACTTTCTAAATGGGCCAAGTCTAACTAATTAATTCATGTTGGTCCATGGGTCCAAACTAAACTAGTTGGGTCCACTAATACATGTCCAAAATAATTAAATAACATCTAACAATAATTAAATAATACAACAAATAATTATTTACCATGCACAATATTTAATTAAATAGGAAATGACTAAAATACCCTTTCCTAGAAAATGTGGTAGTGACAAGTTTTTTCTTCATCACCCACTCATGCCATCAAGCACGTGTTTAGCTCATATTTTGGAACTTGACATTCTAGCCTATGGGCCTACATATAAATCATATTCTAGATTATAGCTTGAGCTGATCATGTAATATTATACTCTTGCTAGTTCTTCATTTTGTAACTAGCTTTATGATCATATGTGAATGTATAGTTTGGAACGCCTTGCTATTATATATTTAGTGATTATACATCTTGTAATTTATTGCTTGCTTGAGATTGAGACACCTAGGACTCTTAAGCCAGGAATGACTATTGGATTGTTGAGTAAACCCTCACATACCTAGACAGTCGTGACCGTATCTCAGAGTATTGAGTACTCTGGTGTACATAGCTGGCTTTGTCCGTCCTTGCTCTCCAATATTCTGGTTCAAAGGTATGACACGGTTTAAGTGGTGGCCTATGCATGTCTAAAAATTCAGAAGTGTGGGGGATTTATCAGATATTTTAGATGTCTCAATCGTGTTACTCCTTGATCTCCTTCAGTATCGAATTTATATCCTTGAAATCTTGATACAATATCTGCCGTGATCCTCGATCAATCCTGTCCGACCCTTTGATGATCCCTGTGTCCTTTATCTTTCAGGAACATTATTCCTGGTCTTTCTGATCATCCCGCCCGAGTTCCTCTAGTAGCAGGACAACATCCCGATGCCCAGCAAACCCTTGAAGTTTAGCCTCATTATTCCGGGGCTGGGTCCAGAATATCTCAAATGAGGTACCTCAGATCCAGCCAGTGCCACCCGTGCAACGAATACCTGAGGTAAAAGTGGTTAATAGTGTGCTGATTGGTATCCTTCGAGAATTGTTGGCATCTCATATTGAGAGGACATACTTAATGGTGTGCATATCGATCGATAGATGATTAACAAGTTTAATACGTGATCTATCCCTTCAAAGGTAGAAACTAGGGTTTACGAATTATACCTGAAGTAACAAGAAAAAGAAGAAGGTTTTCAGCAACCTTGATCAGTTAGCGACCCCAAGATCTTCTGTACGTATTCCTTCCTCAGATTAGACGTCGTGTAGGCGACGATCTTTCAACCTTTTCTTCTCCTTGGCAAACCCTCTTTCTCTCCTTACGTGAAAAATGAATTTAGAGAAAGCTGCTTACTTTTTTTATTACTTCCATAATGGCCAGAGAATAGAGGATATATATAGGATACAACATGGACCAAAAGGAGAAATTTGAGTTAGGTCTCCTAACGGATCTGGGTATCCTATGTTCAACTAGAACACACAACCCTGGCCCGTTAACAATAGCTCGGTCCACTAAAGAAATATTATAGTACTACCTTCCTAATCCCAAATTACGATTATGGGCTCCTTCTTATTATATGCTTGTTTCTCTCCCTATGTTAAGATATCGAATGTTCATCGATCAAATTAAGTTACTGACAATTATATTGATCAACATCTTTTATCCTTAAGTAGTACCACTCAACTTTATTTTTTATGTCGGATATAATTCACCTGCCGTGTTTACATGACAATCCTTATGAGTTTCTTAAGGGGACATTATCAACCCGATGTATCAGGACATGGATTTCTTTTATAATCAATATTCCATCATACACACAATGTCATTACCCAATTCATAGAGGTTATTGACCCATAATGAATCTCACTCTTTTATGAGTCAAAGTAATGCATACATATATATGTCTGTTATTATATCCGGATTAAGAGCATAAGCATCCATAATAACGGAGGTATGTTATTCTCTTATGTTGTCAGTACAAAGAGAACAACCTCAAGAGGTCCTGTTCAATACACACAAAGTGTACTAGTGTAAACCTATAGTCAAGATAGACTAATACCAAATTATACCACAACCTTTCCAATGGTTTGTCCAAGTCCATCTAGGTTGTGAACTATTTATATATTCCACAGAGAACTGATAATATGATCTTCTGTGTGATACAACATACCATATTATCTACAATATAGAATATCAGACACTTGCATTAACATTAAAATAAATACAACATGCAAATATTTGCCCATATAATTCTCATTTAAAAATAAGGAAATGTAGTTAATACAATGTGATGCTTTTAGTATATAACCCTAACAATACTCACTCAGTAAGTACAAGAGGCTTTGGAAAGGGGCAAAAATCGTGCCAACAACTCAACAAGCAAATTCAAGCGCCTCTAACCCTCGTATTTCTATGGCCCCGAGGACACAATTGTATAGATGTGTACCTTCAGGACAGAAGCTATCCTTGAGGCAGCTGGAGTACCTGCTAGAGAAAAAGTGTTAGTGGTACGACTATAATTCCTAGACTTGGCCCTAGATTAGTGGACAACACATATAATTTTACTAACAGTACCCGTCCCTTGGGCTATCTTCATTGAAAGTTTTTAGACCAGATATTTTGACGTAGTGTCGCGTTATGACTTGCAGCAAAGGTGTAACAACCTGAAGCAGATGAGCCGGACTATCGACGGCTATGCGGCAGAGTTCTACAGACTTAGTCGGTTTGCTCCTATAATGCCCCACAACCGCACGGTGCATTACGCTGAGTCGAATTAAACGAGGCAATAGCTGGTTATATTTTCGATTTGTTAGATATAGGAACAAGTATTGATTGAGTTGATTTTATGTGCAGATCACTAGCAGAGTTTGATGGAATCAGATATTCATTCAGAGCAGTACTGGGATAGCAGGATTTGGAGCAATAATGTCGTATTCCTTAGTCCAATCGGTCGGATGATTTGGAGAGCACAGCCTGCTCGCACAGTCATACCAATTGAGTAGATCGTACTTGGCATCGGACCACGGGTTCAAGGGATCGGCCGTATCGGCAAGGCAGGGTGCTTAACGGAATCAGACTTGGTGAGTGGACTCTGTCCCTTCTCCTCTACTCCTTCATGCCTAATAATATGGAACACACGTAAATGCTTGAACACTTGGATTGGAACTTGAAAATCACTACACTATTGCGTGCATAAAGTGTATGTCATTTGGTTGAAATTGATTTATGACTTGAGTTGGTTTTCGCGTTGGGTAGTTGGAGCTTGAGTAGGCAGTTGGAGCTTGAGTGGATCATCTAGGTTGGAACATCGAGGCAATTCAGACGGGTGAGCGAGCGTGCATCTGTACATGAGTATCGGTTGGGCACTTTGTCATGCAAAGCGAGCAGTTATGGTTCAAAATCGGACAACTATATCAGTGAGGGCATTGTGCCACTGTTGGGGCATTGTGCCACGGGATTGTTCTGAGCGAGGGGTATTGCACCAATTGGAACACTGTGCCGAGAAACGACATAGTGTCTATGGGGATAAGTTGAGATGGTGCCTTAGGCTATAATTGGAGAATGGTTATGGATAGTTGGTTGGATTGAGGCAAGATAGTTTGGTGGGGCGAGAATGCTCGATTCTTTTGTCATGCCTACTTGGAGTTTGCATCGGTCACAGACAACCTGTTGCCCACAGGGTTTGGTTTCCTCAAACGGGAAGGCTCCGGGGCACCGGGACTGTTCAGCCATGGAGGAAGCAAATTGGTAACGTGCCTTGGGCGCGGTGGCGGTAGTTTGATGCGACCAGGCGAGATAGCTACTCAACGCTGGATCGAGTAGAACTGCAGTTGAACAGTCTTTTATCGCTTGGCCAGTGACTAAATATAGATAAGAGTTGGTTTGCTTTGTTTTGGTTTGGTTTATGCTTTTCGTGTAGGCGACGGCCACCTTGCCTCAGCAAGAGTGTGCATATCAAAGATTTGATTATAAGGCTTGGATTATGGCTTATTTTGAGGATGGATATTGAGGCTTGGATAATGGTTCGATAGGTTCTCACGTTGCTTGGATCTGAGTAGGACGGTTTGCATGCTAGTTTCCATTTGAGTTGGATATATATCTGCTTGTATATTGGCTTAAATGCTTGCATGTTTAACCCGCTTTACAGTTTTTCTTAACATGTCATACCTCTGCCATGAAATGAATCTAAGATTCAAGTAGAAAGATCACCATATAACTGTTTGCATCCACTATTCTACTTAGTGTCAGTTTAGACGAGTGGGTTATCCCGCTCACCAGTACGGCTGTGTACTGACCCACGTTTATGGGCATTCTTTCAGGTACGTAGGTGTAGTTACGCTTCTTGGATATACGGGACATAATGTATGAACGGTAAGTACCTTTTTTGGGCTAGAGAAATAGCAAAAGTGTGGCATTATCCTTTGTGTTATTTCATTTGGACCCTATCGAGAGTGTCACTGCGTATACTCTGATGTGTGCTTGGCACACAATACTTGACTTTCGTTACAACTTGGTCGTTTTGATAATAACTTTTATGTTTGACAATATTGCCTTGTGCGAGCGCAACTCCAGGCTCGTATTCATCACGTCCCGATGAGAACGATTGTCCTGCGGGAGCGCTGCAACGTTCAGCAGAGACGATTGAGCTTGCGGGAGATTGGGGCGTCACATATTGATATCAGAGCGTCCGGTTCATTTTCTCGGATTTGGTCCTTCGCTTCATCACAAACTCTAAATAGCTTCTGTATATCGTTTAGCTCTTGGCTCTACTCGGTGCCGCATTGGATGTTTTATGCAATAAGTATATGTATTGCTGGTTGTGGCTGCATATTATTTTTTGTTGCGTTGCTTTCGTTGGTTTTCGGTAGATCACTTAGCGTCGTAGGGTATTGTTGCATTTGTGCAGCAAGTTGAGAGGTGTCATTACATTGGCTTGGCTTGTCGTTCGGGGAGTTTTTGGTTGCATCAGTGGATCAGTTGGTTGGGAGACGAGATTGGTTATGTGGCATATTGTGAGTAGAAGCATCGAATGAGGATAGAGCGTTGCATGAGTTGCTCGTGTAGCGAATGTATTGGATGGAAGTTGGATTTTTGGCTGGGTATATCACAGAAAGCATTGGCGGAGCAGGTTTGAGTTGGCTTGGGGATATCAGGATAGCGTTGCACGAGTTGCTCGTACAACAAATATGAGAAACAGTTGGGTATTGGGTTGGATTACTTGGAAAAGATCGTTGCACGGGTTGCCCGTATAGCAAAAATATCGGACGGTTTGAGAATAGTTGGAAGTATTGAGAATGGAACATGGCACAAGTTATATAGCGAGATAGACAGAAGAGTTAGATGGTTCATGCGTTGGCTGAGTTTCGTGTCAGACTTGAGTTGGGGATGGCAGGATCACGCATAAGGGATGGTTCAAACGGATCTTGGATCAGTGCAAGGAATTATGATACGAGTAGTAACTTGATTCGGAGAGGTATATGGAATACCACATAGTGAGTAAGAGCATTACAATATTTTGGATAGACATGAATGGAATTGCCACAACGGACACAGGTAACAGGAATACGAGTTGGTTGGTGCACATCGGCTGAGTTAGGAAGAATAAAAATGGAGCAAGCGAATATGAGTTGAGCAATCGAGAATGGACTTGTGCAAATAGAAGTAACATTGGACTTGAGAGATGGACGAGATCGGAATAAGCAATGGAAATAGTGTTTAGATTTGAAGGATTAATGCGGACCAAGTATTGGAAATAAGTTGAGATCAATCAGATACAAAGCTGAATATCAGAGTTCACTTGCACGATTTGGAAGTTTGGTGGAGCATTCATGAACGCAAAGAGAGAGTTGAGCATGAGAAACGAATAGTTGAGGTACACTTGAGCGAGTGATGGGTGAATCGAAGGATAGCGAGCACGGACTATGAATTTTGGCAACACATTGGAGCTGTTGGTTGAGCAATGAAACACGATCTGGTTTGGAGGGGCAATGTGATGGATTCGTACGGACTTAAAGGATTTTGGATATTGGCACTAGAGAAGTTGGACTCATGGTTTAGCGGAAGTAAAATTTGGCAAAATGGTGCAACGATGGTAGACGGATTCTTCGGAAGACATATACAAGCATGGGGCAAGTCTAGTTGATGTTAAGTCAGATTGAAAGTTAACACGTGCAGTACTGAGACGGATTGAGGCAACAAGTAAAGGCAATATAGATTTGAAATTTATGTTGGAACTGATGCACGAGTCATTGGGAGTGTGTAGACTAATTGGAACATAGAGAGAATCAAGACGGGCTAAGGAATGAACAAGAACAAGAATTATGACATATAGATCTTTGAAGATAGCTAAATGAGAGAGCAATGTTGAAGCAAATTATTGTACTGCTCGAGCAAGTTGGACGTGCACTGTGAAACATGGCATATGGATAAGAATTTGGAGCAAGTCTTTGGTTTCGAGAATCGTTGCAAGTGGTAGTGCAAAAAGTTGAACATGGCAGTTTGGAAGATTTGATGGATTCAGGGCAGAACGATGGATTAATGGAAGACGGTTTCAACGAGTGCAGTCCTCGAATTGTGGCTTGGATAGATAGTAAGGCTCTAGGTAATTAAGCGACATTTAGTTGACAGATTCGTCAGAGGTAGTGCATGAAGTTCTCGGAGTCAGAAGTTCGTTCGGATAGAATAGTTGGATTATGGCTCAGATTTGCATAGGAGATATAACATGGTTCGTAGTAACTGTCCATTATGATGACTTACAATTATCGAGCGTAGCTTCGGGACAGCTGACCCTAGCAACTTGACCGCTAAATCAGAGATGAATATTATAGACCCATAAATCAACCCTTAAGGTGGCGCATTTGGGAATGCGTCGATAGTGGATATGAGTAGTGTATATTGAAGGTTGGCCTAAGTGACTGAGTACTGGATTTGAGAGACCCTTGGGATAGACTTCAGCTGAAGATGCAGCCAAAAGATCGAAGCAATGGTGGAAATGGCCTAAGTCAACTAATGAGATTCGAAATCGCAGATTTTTGAAGATGGCATCGCCACTGACTCGTCGTGCCCCAGAAGGGAATAACATTCATATGAATTAACGACTATGAAACTAGCTTGTGAAGTTAAAGCAGCAGCACATTCAGATTAAATCATTATAATACTGGAAGGGACAGATGTGCCTCAGATCTACAAGATGCATCGGAACTTAGTCTGGGATACGTACTCGTACAGAAGGCGAAGATAATATCCTATGCTTCAAGGTAGTAGAAGCAGTGCGAAGAACTATTCCATGCGCGACCTAGGAATTGTGGCGAGTGTGTCCATGTGGAAATTGTGGTGACACTATCCCTATGCCGTGGCGGCAAAATCTTCGTGGATCACATGAACCTCAATATAGATGTTCACCCAGTGAGGTATTGAGATTGAGGAAGAGGTGTTGGGCTGAGCTGATCTAAAAGCAAAGTTTGATATTTGGGTAAGTCGCCTAGCAGGGGTAGTATCAGTTGTGATGATCATTCAGTGCAAGAGATAATATTTGGAGATAGTGCATGCAGAACATGATATGATTAGAGTCATGGTAGTGTTTGATTAGTTGAGTTTGGATGGTGCTAGTATAGATTCAAAAATAGTTGAATGGATTGAGTTGGAACACAAAATGATTTGAGTCAGGTGGAAAGATCATTAATAGAAATTATCGTATTTAAGAATAGCGCTTGTGCAAATATGTTGGAATGAACGTCAGGATTGGTTCAATTGGGAGTGAAGCGAATGGATGCCTCGAACATAAAGATACCCTTGTAACTTGTTCAAATTTGCTATCGCTAAGCTTGGCTGAAATACATGTATTTCAGGGATGCCTTAAATATTGTATGATCTAAAACTAAGCGATATGAGGAATTCGTATTGAGCTGCAAGGAGGATGTAGAAAAATAAAATTTGTGCGAGGGTTCAGCGCAAGCGAGATGCTGAGTCGAGATCAAGAGAATGTGAGTTGCATGGAGCACAGTTATGAATTAGGCAAGCGGCATACTAGTGAGGATGGATACTAGTATGTTTCGAGGACGAAACTGATTCTAAGTGGTAGATTATATAACGCCCTACAAACGCACGATGCATTACGCTGAGTCGGATTGAACGAGGCAATAGCTGGTTATATTTTCGATTTGTTGGATTTGGAAACAAGTATTGATTGAGTTGGTTTCATGTGCAGATCGCTAGCGGAGTTCGATGGAATCAGATGTTCGTTCAGAGCAGTACTGGGATAGCAGAATTTGGAGCGTTAATGCGTCTTCCTTAGTCCAATTGGTCGAATAATTTAGAGAGCACGGCCTGCTCGGACGGTCATATCAATTGAGTAGATCGTGCTTGGCATCGTACCACGGGTTCAAGGGATAAGCCTTATTGGCAAGGCTGGGTGCTTAACGATATCAGACTTGGTGAGTGGACTTTGTCCCTTCTCCGCTACTCCTTCATGCCTAATAATATGGAACATACATAAAGGCTTGAACACTTGGTCTAGAACTTGGAAATTACTATATTGTGGCATACATAGAGTGTACGTCGTTTGGTTGAAATTGATTTATGGCTTGAGTTGGTTTTCGTGTTGGGCAGTTGGAGCTTCAGTAAGCAGTTGGACTTGAGTGGATCATCTTGGTTGGAACATCGAGGCAATTCGGGTGGGCGAGCAAGCGTGCATCCGTGCACGAGTATCAGTCGGGCGCTTTATCATGCAAAGCCTGCAGTTGTGGTTTAAAATAGGACAACTACATCGGTGAGGGCATTGTGCCACTAATGGGGCATTGTGCCATGGGATTGTTCTAAGCGAGGGGTGTTGCACCAATTGGAATACTGTACCGAGAAGCGACATAGTGCCTATGGAGATAACTTGAGATGGTGCCTTGGGCTATAGTTAGAGAATGGTTATGGATAGTTTGTTGGATTGAGGCTAGATAGTTTGGTGGGGCGAGAATGCTCGATTCTCTCTTCATACCTACTTGGAGTTTACATCGGTCATAGACAACCTATTGCGCACAGGATTTGGTTTCTTCGAACGAGAAGGCTCTGGGCACCGGGACCGTTCGGCTATGGAGGAAGCAAATTGGTAACATGCCTTGGGTACGGTGCCAGCAGTTTAATGCGACCAGGCGGGCTAGCTACTTAGCGCTGGATTGAGTAGAACTGCAGTTGAACAGTCCTTTATAGCTTGGCCAGTGACTTCATAGAGATAAGAGTTGGTTTACTTTATTTTGGTTTGGTTTGTGATTTTCGTCTAGGCGGCGGCCACCTTGCCTCGGTAAGAGTATGCATATCGAAGATTTAATTATAAGGCTTAGATTGTGGCTTATTTTGAGGATGGATATTGAGGCTTGGATAATGGTTTGATAAGTTCTCGCGTTGGTTGGGTTTGAGTAGGATGGTTTGCATGCTAGTTTTCTTTTGAGTTGGATATATATTTGCTTGTATATTGGCTTGAGTTGAATGCTTGTATATTTAACCTGCTTTACAGTTTTCCTTAACATGTCATACCTTTGCCATGAAATAAATCTAGGATTCAAGTAGAAAGATCACCATATAACTGTTTGCATCCACTATTCTACTTAGTGTCGGTTTAGACGAGTGGGTTACCCCACTCACCAGTAAAGCTTTGTACTGACCCACATTTGTGGGCATTATTTCAGGTATGCAGGTGTAGTGGCGCTGCTTGGATATACGGGACATAATGTATGAACGATAAGTACCTTTATGGGCTAGAGAAAGAGCAAGAGTATGGCATTATCCTTTGTGGCATTTTATTTGGACCCTATCGAGAGCTTCGCTGCGTATACTTTGATGCATGCTTGGCACACAATACTAGACTTTCGTTGCAACTTGGTCATTTTAATGATAACTTTGATGTTTGACAATATCGCCTTGTGTGAGCGCAACTCCAGGCTCGTACGATATCACGTCCCGATGGGAACGATTGTCCTATGAGAGCGCTGCAATATGGTGATTCACGTTCATCGGGGATGATTGAGCTTGCGGGAGATTGGGGCATGTCAACTCCTACCTTGGTGGCAACCAAATTAGATCGAGCAAGAAAGTTCCAGCAGGGACTTCACCTGGAGATTATATTGGCAGTAGAACAATATAAGTTCCAGACTTTTGATGCTGTGTTAAGAGCGAAAATGAGGCATGGGTATACCTTCCAAAGAATTGCGGACAAGACTGAAGGGCGAAAGAGGACCCACACATCAGGAGATTCTTACACTCAGTCTTTATCACCAGCCCCGACAGTTAGGGTTTTAACCATCGGATCTCCGAGGAGGCCAATTTTGACAGCCTCAGTTCAGCAAACAGCCCTAACCCGAACTCAACAACAAAGGACATCTTCTTCAGCAGGGTGTTCTCATTATGAAAATCCTGAGAACATAGTTTCTGAGTGCCACAGAGCATAAGGGTTGTGCTTAGCTTATGGAGTTCTAGGCCACAGAGTTGGATCTTGCCCACACAGAGCCAGTTTATCATCATCTTTTCCGGCAGGACCGCAATATAGGGTTCAAGTACCAGTTTAGCAACACTAGGGTCAGAGGCCTTTGCCCACCCAATATCAAGTATTCCAGCAACAGAGGCCACAATAGTATGCGCAGGCCCAAGCTCAAGTACAGGCCAGGCAAGGAGGTCCGTAGTAGAGAGGACCAACACCAAGAGGACGAGGTCAGGCGATGACACTCACTGTGGAAGAGCAGTTAGCTTCAGGTGAATTATTGATATGTATTATTCTCATCAACTCTCATTCAACTTCAGTATTTTTTTATTATGGTATATCACATTCTTTTATGTCTATACAATTTGTGACATGAGTTGGATTAGAACCCTAATCATTATCAGTAAGACTCAATATACTTACTGGAAACGGTATCGTGGGAGTCGATAGAGTTTATGCCTCGTGTCGAGTCGTAGTGTGCAGGTGAGAGTTTCCTGCTAGATTAATTAAATTTTCTATTAGAGATTATGACGTCGTCTTAGGCATGGATTAGTTGAGTGCCTGGTACGCGATGATAGGTTTCCATAATAGCAAGGTTATCTTTCATATCCCTGGTGATAAGGAATTCTCATTTTCTAGAGGCAAGACAGAGTCTTCATCAGCGATTATGAGAATGGCAGTTAACAGATGAAGTATAATTCCCTATAGTTGTTAATGAATTCCCATATGTATTCCCAGAAGAACTTACATGAATGCCACAAGATAGAGAGATCGAGTTTACCATTGATATACTTCCAGAAATAGCACATGTGTGTCAGAGAGAGTCTATAGGATGATGCCTTCAGAGTTAGAAGTCTTGTACCAGATGATAAAAGAATTGAGAGCCAAGAGATTCATTCGTGCTAGTAGATCGCCTTGGAGAGCCAAAATACTACTTGTAAAAAGAAGGATGGAACATCATGATTATGTGTGCATTATCGTACCCTTAATACGGTAACCATCAAGAACAAGTATCCCTTGCCAAGGATCGTTGACTTTTTCTATCAGCTTAGTGGAGCCGCGATACTTTCCAAAATTGATTTTCGATCAGGATATCACCAAATCAGAGTCAGGGAGCAGGACATACCCAAGATGGTGTTCAGATCAAGATATGGACATTGGGAGTTTATTGTAATGCCCTTTGGAGTAATCAATGTGCCAATAATGTTTATCGATCTCATGAATCATATTTTTATGCCATACTTGGAATATTTTATGATAATGTTCATTGATGACATCTTGGTGTACAGTTGAAGTAAAGTAGAGCACGAGAAACATCTTCGCACAGTTCTTCAAGTCTTAGAGAACATAAGTTATATGTCAAGTTCGACGAGTGCGAGTTCTAGCTTGATCGTATTTCATACTTAGGGTATATTATTGCTAAATGAGCAGTTGAAGTTGATCCCTTAAGATAGAAGCCGTTGAGACGTGGCCAGTTCCCCGAACAGTTGTAGAAGTTCATAGTTTCCTGGGGTTAGCTGGATATTATCGAAGATTTGTGTCAGAATTTGCTAGAATTTGCACCCTTGACGCAGCTAACACAGAAAGATGTGTGCTTTGATTGGACAGATGAATATCAAACTTCTTTCAAGAAGCTCAAGTAGAAGTTGATCACGGTACATATTTTGACTCTTTCAGATGTGTCAGGTGGGTTCACCGTATATTATGTTGCGTTAGGCTGATGATTGGGATGTGTTCTTATACAACATGGCAAGGTTATAGCTTATACATCTCGGCAGCTTAGAGACCATGAAAAGAATTATTTGATGCACGACTTGGAGTTAGCAGCAGTTGTCTTTGCACTTAAACGTTAAAGACATTACCTCTATAAAGATCGAGTAAAGATTTATACTGATCACAAGAGTTTGATGTATGTCTTTACTAAGAAGGATCTCAATATAAGGCAGAGAAGATGTCTAGAGTTGATGACGAACTATGACCTTGAAATTCAATATCACCCTGGGAAGGCCAATATCGTAGCAGATGCTTTGAGCCAGAGAACAGGAGCTTATTTCCTTACAGTGTAATGAGAAATTTTAGAAGATGTTTAGAAGATGGGCATAAAAGTAGTATTGTCTGGAAACACAACATTGATGGTCGGTATGCAAGTTTAGTCCAGTATAGTAGAAAGAATCAAGGTAGCAAAAACAACATATGTCAAGCTTTAGTGTCTCAGAGTAGAGTGTGAGGCAGGACGTAGACCAGAACTAAGCATTCATAGTGACAAACTCTCCATTTTGGGAATCGACTTTGTGTAACAATTGGAGACCTTCGTCGCGATATTATGACAGAAGTTCATAGTTTGCAGTATTCAGTGCATCCCGGAGGAACAAAGATTACAGAGACATTCGTCAGCATTTTTAGTAGAACGGAATGAAGAGAAAAATAGCTCAGTTTGTCTCTCGATGTTTGGTCTGTCAACAAATTAAAGCTGTGCATCAGAGATCCCTAGGACTTATTCAACCTTTACCAATTCTCGAGTGGAAATTGGAGCATATCACCATGTATTTCCTATCAGGACTTCCCAGATCCCCAGCCAACAGAGATGCTATTTGCGTAATAGTGGACCGTGTCACAAAAGTTGCTCACTTCCTTCCTTTTTGAATTGACCAGTCCAAAGAACAGTTAGCTGAGATATACATGAGACAGATTATCAGACTACATGGTGTGCCAGTTAGCATAGTCTCGGATAGAGATTTCAGGTTTACTTCTTATTTTGGCAAAGTCTACAGAAGAGCTTAGGAAACCGTCAAAATTTTAGTACTGCCTGCCACCCGCAGACAGACAGTCAGTCAGAGCGAACCATCAAGACTCTAGAAGATATGCATCATTCATGTACCCTTGACTTTGATGGTTCATGGAAGGATCATTTGCACTTGGTCAAATTCTTCTACAACAATAGTTTCCAAGCAAGTATCCATATGGCACCGTTCGAGGCACTATATGGCCGGAAGTGCAGTTCCCCTGTAGTTTGGGATGATATTGGCGAAAGATAATTATTTGGACCCGAAATGATAGCTCAGACAGTTGAAGTAGTCAAGAAAGTTCGAAAGCATATCAAGGTAGCCCAAGATCGTAAGCATTATTGGGCGAATTCGTATCAGCGACCTCTTAAGTTTTCTGTCGGCGACCATGTATTCCTTCGAATTTTGTATGCCTTAGGAGTTATCAGTTTCGGTGTGTGGGGAAAGCTTAGTCCTTGGTACATAGGTTTGTTCAATTTTCTCGAGCGAGTATGAGATATTTTCTATCATCTTGCTCTTCCGCCATCGCTTAGTGTGATAGATAATATTTTCCATGTATCCCAGTTACGACGGTATATACCGGATACGAGTCATGTCCGGGATCTTTCAGAATTGGTTGTGGGTACCGACCTTTCGTATAATGAAAGACATATATCCATTTTGGACCGTAGAGAGAAGATTCTCAAGAACCAGGCCATTCGTTTAGTCCAATTTACTTGGGGGCATCATTAACTGAGCGAGTCAACTTGGGAGCCCGAGGATGATATCTGAGCTAGATACCTATATTTGTTTGACTCGTGGGGTATATCTGTTCATATATCTCGTTCCCTGATCTTGTCTTGTGCATGCTTGTCTTATTCTAGATAGTCTATAATATGTTATTGATATTCGTATGGTCTGGCTTATTTTATTACTTGCCTGATCTCCAGAGATACCTTGATAGACCCGGTGCCTTGTTGAAATTCCGAGGACAAAATTTTCAAAGGAGGTGAGAGTTTTGAGACCCGTCTCACTACTTTAGTATTATTCTATTTTATCTGGTATATTTATGTAATAGTTGTATAATTGCATCCACAGTAATTTATGGATTTTTTAACTACTTTTATGTAATTTTTAGATTTGTGCTTGGTGACTCTCCCTTACTATATATAGCCTTCCCTTTCTCTCTCCTCCTCATTCTTCATCCTTTCCTTCTCTTTCTTCAATTTTCTTTTTCCTTTTCCCTCTCTTCTCCCTAGACGATAGCAGCCCGAGGTGTCACGCCACAGTCCCAAAATACGTAGGACTAGGACACGTAAGCATGTCAGCCGCATGTATATGGCAACTCCAATATATGGAAACCATAACACATGCGTACACTGTATAATGAATAATAATTCACATGTGGTATATAATATCACAAGTCAGGGGGTATAATCTAAATCTCATCCACAGAAAATCAAATATAAATAATTAACCAATATCTATGAAACTAGATCTCAATACAAAGTATCTAAAGATGATAGTTGGACGGAAACAAATCCACTACCAACTCGAATATATAAGTGCAACACAACCAACACAATATAAGAATATCAACTAATAATCACGGGGCTCGAAGAGAAGACCTCCTGCAAATATAAGTAACCAGTCCGGATCTGCGCTCCTGTGAATACTCATGAACATTTACACCTGAAAAGGGACCAGGTCCACAGAGGGACATAACAAGATACATAGAAGCATGCCAATAAAGTACTGAAATAAATATCCAATGGGTCGCCTAACCATCTATGTGAATGCAGTTTGAGAACAACTTTCTAATAAGTGGGCTATTTGGCCATAAAATAGGATTGGCATGATTCTCTCGGAGAATCAGGGGCCTACAAAGCATGTCGTCTTTTGAACGGCAGAGGCCGCCAAGTAGTATAGGGGTCATCACGACCGCGTATCTCCGACGGAGTGTACGGGTTACATAAAAAGTAAAGTGCAAAGGAACCCAAATGCCTTACTTGTTGTTCTTCCCACTCCATACTCTAAGCATGTCACATCCATGACACAATTTGGTTCATAGCCGATCATTAGTACAATAGCCCAACCCTGCAACCAAACAAGGATAAGAATTGGACCACCATACTACAATAGGCTATGTCCATAGACCACTAATAACTGCTAAGTCCTCTAGCATAAAAAGTTTCTATCAGCAGTTATCCCTAACGCACGGCTCATACGTACAGAAGGCCAGACCTGTCACGCAGTCCTTGATCTATATGAGACTCACACTAGTGTAACAACTATGTCACGGCCAATGAAACCTAATGATGCTTCATGATAATAGGGTGGTCTCATAATCAAGGTCAATGCATATACATAATAAAAATATATCACGACGACACCGTCGTTGCACCCAAGTTCCCTTGGACGCGCATTTTATATAGCAGTTAAAATAAATAAACTAATGACAGAAAATAAATATGCATGTAACATATGAAATACGAATAACAGTACAATGGCAAGGTATACTTGCTTGGCAAGAGAGCTGCAAAATGTAACGTCCGGGGGTCAAACGCCAAGAGTCAGAAACTATGTCCTCAGAATCAACGTCTCCGGATGCTGAAATAAATATCACCAACATTTCCAGAATAAGCAAAATAGCTAGAAAACACTACCCTTTCATCCAATTTGGACACAGGAGAAAAACAAGAATTTTGGATCAAAGTAGGGTCCAAGGGTGGCCCACTTTGCACCGAAAAGCGTGCCAGGAGTAACGGTCTATAAATGGGACAAATTATCGGTCAAACAAACTCTAAATGTCAGTACGAACTCAACGGTATGTCCAAATGTGGATTCCGGTGAGCCGAACATAATTTGCCCAAAAAGACAACCGTAGGGTCCGCCAATAGGTGCTTGGTCAACTGTCTCAGAATTGTACGAAAATTGGGTCACAGGACCAGCGCGATACCATGAGTCCAATGGCACAAGTTTCGTCGCGGTCTGACGAGCGTGAACTAAATGGCGTAGGGTTTTGCAAAAGTCGCAACACGAGAGATTTTCTGTGAATACGGACTAATTTTGACGCGCATACGCGTCCAAATCAGTTTCTGCGAAAGCCCACATGTCTGGGTATACTGTGCGCTTATTTTGGTACACTCGGTACGCGACGGGGCAGTCCCGTTTGGCGGAGCACGCTCCGTATCGCAATTTCTGGAATTTGGAAAAAGTATGCTTTTGGGATTTTCTATCAAATTTAATTCTACACACAGCAACTAATAAATTATTGTGTTTGACAGGAAATAAACTAGGTTAGGTGGTCTTCACATACCAAAAATAAAAACCAAATTCGAATATCTGTGGTGAGAGATACGAGTCCGTGAACATAGGTAGTTTAACGCA
Source organism: Iris macrosiphon (assembly GCA_036927795.1). Lineage (NCBI taxonomy): Eukaryota > Viridiplantae > Streptophyta > Magnoliopsida > Asparagales > Iridaceae > Iris > Iris macrosiphon. The sequence goes on from JAYESA010000001.1 coordinate 59,123,217, forward strand.
TTTTCTGCGATCCCAAAAGTTGTCATTTTTTGCCAACTTGATCGCTGTTTTTGCCTAGGTTTATGCGCTGTTCGAAGTCAACTAACACACAGATATGGAAGGGGGATAGATCGTGAACATACCGGTGAAGACGGGGTCGAGTTTAGTCGAGCGGTGGTGTAAGAATCGGGGCATGAACAAAGGTAAGTCGCTATGTTCTCAAACTCATGCACGGTCGTGCGGTGGTCGCTGGGTGGCTCCTGCGGGTTTGCGGCTACTCCGGCGATGTCGTGGCGGCGCCGCGGATTGGGGAGGTCGGCGATAGGGTCTGGGGAAGGTGAGAGATGACAGAGGCGTTAGGGTTTATGGTTTACGAGTTTCGTAAGAGGAGATTATATATAACGCGGGGGGGGGGGGTTGTTTGGCTCTCAGCGCGGGTTGCTGAAACCGCTGTTGTTGGAAAAAATAGTGGCCTAGGTCCGAAGTGGGTAGGGTTTATTAGGATATCGGGTTGGGTTTAATAGGGTTTAAAACTATTTTCATTTCTTTTCTTTTTCTTTCTTTCTCTAATTCTTTTCTTAATTGTTTCCTTTCCAATTCTTTTTCTTCTATTATTCTTTCTATTAAACTATATATATATATATATATATATATATATATATATATATATATATATATATATATATATAATTTTTGAAATTGATCTTAGAGCATACAATTAATCTATTAACTATCCATAGGGTCTTCTACATGGAATAAATTAAAAAATATTTATAATTGCTCCATAAATCCCCCAAATGCACAGACACCTAAAAATAAAATCCTATAAATTCTATTTCTTATAATTAGCTAATAATTACTATAAATCAATTAAATAATTAATACGGTTTATTAATATTAGGGGTTTTACAAAATGAATCAAGATTGTGTCTCCAATTTTGATTGGAACGCACAACGATACAAAGTTGAAATTATTTAGAATTAAATAAAAAAATGTCTGTGATGAATATTGTGCGACTAAAATGTAGCACCAGAGAGTATAATCAAAAGTTACACAAAGGTCAGAATAGAAGGCGGTCATGTCTAGGGCAAGGGTACGTAGTTCGCAGGAGGGCAATGGCTAGTGTAGTTCTCTAATTATCCAAGAAATGGTAAGGTGCACTAAGTGATATAATTATTGTAAAATTAAATAAAATACAGTGTCCTATTTCCAATTGGATACAAACTAGCCCTAGTTTCTCTATCTAACCAAATAGGCCTAATTTTGGGTGAAGGGGTTTACAATCTACCCAACTTAAAATAATTTTGTCCTCGAAATTAAGATAAGGCATAATTTGTTAATCTTCACGTACATAAGGCAAATCAATCGCAATCTCTTTGTGATAATTAAAATTCTAATCAAATCCATCTCAATCACTTCAAAGTTAAGATAATCATTGTTCCAATCAAAATTCAACCTATTGTAATCTCTTCTCATTTTTTTAAATTATCAATATCCAAATTTAAATTAAATCCATATAACATCTTCAAGAATTAAATAACGCATATAAATTTTACATCATGATCTCCAACTATCATAATCTTCTCTATAAAACAGTTCTAATCCAATATTATTCCTATTTTCACTTATGAATTTTGTATTCTTTAAATTTTTAAATTCAATTCACATCCTCAATATTTCAAATAGGTAATCCAACAATCATATTTTTAACTCTTAACACAAATCATTAAATTGTAAAAAATTTAAATTCAAGCCACCAATGTTCAAGTCTAAATTTCTATATTTATCCTCAAAGTTTAAATCGATGATTCAACCTTCAATATTCAAAATTTAAATCATATGCTCAAGTATAAAGGTTTGGTTCGCCATATCAAAGTTTTTAAAAATTCATTAAATCATCATCATCTTAATCCTTCTTTTAAAATTTCTCAAAATTAAAATGACTTGATCTCTCAATTTAATCTTACTTGATCACTAGCTAAAAGAATTCACCACAAGTTAACAATGCAATTCCTATCCAACTTAGAATTTACCCATCTATCACATAAGGCTATACATAAAAAAAATTCCTCAAATTATTTAATCATGTTATTCAATCCTCAAAAGTTTTAACACCAAATATATCACATATGATATGCCCTTAATTACGAAAAATAATCATCAAGTAATGTGATTGGCCTATGGGGTATATCTAGTACTATCTGTGTATCAACTTATAACAAGCACAAGGTTTCGTCTTTCCGAAATAAGGGAAGACGGAGAGCAATAATAAAGAATTCAAGGGGAAGGTAATAGAATATATGTATGGGGATCAAGGCGTTTAGAGAATTCAAGAGGAATTATCAAGGCAGTTGTGGATTGAATATTATTTTGGTAATTCCTATTCACATGCTCGTATCAGTACATTTATGTAACTGATACGATATGCCAGACATGTCTAGGGGAAAGTATATTCGTCTAAGAAGCTAAGTAAATTTTATCTCAATCCACGTAAAGTAGTCATGCGAAGAGCGAACCAAGCGCACTAAGGTTAGCTAGACCTTAATACACTGATTTTGATTTAGACAATGTATTAGTGTGTATACCCAATAATACATATATCATGATCAAGCTTGATAAAAGAATAAGCTTGCAAAACTAGGCTATAATAGCGGCATAAGTCAAGGTAGTACATAAAATATAAATACGCTGGATTATGATGAAAGAAGGTACACAATAATTTAAGTTCACAAAGAAGATAAGACTCTACAATCTCTACAGTTATTATACAAACTCCTTGTCTAAGTCGCTAGTCGACCAAATAGGGTATGGGCCTCTAAATTCTACAGTCTGAATAAACACTGTCGTCTTATGCTAGCATACAAGTAATGTCATTCAATTATACTTCATTAATGAGTCAAGAGGACTATGTGATACTAGGTTGTGTGACATACTATCCAACTTAAAAGTATAAACTAATACTGTAATTGCCTTGAGGGGATTCTACAAAATAACCTGGTCCTGGTAAATAAAGTAGAACTCGTTTTAGGGTATATGAGGAAAGATCTTGGTACTCATTAAGGTCTCCTATTACATTTTATAGGTAATGGTCATCTTAAGTCTTAATCACAATGCTCATAGAACAAAGGTGTCAATATTAAGAATGGAAGGGTTACTGGCTCTCAAGTGAAATAGGATATAACTTGTATCGAGTTATGGATACAAATTACATGATCTACAACTAGAGGATGAACAACTCAACTATCAGGTTCTAACTACAAGGCACATAATCTAAAAATTTAACATTACAACTGTAATCCTAGCACTATGTATCCTTAACATAAAAGAAATTATTTGGCCTACAATCAGGAGGATCAGGTGACACAAATTAAAAGATGAGGAAAAGAAAACATAATTTAGTCGTCGCACAATAGCGAGCGCTAAGGGTTCAGAGGAACAAGTCATAAAACTAAATAGAAAGACTCTAGATAAGATCATGGTTTCCTAAGTAAGCGTGGTGTGCTAATCTCTGTGTTTGAGGTATGATCAAAAAAATATTCTATGCATTGCTCTTGGCTTTCTAAGGTACTGTATGCTAATCTCAAGACAAGAATATAAATGTATAGTTCTATAATACTATCTCACTATGAAAGTTAGGTTCATTCCTAATATTCAATCTTGGATTTCTATTGGTTCCTCCATACTAAGGTCAAACAATATGGTCAAATTTCTAACTAACCATAGTAGTGACTATACTATCTCAAGTCATCCCTAATTATCAAGGGATAATGGTCAATCCATCTACAGGTAAGGTACTATGGTTCATTAAGTATTCTAACTCGGTGATGTGTCAACACTCTAATTGTACTCTTAATAGGAATGTTACCCTAATTATCATCCTAACAACAGGGATTCCCATATTCTAGAAGAGGCTATACTCAAGGACCTATTAGGGAAGCACATGAATCAAGCAAGATATGATAGAACAGATAGGAAGAAAGATAATTCATAGTCAATTGTGGATGAGATCCTATACTCTATTCCTAGTTGCAGGCTTGCTCGGTACAGTAACGTAACCGAGACAATATGCTCTCGACTTGCATGGGCTACCATAAAAATATGTCACGCCCCAGTCCCAAAATACGTAGGACTAGGACACGTAAGCATGCCAGCCGCATGTATATGGCAACTCCAATATATAGAAACCATAACACATGCGTACGCTGTATAATGAACAATAATTCACAAGTGGTATATAATATCACAAGTCACAGGGTATAATCTAAATCTCATCCACAGAAAATCAAATATAAATAATTAACCAATATCTATGAAACTATATCTCAATACAAAGTATCTAAAGATGATAGTTGAATAGAAACAAATCCACTACCAACTCGAATATATAAGTGCAACACAACCAACACAATATAAGAATATCAACTAACAATCACGGGGCTCGAAGAGAAGACCTCCTCGCAAATATAAGTAACCTGTCCGGATCTGCGCTCCTGCGGATACTCATGAACATCTATACCTGGTAAGGGACCAGGTCCTCAGAGGGACATAACAAGATACATAGAAGCATGCCAATAAAGTACTGAAATAAATATCCAATGGGTCGCCTAACCATCTATGTGAATGTAGTTTGTGAACAATTTTCTAACAAGTGGGCTATTTGGCCATAAAATATGATTGGCATGATTCTCTCGGAGAATCAGGGGCCTACAAAGCATGTCGTCTTTTGAACGGCAGAGGCCGCCAAGTAGTATAGGGGTCATCACGACCGCGTATCTCCGACGGAGCGTACGGGTTACATAAAAAGGAAAGTGCAAAGGAACCCAAATACCTTGTTGTTCTCCCCACCCTATGCTCTAAGCATGTCACATCCATGACACGATTTGGTTCATAGCCTATCTTTAGTACAATAGCCTAACCCTGCAACCAAAGAAGAACAAGAATTGGACCACCATACTACAATAGGCTATGTCCATAGACTACTAATAACTGCTAAGTCCTCTAGGATGCAAAGTTTCTATCAGCAGTTATCCCTAACGCACGGCTCATACGTACATGAGGCCAGACCTGTCATGCAGTCCTTGACATATATGAGACTCACACTCGTGTAATAGCTGTGTCACAGCCAATAAAACCTAATGATGCTTCATGATAATGGGGTGGTCTCATAATCAAGGTTAATTCATATACATAATAAAAATATATCACGACGATACCGTCGTTGCACCCAAGTTCCCTTGGACGCGCATTTTTATAGCAGTTAAAATATATGAACTAATGACAGAAAATAAAGATGTATACAACATATAGAATACGAATAACAGTACAATGGCAAGGTATACTTGCCTGGCAAGAGAGCTGCAAAATATAACGTCTAGCGGTCATACACCAAGAGTAAGAAACTATGGCCTCAGAATGAACGTCTCCGGATGGTGAAATAAACATCACCAACGTTCCCAGAATAAGCAAAAAAGCTAGAAAATACTACCCTTTCGTCCAATTTGGACACAGGGGCAAAACGGTAATTTCGGATCAAAGTGGGGTCCACGGGTGCCCCACTTTGTACTAAAAAATGTGCCAGGGGTAATGGTCTCTAAATAAGGCAAATTATAGGTCAAACAGACTCTAAATGTCAGTACGAACTCAATGGTATGTCCAAATATGGATTCCGGTGAGCCGAACATAATTTTTCCCAAAAAGTCAACCGTGGGGCCCGCCAATAGGCGACTTGGTCAACTATCTCAGAATTGTACGAAAATTGGGTCACAGGATCAGCGCGATACCACGAGTCCAATGGTGTAAGTTTTGTCGCGTTATGATGAGCGTGCACTAAATGGCGCAAGATTTTGCAAAAGTCGCAACACGGAAGATTTTCTGCGGATTTCGATGTGCAGATGCGTCCAAATCAGTTTTTGCGAAAGCCCACAAGTCTGGGTATACTGTGCGCACCTTTTGGTACACTTGGTACGCTATAGGGCGGTCCAGTTTGGCGGGACGCGCTCCATATCGCAATTTCTAGAATTTGGAAAAAGTATGTTTTTAAGATTTTCTATCAAATTTAATTCTACACACAACAACTAATAAATTATTGTATTTGACAACAAAATAAACTAGGTTAGGTGATCTTCGCATACCAAAAATAAAAACTGAATTGGGATCTCTGTGGTGGAAGATACGAGTCCGTGAACATAGGTAGTTTAACGCAGTTTTTTGCGATCCCAAAAGTTATCATTTTTTGCCAAGTTGGTCGTTCTTTTTGCCTAGGTTTACGTGCTGTTCGAATTCAACTAACACACAGATATGGAAGGGGGATAGATCATGAACATACCGGTGAAGACAGGGTCGAGTTTAGTCGAGCGGTGGTGCGGGAATCGGGACGTGAACACAGATAAGTCGCTGTGTTCTCAGACTCGTGCACGGTCGTGCGGTGGTCGCGGGGTGGCTCAGGCGGGTTTGCGGCTACTTCGGCGATGTCGTGGTGGCACGGCGGATTGGGGAGGTCGGCGGCAGGGTCTGGGGAAGGTGAGAGATGACAGAGGCGTTAGGGTTTAGGGTTTACGAGTTTCGTAAGAGGAGATTATATATAACGGGGGGGGGGGTTGTTCGGCTCTTAGCACAGGTTGCTAAAACCGCTACTATTGGGAAAAATAGCGGCCCGGGTCCGAAGTGGGTAGGGTTTATTAGGATATCGGGTTGGGTTTAATAGGATTTAAAACCATTTTTATTTCTTTTCTTTTTCTTTCTTTCTCTAATTCTTTTCTTAATTGTTTCCTTTCTAATTCTTTTTCTTCTATTATTCTTTTTATTAAACTATATATATATATATACATATATATATATATATACATATATATATGTATATATATATATATGTATATATATATACATATATATATATATATATATATACATATATATACATACATACATATATATATATATATATATATATATATATATATATATATAATTTTAGAAATTGATCTTAGAGCATACAATTAATCTATTAACTGTCCATAGGGTCTCCTACATGGAATAAATTCAAAAAAATTTATAATTGCTCCATAAATCTCCTAAATGCACAGACACCTAAACATAAAATCCTATAAATTCTATTTCTTATAATTAGCTAATAATTACTATAAATTAATTAAATAATTAATTAAATAATTAATACGATTTATTAACATTAGGGTTTTTATAAAATGGGTCAAGATTGTGTCTCCAATTTCGATTGGAACGCACAACGATACAAAGTTAGAATTATTTAGAATTAAATAAAAAATGTCTGTGACGAATATTGTGCGACTAAAATGTAGCACCAGAGAGTATAATCATAAGTTAGACAAAGGTCAGAATAGAAGGCGGTCATGTCTAGGGCAAGGGTACGTAGTTCGCAGGAGGGCAATAGCTAGTGTAGTTCTCCAATTATCGAAGAAATGGTAAGGTGCACTAAGTGATATAATTATTGTAAAATTAAATAAAATGTTGTGTCCTATTTCCAATTGGATACAAACTAGCCCTAGTTTCTCTATCTAACCAAGTAGGCCTAATTTTGGGTGAGGGAGTTTACACGAGGCCAGCCTCCCCATTCCCTTTGGTGATAGTAGTAGTAGTAGCTTAGTAGTGGATTTAGGCAAGTATATCTTGCCAATGAGGAAAAACTTGCACTTTTAGTCACTCTTGTATTTTATTAGTCTATATTATGTTCTTGGAACTACTCTTAATGTTTACTTCTTGTTATTTTCAGTTTTGATGCCTTGGTTAGAGTAGATCTAACTTTCAAGTTTGGAGCTTCTATGAGTTTACTTTATTTTGATCTCTTAAAACTTGATGTTTTTAACAACTAGTAGTTCCAGGTTGATAAGCACTATATTTTATGCGATATTGAACTTTACTATGCTGGATTTAGACTTGAAATGAGGATTTCATGGAGAAAATAAGTTTTCAGACTTGGAGCTATACCATGGCTTAAACTTGTTGTTCTGGGACGTAGGAGTTCCATGCGTCCCGCTTGGCAGGCGGCCTGGACTTCTCGCTCAAAGTCAGCATACGGCTATCTTGTTGGATGTATGACAGAATCTGCATATGCTCCCCTTGGCCAAATGCATGGAACTTGAACGAATGAAAGTTCTCTAAGTTCAAAGGATTTCATGCTTCCTAGAGTGTATGCGACCAAGAGGAGCATGCGACTGAGTCATCCAGGCGGCCAGAAGCTATGCGTTCTTCTTTCATTCGAACTTATGACTCAGCACTGCCTTGGCATGACTTTCCATGATTTTATCTTTTCCTTTTAACACCCTTCCTTGGCCAGTCACATCGGTGACTTCTCTGACACAGCTAGGCACATCAGTCATTTCCTCGACTTTGTATTTATTTCCTGTCACTCACCTTCTTTCGAGGAGTGGACTTTGCATCTCCCATCAGCCAGTATGTTGCATGCGGCCAGCTTATTATATGCGGCCAGCTTACCTCATGTGCCTATGATACTTGTACTAGCTTAACTTCGTAAGATTTATTCTCTTATGGCTTAACTATTTCCATTGTTTAGCCAATTCAGTTTAATTGTTATGGATGCAAGCTTTCTCTAAATTGCTTATAACCTGATTTGTGATAACCTATCAGAACCTGAAATTCTCTGAACATGGATTTTATTGACACTGTTAATCTTGAACTTCTGACACCAGACTTGCACTGATATTCCTGATAATAGCTCGTCGCATCGAGTTAACTTGACATGTACCGATATTCCCAATAATGGCTCGACGAAGCGCCCTCCTAATATGCTAGAATTTTCTGAACTGAAATGCTTAAACTGATAAGATAAATTCCCGTGGTTGATTTGCTTTGCTCCTGTCCTGAATGTACTTGTCAAGCTACTATCCTGTCATATCCTGCATCATGTCAAAGGATAATTTATGAGCACTACGGTCAGGAATTCTTAATAACTTGCCTAGGATAACAACTAGAATAATAAATTAGAAGCATCTAGAGAGATGTCGTGGCTACATGCAATCCTGGTATCCTAGAGTCAGCTTATAGATTTGGAGCTCTCCGTCGTGAGGGACACACTTCTAGCATGCCGTCGAGTGTTGCATTTACCTGTAAATTTATATACCTGATATAATCTATTTTATGTATCCTTACACCTGGAAAATCCGAATAGTCTGCAGGGCATATGGATGTATGGAATCTCAAATTGCATGTGTTATTAACTAGGACTTTATTAACCCTAGTTAGCTAATGATATCAAACCGTAGGACATGATTGGCCATGATTGCTTGATTTATATTCTAGTCTTGTCCTTATTTATCTAACAACTGATCCAAAAACTATAACCTGAGTACTGATTTCAGATATCCTTGTTTAAATACTCCAGAACTGTTTAACTATTATTCTATCTACTGCACTTATTTAATTATTCCTTGTGCTATTTCTTATTGATTTGTCAGCATATTGGTTTTAGTTCCTAAGTTGGCTCTCTTATGGTGCTTGCTCTTTTGGGGTCTGACCCTACTGGTTTTGTATGGCCAGAATTTGGAGCAGGAACACAAGATCTCCAATACTTTCCTGTCTCTTGATGGTGAACACCAGAAGCACCCGAGGATATGAGTGAGTTTATTCTTCATCACCCACTTGATCTTGTACTTATACTTTTGAGGCATTTAGCCATCGAGCATGTGTTTAGCTAGTATTTTGGAACTTGATATTCTAGCATGTGGGCCTACATGTAAAATATACTCTAGACTATAGCTAGAGTTGATTATGTAATATTATACTCTTGCTAGTTCTTTATTTTGTGACTATCTTCATGATCATCTGTATATGAATAGTTTAGGATGCCTTACTATTATATATTTGGTGATCATACATCTTATAACTTGTTGCTTGTTTGAGATTGAGATACCTAGGACTCTTGACCCATGAATAATTATTGGATTGTAGAGTAAACCCTTAGATACCTAAATAGCCATGACCGTATCTCGGAGTATTGAGTACTCTGGTATACGTAGCTGGCTTTGTTTGTTCTCGCTCTCCAGTATTCTGGTTCTGGGATGTGACATCTATACCAGAATTTTTTGTGAACTAACTCAACATCCCTATGGAAAAGGTAATATCTGGTCTGGTAGCACTCGTAGCATATATCAAACTTTCAATGATGCTTGAGTGCTCCAACTATATGACAATTTTGCCTAGATTTGGCTTTAGCTTCATGTCACACCTATAAGGAGTATCGATCCTAGGGGGGTCATGATATCCATAACATGTCAGCATCTTCTCTACGTAGTGAGCTTGGGATAGAGCAAACCCAGCTTTCGTTCAGATGATCTTTATCCTTAGGATAACATAAGCACTCCCATATCCTTCATACTAAACTTTGACGAGAGTAACTTCTTCATCTCTATGATATATTCTAGATCCGTACCCAGGATTAGTATGCCATCTTCATCTCTATAGGGTTAGCGAGACAGATAAGTATGTGGACACAAACTTTGACGAGACATGGATATCCTAACCACATCATTGTGCCTACAATAGGTCATTTTGGTGGTCTTTGGATAGGATGGGACGATACAGTCAGTGTTGACATTTCCTAATAATCCCAAAACCTTATCTGTATAAACATCAAAGCAACCCATATTTCTCCAGACTGGTGTTTACTCTGTTTGTATGGATGTCCACAAAAAATCAATTATCCTAACCTTTGGAACCTCATCAGAACCATGACAGTTTCACCGCAGGTACCTTGGGCTTCTATAAGAGATTTTAATACTATTACTAATGCAATTTTTTTTTGGAGGAAATAGTTTTGACCCCTCAGTTGTTGTCTCCTTCAAAAAGATTGATTACTACAGATTAATGGATTTGGGGTACATTGGCCCTGTATACACTTAGTCTAATAAGAGGAACTCTGGGCAGCTGATCAGAGAATGCCTAGACCGAGTATTTGCATATTCAAACTGGAGATCCACTTATCCTAATGCAAATATGTCCATTCCTAGCGTCGGTAGTGACCATTTAACTATCCTCCTCAGTACTTGCAATAGAACCAGGTTGAGGAAAAAAAGACTACTCTAATTTAAATCTTGCTGGCTTAATTACTAAGACTTCAATAATCATATAGACGACATATGTCAACAATCTTCCGCTACTTCTCTAATAGAAAAATTGAAATATATCATGCTAAAGCTACATTCTTGGGGTCGTGCTTTATTTGGTAACATCAAAACTCAACTTTCCAAATTGAAGGATTATATTTTATGTATTCAAAGTAAACCTCGTTCAACTGATGGTCTGCTGGAAGAAATAAGGATCACTAAGAAGCTTAATGAACTACTATCCATGGAGAAGACCTACTGGAAACAACGTTTACTTTGTCAATGGATTAAGGAAGGTGACAAATAATGGCTACCAACAGAAAAAGGAGAAATGAGATTTGATCGCTGCAAATACTAGTTGGTTCTTAAGTAAGTGACCCTAACCTCATCTCTAACATGATTATATCATACTTCAAAATCTTATATTAGGAAGAGGTGGTAATACATATTGTCACGCCCCGATCCCGAGGGACCAAAAGTTACCACCGGATATGATGCCGTGCAAGCCTATATTGCGCTTGCATAAGGCATAGTACCTGCATAAAACATAAAATAGACAATAGATATAGAAACATATAACTAAATTACAGAAAACTAAAGTTTTAACACATTTGATAGGAATACAAAATACTCTCTTTATTGAAATACTTGAAATGGATTACAATGCATTTGTTTGGCTGATTATAAAATTTGCCATGTTGGCTTACATATCTTTGAAACCAAAATTAGCCACAATGCCCATACATCATATCCTTTTAGTAGGACAGAAAATAAGATACCTAAAAAGAAGATCTTGCCAACTGGAATGGAAAGCTTTGGAAGCAATGAGCACGATTTTACTGGATGGTATGCGCTCCTAAGCTTCAAAATATTTGCTAAACTCTCGCTACCAGAACCTGGAGATATCTACAAATGTGGGTCAGTACTCAGCATGTACTGGTGAGCTACCATGACAAAACTCACCTAAAATCAACACTAAGTAAACATGTGAAGATAACAATATTATTAGGTGATCTTTCTAGTTATCAAGGTTCTTTTTAATAATTTATGCAAAGAAACATAAATAGTAGAGTAAACTACGTATATGATAAATCTTAACCATGACTGAAAGGTTATCCCTAAAGCAGACACACAAGTTAGCAGCAATATGCATATATTTATAAAACTCATGAATCTAGCTGTGTGGGCATCAAGTATTAGGTATGCAAGAAGGTAAACCTAACATGCGACCTAACGACATGATGAGAACCCATGAATAGCAGTTAGGACGTACAAGCCCATCTTACTAATAGACATGAACACCCCTCTGATCGCGAGGACTTCATTGCCTTAGGGTATTCCTCTAACCCCCCTAGGCCGAACGATTCCAGTGCCCCTGAACCATTCGTGGGATTACCCTTGTGCACAAGTTGTCTAAGGACCGATGCATGGTATACAACTCTATCATATAAGATCTTACTATGCAATAGTTAGACTATAAGTGAATATCTTTATCTATTTACTCTTTTTCTCTAGGTAAACCATGTAAGTTTTCTCTATACATCTCTTGTGCAGCATATGAGTAAGGAACAAATAAGCATCTATTTGAACAAGCATTTGCAATAATTCTATATATCAAGCATGCAATTTATTTTTTTTATCTTATCTTGTAAGTGAGGTATCATTAAACATAGGGACATGCAATTCAAATAAACTAGAGACCATTTTATTAAGGCGTAAAGACAAATAATTCATCGAAGGAACAAAGCCACTCATCGATTGAATTAACATGAGAGAATGGGGAAGCCTCACGCAATAATCACTCCTTGGTTATGCGTCCTGAAATTGCACCAACACTTTGGTTAGAATCTTTCGATCTCTTTCTCTTACGATTTGAAATGAATGCGCAAGCGAGAAAAACAAACTATAAAACCAAATCATCAAAGTAACACGAAAATGCAAATCAACAAAACCAAGCAGCAAAAATATCCAACGAAAACTCTTGGACTCATTTTAATAGAATCCGTCCCATCAGTTGGAAGGATTCATTGTATTTCATCCAAGATCAATTGGGTAGTAAGGTTTCCGTGATACTCGGTTTTCAACCGAGTCAAAGTCGTAGGCATTATGCTAGATAACCGCTGGAAGCAAAGAACTACACATATCATTCCAAATTTTAGTTTTACTATAACCCAATCTCTGATAAACAAAAATCGTAACTGTGCATTATGCCTTCCTTGGAGGAAATTGAGAAAGTAGTTAGGTGTATGGGAGCTACCAAGGCTCTGGGGCCAGACGAATTTTTATCTATCATAAATCCTGGAAAACGATCATTAGCTTATCACTACTATCCATAGTTTATTTAGTTCTTCTTGTATGCCTCCAACATTAAATCATACTTACCTAGCCCTCATTGCCAAGTTTGAATGTCCTTCAACTCCTACTGATTTTTGACCCATCTCTCTGTGCAATATTATATACAAAACAATAACCAAACTTATTATGAACAAACTTCGATACATGATAGATAGTATCATATCTTTCTTTTAGAATGCATTTGTTCCCGGCAAACAAATTATTGATAACATCGTCATTGCCCAATAAATATTTCATTCCATGAAATCCTTCTCTAGGAATAAATAATTTATTTTCCCTCAAAATTAATATGTCCAGAGATTACGACCGTCTTTCTGAGGATTTTATGAAGAACACTCTTCATGGGTTTGGTATTAGTGAACTATCTAATGATTTAATCGTGCAATGCATAGACACTCCCTCATTTCCATCCTTATCAATGGACAACTTAAGGGACATTTCGTAGGAGGCAGGGGTTTTCACTAAGGTTGTCCATTATCTCCACACATTTTTATCTTGTGTACAGAGGTATTATCTCGAATTTACGACTGCTATGAGCGGTCATACTTGTTTTATGGTATCCTTATGAATCTATATTATCTATCTATTTCTTACTTAATATTTGTTGATTACAGTTTGATTTTTGGTTTCCTAATATAGATGCTATATATCATATGCATAATATTTCACTATTCTTTTCATCTTGGTCTGGCTAAAAAATTATTTTTGAGTAGTTTGTTGGAGTTTTTCCTTTGGCGTATAGAGATTTTTCTCTTGCAAGACTAGAAAGATAGTCCCACATTGGAAAACACTCCAATTGGGTATCTCACTATAATACCATATGGGTGTTAAGAGATACACATGGGGTGGTGGCCCAAGGTGGGTGCCACAAAGGATATTTTTTTAGGAGGATTAAGGCTAAAGTCCTCAAGAAAGCATTTTTGCTTTTGTCACTCTCTTGGGAAAAATCTCTTAAAATCTAAGCCCCGAAGGGGCTAAGAAACTCGGACTAGGACTCGGGCTCGGCTCGGACTCAGGCTCAAGGGCGCAAAGTGGCACTTTGATGGCACACTTTGTACTTAGCACGTCAGCATCATTGAATGTTGTTTAGGCACATTTGTTGCACTTGGTTGCACGCAGGCTTTTGCACAGGCTTCTGTGCGAGCTTTGGCGTAGTGTACAAAGAGTGAGCGCAGAGGATGCAGGAGGCAGTAGGTTTCGTTGACTAGAGATTATGAACTGTTATGGAAAGATTGGTCAATTATTCAGATCCAGTTTTTATGGGATTAAATTTAGTTGAATCCTATATTTCCATAATAAGCTAGCGGCCAATATTAGGGTTAGGGTTTCATCCCTACTCTATAAATACTCTCTTCTTACATCTTTTGTAGACTTACTCCAAAATAGAGAGACAAAAGAGATGAGAGAGTGACGACGGCCATTAGAGTCCAGAGGAGTTCGCGCGAGTCAGAAAAGATGTGACGACGCGCGTTCCAGAAGTTCTACATGAACTTGATGGTTTCTGGAAGCAAATTCGTAGTAGGACGAATCTTGTTTTGAGCAATGCTTATCTTCATCACCCTAGTAAGCCCTTCTTCTTGTCATCTTCTACTTTTTTATACTTTTGCTTGTAAATGTTCTATCCCAATTGCAACTACGTTTGCAAGGAATAATGCATTTGGGTCTTAAGTTTTGTGATCCAGATTGATTTTTAATCGGCTAATATATATTTATATATATGTGGGTATCGAGGTAATCAGAAAGGAACTCTTGTGTGAATCTCTGATATAGATTACCACTGTTGGATCATATAGAGACCGGGCTACAAAGTTGTGCTAGATCTCTGTTCCTGATCTCAGTTTCTACATATTTGATCTGTCTTGGGACTAACAATCTCAAAGCAAGATCCGAGCAAGATGGAGAACAACCGTGCACGGATTCTCAATACAAGTTTTAACAAACATGAGAAGTTTAACGAGGAACACTTTAATATCTGGAAGAGAAAGGTCAATCTAAATCTTTAACTCATGGATGTTGATTACGTGTTAATAGAGCACGAGCCTATTATTCTGGATGGAGAAAATGATCAGTGGGTTGCTGAGGCCAGTACTTTGCATAATGAAGGAGAGATAACAACCTCTATAAACTGCTATTTTTGAACACCATGGAAGATTCTATAGCAGAGTCATGCGGCAATACGGTCCATGCAAAGGACGTCTGGGAGTCTCTGGATAGGCATTATAAGTCTGATGAGGACATGAACAAGATTCATGTGAGAGAACATTTCTGGAAGATGCATTTGAGGATGACAAGACGAAGTTACCTCAAGTTAAAAATTTCTTAAGTTACGTCAAAAACTTTACGATGATGGCATGCCCTTGGCTGACCCATTCATTATGGGGGGTATTATCGCCAGGCTCCTACTTAGATGGAGCAAATTTATTGCGGACATACACCAGAAGGAGATGGAGGTCGACCTTGAGCGACTTCTACACTAGATCCATATTGAAGATGAGTTGAGGGATCAACTCAGGGTGGACACACTATCCAAAAAGATGGCCATGGTCAATCTAGTGCATGTTGGAAACTCCAAGGGGAAGCAGAAGGCTTCTACTTCAAGAAGAAGGACTTCAACCATCTGAAGGTGAAGTGATCTTCGTTCAAGCCAAAGCCCAAGTTTGTTATGACTTGCTTCAACTATGGCAAGAAGGGCCACTACAAGAAGGACTACAGATCTAAACTCAAACAAACTAAGAAATATGAGACTAACAAGGTTACTATAATTGTGCATGTTATCTCGACTGGTGTCGACATTGGTGCATCCTGCCATATTTTCTCAAGGAAGAAGTTATTCACTACGTATAAGCCTACTGCTGAGAAGGTCATGGTAGCGAACCAGGCATAAGCAAAAATATTTGGGATCGGGATGGTGGTATTGAATCTGACTTTGGAGAAGTCAATGACGCTTCAGGACATAAAATACGTACCGGTGATAGCCAAGAACCTGGTCTTGAGGATGGACTCAATACTGGTTAGATGGTTATGTCCTATACATGAATATACTTCAAAAAAGCATTTTGAGATATTCAAGCTTCAGCTTGTAACTCAGTCTAAAATGGTCAACGTAGTCACTTCTTCTAGTTATCCTCTTGAGTTGGGGCATAATTGACTAGGACATATTCATTGTAAAGGAATAAAAAAGATGTCTAGTCTTGGGCTTATCTACAAATGTGGGTGTAAGGAGTTAGAGAAGTGTGAGTTCTATGCGCAGATGAAGATAACAAGAAAATCGTTCAAATGGGTGAACCGAAGCACAGATCTTCTGATGTTGGTGTACTCAGATATCTGTGACTTATAATTATCCACAAAGAATGAGATAAAATACTTTATTACAATCATCGATGACTTTTCGAAACACGCATTCGTCTATCTTCTCAAGTTGAAGGATAAAGCGTTCAAGAAATTCAAGGACTTCAAGGCTGAGGTCGAGCGACAAATAAGACAACAACTTATGAGACTCAGAAGTGATCGAGGTAGAGAATATATGTCTCTAGAATTCACATAATTCTGAAGAGAACATGAAATTATCAATGAGAAAAATACTCCATATTCTCCTCAATCATATGGAGTTGCAGAAAGAAAGAACAAGACATTGACATAATTGATGAACTCTATGCTGTTAACTGTGGGTCTTCTAAACTACTTCTAGGAAGAATTTGCGCTAATGGCTACATTTATTCTGAACAGAGTGTCGTATACAACTTTCGATGTCACTAATCATGAACTCTGGTTCAAGGTTAACCTAACTTGAATATCATTCGGGTGTTGGGGTGTCTGGCATATGTGAAGCTTCCTGACTTGAAGATTCAGAAGCTGGAAACAAGGACTATAAATGCGATATTCCTAGGATATGCCGAAAAGAGTGATGCTCGAAGGTTACTTGATATCGAGTCAAATTATATCATCGAATCTGGTGACACCGAATTTTTTGAAGACAAATTTGTAAGGCATAAGAACATTATTCTCACGGACATTCCGGAGAATAGTGTTGGTGCAAAGAAGGATAACGCTTCCAATGAAAATGTAGTCCAAGAAGAAGTTAACGTTGAAGAGATAACGTCTAAACCAAAACTCGCAAAGTCCAAGTGTAATCCCCCCTATATTTTTTTAAAAATTTAATTTTTTTGAGATATTCACATAGCAATCGTGAGAATTATAGATAAACCCATATTATAACTAGGTCACAACGCCCAAAAATATGCAATACTAGGTTAAATATAGCTCTTAGAAACTCATGTCTAGCTTTAGATATCTATTTATAACATTCGAGAAATTTTGGAAATTTTCTTGAATTTTTTAGAATTTTTGATAATTAAAACCTAGAAATCCTATTTATCGATGACCTTACCAAATTTATTTTGGGGACATAAGAAAATATTTTGGTGTCAAAATTTTATTTTAGGGTTACAATGCCTATATATATTTTCTAGAATTTTTTTGGACTTTTATAATAATTTTAAGTATTTATTTTGAGTTAAATAGAGAAATATTTAATTAATAAATAGTTTCTACAATTAACAAAATTATATTACACAGTCAACAGCTCAGTCAGAGCTACCTATTCAACACCGGGGTGGGTGGGTGGGCGTATATATATATATATATATATATATATATATATATATATATATATATATATATATATATATATATATATATATATATATATATATATATATATAACTCTAAACTATTCAACAGTAATATTAGATTAGATGAGAGAGAAAGAGGGTTGCTTCGTACGAGACTTTCGAATTCTTCAACATCGTGAAGGCCTAGAGACCAATCCAGATGTCAAAATCATGCATCATTTCTTTTGTTATAACCGTATTTAGGTAAGGATATTGAACATATAATTTGTTTTTGATAATTAGAAACCATAATTTCTATAGATTTGGTTTAGTGTCGGTTGTCCGAACACCTTTTTAATACGCTATTTTCGAGATTTTGGGAGATTCCGAACCCGGATTCATGATCCGTTTGATGTTTAAGAAAGATGACACAAAGCACTTGAACATATATATTTTTCCAAAATTTATTAGAATAATTTTCTAGGCTGTTTAATTTATGCAAACCCTAGACACCTAGCGATCGGTAAAACTAGAATTTGTAACTATGATATGTTGCAAACAATGCGAGATTTGGGTGAACCGTTGATTTTAATATTCTTGTGACGTTGAAATCTACAAGATGGTATACTAAAATTTTAGATTTGTATCGGTTGACTTTTTGGTCAACTAAATGCCTCGATTTTGCGTGCCACGAATCTCGTGTTTACAAACTTGACTCTAATGGCCTAGAGAATTTGTAGTTAATATACAAATCAGATTTTATTATAGGAAAAAATAATATTAAATAATTTTATTCAGAATTATTAGTAAATATCTTAGAAAAATTGGTTATTTAGGATCACCTATTATTCGTAGAATTTGTAGATCTAACTTGTGTTAAACTTTTTATGATGGGTACGTGGTGGATGGCGATCATTCATGGTTAGAATGTTGACTCACAACTCAGCATATTTGGACAAACACAAGGTGTCATTCCCCTCTCTCGGCGTACCAAAATACGTATAGTCTTGGCGCACTTTTGGTGCATTCTTGCTAGCTCACGTATTCTTTGCGCCAGGTTTGTTTGAGTACCTCCTTGTGTGGTGGTAGGTAGGGTATGTGGCCATGATTGGTTGGAGGAATCCAACGGTTCACCATCAACCCGAGCATATATATATATATATATATATATATATATATATATATATATATATATATATATATATATATATATATATATATATATATATATATATGTCCTGGTTCTCTTCTCTCTCCTCACTTGTTCCTTTTTCTCGTCTTCTCCTAGTTTCTTCATAGGCAAGTATATCATGCAAATATGAAGAAACGTGATCGGATATAGTTTTTAATTTTGGTATTTATTATTGTAACTAGTTTCTTATCGTATCTTTGATTTTAGTTTGTTCTTGGAGTTCGAATTTTGAGATAGATAGTAGTTTAGATCTTGGTTTTATTATGAGAGTTTTCATGAGTTTATTTTCCTAGGGAATGATACCCTAAAAACTATGTATTTTTGAAATTTCTTGGTTCATGGTTTGATCTTCGGGTTCTTTGTTTTATTCTTGTGATTTGGAGCGTTGCCATGGTTTCGTGCTCAAGCTCTGAGTTCACCAATGATAGGTCGGTTAGAGAAGAAGAACAATATTCAGAGAAGTACACAGGAGAAATTGCATCTTGGGCACACTTTCAGTATGACCCACAAAACTTCTTAACTTGTCCTTACTTCCCAAGTGCTGCCAATTTCTTACAAAAATACGCAAGGGAGAAGAACTCTTCTAAATATCTTGTTAGCATATTTTTGGAAGTTCTCAGCCTTGGCGTACAATTGATTCGCTGAATTGGATTTTCTAGTAAAAGTATGCCACTGTCAACCATGGAAGAACTGAGACAGAGTATGCCATACTTTATTGGATAGCGTGTGTGCTTTGTATGCCATCACTTCCCAGTCGTTGCCGTACTCTGCCCCGATCCTTCCTCGATCAGAGAGCCTTGACTTTGGCACGTCTCCATTCTCGAGTCCTCAATTGTCGTGACCTCGATTATCGAGGCATTCTCGAGTCCCGTATTTTTTATTTTTGTGTTTTGTCTTCTTGATATTTTGGTTGCTCAACTTTGTATGCCAGTGACTGCATGCATGTTCTCGGCTTTGTACGCCACCCTTGTATATGTAATTTCGGATATTATATGCCATTTTTGCCTGCTCACGCACTATTGATTAGTGTGGTGCTCTTCCATGCTCGCGTACTCTGCAGTACGCCACCCAAACTTGCATACGTGCTTTGACGAGTATGCTAACCTGATACCCTGTTGTAGTATAACACCCTCGCATGTTGTGTACTTCTTCGAGTATGCCAATCTTGAGTCTCATAGATCATACGCCAGGCTTTGCCTATGAAATCTTGACCCAGTACGCCAGGATACTTATGATAGCGCATCTTGTTTAGATATACGCCCATGCTAGAGACCCTTTGGAATTATTGAACACATTGTGCCTAATTTTAATTAGTGACTCATGATTAGCTTAACCCTGATTAATGATCTATGATCCAAGAACTCAAAGAATCAAAGAGAAGTTCATAATTGAGACTGATTATATAGAATGATAGATTCCTAACTCGATCAAGATATAATTCATGTGACCAACTAATAGGTTTGGTATCCTGACTTTGTTATTATATCTGTGCTGATAGACTTTTCCTGCTTGCCTGTTTCTAATGGCTTTATTATACACTGAGTGTGGGATATTGGCCAATATGCACATTGAGGTGTGACATTACTCCTGCTCGATATTTGATATTATATTCTTGAACTCCTTGGCACAAAAATAATAATTGGTCAAAACCATAGCATGGCTAGGTTATTGTTGCTTGAATGTTGCATTCACACTTGGGTGAATCCAGACCTGACTCTTGATATTTATAATAGATTCGGATCAAGCATGTCCGTACTCTGTATGACATCTTTAAAGGAAATATCTATGAGGCCATGGCATGGAGTTTCAACTATCTGTAGGTTAATTAGGTAATATAAAAGCTAATAGAATATGGGGAGCGAACGGTATCCCAGAATCGTGTATGATGGGCCGCCCCTTGATAATTTTTGAAGTATACAAGGTTGGCCACCATGGATATTGTATATCATCAACATGTCATGGTGTAAAATATTTGCCTTTCATATTTATACCGAGCCAACAATTCCCTATAGGAAGGTTGGAACTATTATTGATTTATCAACGCGGTGGCCCTACGAGGAACTAGTACAATCTTGCTTGCTTGCCTGAATAATCTTGGCTCAGTTAGCCCTGCTCAACATGGCACGATCTGAATGCTTATTGTGCATTTTATCTAGGATAGCCCCAGACTACACATAACAAGCCGTAACTTTGTTTGGCCGATTATAACCTGATTTGTTTATGATTGTAATACTGTTAGTAGTTGAGGGACATGGACCATCATAATGTTGTGGCTCAACTTCTGTCCTTGTTTGGTTGGGGAGTTGGGTTATTGTGTTATGATAGAATACGGACCAAACTATGACAAAGAACCTGAGGATCCATCTTATCTTTCCACAGATGGCACACACCAGACACATGGCCGCTGAGAGAAACGAGTGGGTTCTTGTTCACTGCTCAATTTATAAATTATACTCTTTTGGACATTTAGCCACCAGCACCTGTTAGCCGGCTTGTTTGGACATTAGTTCTCTTACACAACTATAATATAATCAGATTGCAACTGGTCTCGGTTATGTAACTATTGATACTCGGCTAGCCCAAACTTTTGATGGCTAGACTTATATAACATTCTGATGGAGGGTTTGGGATGCCTTATCACTTCTTATATGTTCTATGTTTATTGCTACTTAATCAAATGATTGAGACATAGTTGTCCTGAGACCCTAGGAGAGTTGATTGTAGCATGCACCCCCTAGTCTTTCTACAGCCGTGACCGCCATACGATATTTTATACCTTGTACGGGGGAGCTGTCCATGTACATCTCAGTATTCCGGTACTGGGGCATGAAGGTTTTAGTGGTGGCCCATCCAGGTCCTATTTTCAGGCTTGTGAGGTGCAATGAACTTCGGAGTCTCAATAAAATATGTTCTCTTTGAAAATCCTGGACTCGTCCTTCTCGATACTCAGCTTGAATTGTCTTACTAATTATTTCATTATTCTTTCTTGTCCTATTCTTATTGAGTCTTGTGTTTTGTGTCCTTTCCTTTTTGGCTTCCCCTCCCTCTATTGTTTGAGGAGCAGGACTGGCAGGAGATCCAGTAAAGCAGGGTTCAATTGGACCACAACAAGGGGCACAACCTTCTCAGGGGGAGGTTCAAGTAGAACCAGTAGTGGAGCAAGTGGAACCTAGGGTACCCGAAGTTCCAAAACTGCTAGTAGCACCAGCAATACCGACAGCTCTTGATAGCCCATCTTGAGTGGAGATCATCAGGAGAATGATGGCCACCCAACAGCATTAGATGGTGGTCAAACAATACCAATAGCTTCAGCAGAACGTCTTGTTGAACCAAGGATTATATACGGCTCTGGATAGGGGTATATGGGTAGACTCGGGGGCGTCGGTTTGATTTTTCTGATTTAACCCATGGTACTTCAATGGCACGGAGGAGGCCATTATAGCAGACAATTGGCTACAGAAAATTGAGGGCATTCTAGTAGCGGCTAAGGTTCCGGCTAAGGAACAATTAGACCAGGTCCAGCTACAACTTTGGGATCTTGCCCGTGATTAGTGGACATCGGAGAAGGTTGGCTTAAGGCGGCCAATTTCTTGGGACAAGTTCAGGACCATGTTCAGGAGGAAGTACTTTAGAGTTGTAGTTCATTTTGAGTTGCAGATAAGGTTTATTAGCCTCAAACAGTCTGGTAAAATAGTAGATAGCTACGCGACGGAGTTTAGCCTATTGAGCAGATTTGCGTAGACAATGGTGGCGATGAGCTAGATAGGGCCATGAGGTTCCAGCAGGGGCTTCATTTGGAAATTTTACAGTTGTTAGAGGGGAACGACTACCAGACTTTCAATGTCGTATTGGTGGCGGCTAGGAGACATAAACTTATATTTCAAAGGTTGGCATCAAGAATAGAAGGCCAGAAGAGGTCCCACGCTCAGAGTAGTGGAGGAGGAGCAGCACCACGAACGTTGGCACCATCCCCCAATGTTCGCATCATGATACTGCACTCAGGAGGCTATTAACCTCAACGATGACGGCACCGACTCGACAGTTGCAACCGAGGCGACAACAACAATAATAATGACAGATAGTACCGACGGGCTACACGTATTGTGGCAAGGGAGGCCATACCAAAAATATTTGTAGAACGTCAAATGGGTTGTTCCTGAGATGGGGTAGCCCAGATCATAGGTTGCTATATGCCCATTGATATAAAGGACAGGAGGGCCAGTACCCCATTTTCCCGTATTACCAGCACCTAGGGCAGTGTAGCAAGGAGAGCGAATATTGGTGGTTAGGACGTTGGCTCAAAGACCGTTATCGATATCGGCACAGATATATAGGCAGCACCAGCAATAACAGCAGGGTCAGCAGAGACCACAACAACGCCACCAGAGAAGGCATCAGTAAGGAGCTCGACAAGGCCAAGGGCAGGCATTCACCTTATCATTTGAGGAAGCCTTGGCATCAGGTGACATAGTGGCAGGTAATATTTATGTCTTATCTTTTCCCGCAATAGCATTATTTAATTCAGGAGCTTCACATTCATTTATATCTGAACAATTTGTGACAATTATTGAACTAGAGTTTAAGGCATTGTCAGAGAGGCTGAATATACTCACTGGCTATGCGCTCGTTGGAGTCAGTAGAGTATGCCTAGCTTGTCTAGTCGTAGTGTGTGAACACTTATTACCTGCGAAGTTGATCGAGTTTTCTATGGATAACTTTGACGTTATCTTAGGCATGGACTGTCTGAGAAACAATCATGCTACGATAGATTATCGTAGGGGTAGAGTATTATTTCATATTTTTGGGTTGAAAGAGTTTACGCTTGCTAGAACTACCAGAAATTAGCAGGAAAGAGGAGTTGCAGCAGTCGTAGTGGCAGAGGAACATGATCCCAAAATAGTCAACGAGTTTGTGGACGTCTTTCCCAACGAGCTTCCAGGGTTACCTGCAGTCTGAGAAGTGGATTTTTGTATATCTTTAATGCCGAGAACCAAACCCTTATCCCATAAAGTCTATCAAATGTCATCTTAAGAACTTGACCAATTATACCAACATATTAAAGAATTGAAGGCAAAAAAGTTTATTCGTACCAGTGGACACCCTGGAGAGAACCAATGGTATTGGTAAAGAAGAAGGATGGAACAACCCAATTATGCATTGACTACAGATAGTTGAACGTAGTGACAGTGAAGAACAAGTATCCCTTGCCTAGGATTGATAACCTTTTTGATCAGTTGAGTTAAGCTAAAGTATTTTCAAAGATTGATTTTTGGTCTAGATATCACGAGGTGCGAGTACGGGAAGAAGATATACCGAAGACAACATTCGATCTCGATATGAGCATTACGAATTCTTAGTTAGACATTCATATTGACTAATGCATCAGTAGTATTCATGGACTTAATGAACCATATCTTTATGCCTTACGTAGATCAGTTTGTGGTAGTATTCATCGAAGACATCCTTGTGTACTCCCATAATAAAGAAGAACATGGAGAGCATCTCAGGAGAGTACTATAGTGTCACCCTCACTTTTTTAACTAGGGATAGTTTGGTAATTTTGTATGGATATTTAATTTTAGGAATAAATATTAATATTAGTGTGCTATAAATATTTAATTGATGCTTGTATTAATTATTTATTGGTTTGCTATATATTTATTTGTGCCTTATTTTATTTATTTATTAATTAGTTGACTAGCCTATTAGTTAGACTTGAAACTTGTGAACCAATTAGACTTTTTATGACAACTAGTAAGCCCAACATAGACCCAAGTCCAATAACACATTCCTACTAATTTATTAGGAGGATTAGACTTAATTTGACTTAATTAGAGACCTTCCAAAATTGTCCATCCTTAATTATATTCATAATTGGATAGAGAGGGGTGATTTGGACATGTAATGAGACTTTGAGGGAAAGAAAACCTGGCCGGCCACATAAGGAGAGGTTTCTCTCTCTCTCCTTTTCATTTACTTCCATTTTAGATCTCCAATTTTATTAGATCCCCAATTCACTTCATTCCCTCCATCAATTCAACCTCAAATTCCTTTATTCCCTCTAATTTCCACCATTAGAAGAGCTTGGGAGCTTAGAGAAGTAAGGAGCACAAGGAAGAGGAGCTTTGGTGGAAAGATCGTGTCCATTATGGATTTCATTGGGAATCCATTTCCTAATTGGTAATTTCTGAATTTCTCTTCATTTTAGCTTCCAAATAATGCATTTGACTCTTAGGAACACCCCAATGGCATAGTGCTACCTATAGGATGAAGTTCTAGGCCTAATTATTAGGAATTGATATTTTTACATAGGTTTTTGTATGTAATTTGAGGGAATTTCGGGATTTATACATCAAGTATGTGTCATGAGACCAATTTAGTCAAATTGTACTTAGATCGGGGCAATGCTAGATACGTGTCCATAAATGGATACGAGTAGGTCGTATCATGATATTTTGTGATGCAGTGTGATACAGAGCCCATTTTATGTGTTTTATGCAATTTACCCTAATTTATATTGTAGTTCATTCTAATAGTTGTTAAATTATATATTTGAGATGTAGGAATGGATATCATAGAGTGTTGTAAGTTTTGGCATTCTAATTGGTTGTGTATAGTTTGACACTCTAGGTGTTTGATTAAATTCCCTAATGAGTTGTATGAACATGGGTATATGATACCAAGTGTATATATATATAGTAGTATATGTATATGTATATGTATATATATATATATATATATATATATATATATATATATATATATATATATATATATATATATATATATATATATATATATATATCCATCCCTAGAGGAGCCGTATGAGGCGGAAGCTCCACGTACGGTTTTGAAGCCGAGCCTTTCCTGCAATGGGGCCTAGGGACCGATATGATGATTGGTTTAGGTAGGGCGGCCGGCCTACTATGGGCACCTGTAGGGATTAGTGCGTGAGACCGCGATCCACAAAAGCATGGGACTCCCCTTGACTTGGGAATGGAGAAGAGAAACATAACATGTCACAAGAGCGAGGCGAGGGAGAGAATTCCCCATATATATATATATATATATATATATATATATATATATATATATATATATATGTATGTAATGTAAGTGTGTGTGTGTATCTGAATATTTTGGTGCCTGGTTGGTTGTGCAGGACCTGTGTTTAGCAGATAGTGTGAGGGGGAGTTAGAGTACAGATTGATGTTTGTACAGTTAAGCAATGAGGCAATTGGGTGTGTGTTTTATATGCAAGTTTGTTGTGGTGTGAGGTTAGGCTGTACATCAGTGCATACACAATTGTGCATTGGTTTAGTAGACTTGGGTATTAGGAATATGAGGTGATGGTGCAGTGGTGGTTCTGGTATTGTATACACCAGCTGTAGAGTAGCTGGAAACTGCAATAAGGGGTGTATAAGTGGACTGATACACTAAGTACTAGGTATAATGAAGTGGAGGAGGAAGTATCTGAATAGTGAATGGGAGAGCAGCAGTTGTAGCAGTACATCGAGAGTGCACTGTATGTTAAGCTTGACCAACAACTAGGTTCTTAGTAGCAGACATAAGGGAAGGGAATTAACAAGTTGTAGTTGAGCCATTGACTGTGGAATTTGGTGTTCAGTTGGTTCACTAATTCTGTCATTGGTTAGATGATTAGAGTACTAGAAATTAGTTAGTTAGCATATCTTAAGTCCGGTTTGTAATAAGGTTAGTGATTAGTTATGATTATGTAATATGCAAATGTGTGTATCAGGTATTACCCCTTTGATTTGTATTGAGCAGCAACTTGGTATCAGATTAATTGGTACCAATAGAGATTGGCTAATGATACTTGTTAATATAAGGTTGTTAAGTTCCTATTTCAGATAGTTAAGTTATTATGTTATATTTTAAGGCATTAGTTGGTGTTAGGATGATAGTTATAGTTAGAGTATCAATTATGGATGTTAGTATTAGTTGGATAGTAATGTCAGTTAGTATCTAAGTATATACATATAGTGTAAGCTAGCATATTAACATTGGGTTAATTAATATAAGTATACGCATCAGTTAGTTGAGTTCATAGGTAATTCTTATTAGTAGACATTCTCTAAGCTAGTATATGAGTATACAATCGTACCAGTTAGTGTTTGATACCAGTTAAGATACTAGCTATACCTACATGTATTACCTATTAGACTCGGCTATAATAATGGCATGTAGTGTTAATAGCTAGTGAACTAATTACCTATAAGTGTGATGATCTAGAAACCCAACCTAGTATACCTAGTATAGACTAGTATTAGCTAGATAAGTGACCAATATAGACCAATTAGCCTAGTTTGTCCTAGAAGAGCATGATAATGCATTCTTAAACTTAATCCTTCTCTATTACATCAATTAACTTGATATTTCCTAAATAGTACCGTGTGACACCAGTTTGGGCATCGAGATACACCTTTGCTCAGACCAGAGGTGAGTACATCTCTCTATTAGTTTTTATTTCATGATAATGTATATATCACTTGTTCTAGAACTATATACTTGATTCCGACACAGTGGCTACATGGAATGGTACTAAATGGATCTATCATCAGATGTTATCCCCTACCGTGTTCAGTGGGTACTCTTTTACATATATTTTATTATGTATATCGGGTATTGATTTTAGTGTACTTAGTGTTCACATACAGTTCGTGTTCAGTATGCCTATATTAGTGTTCTTAATGTGTCATGATTGGATCCATAAGTATTGGTTTGGGTTGGGGGAGTAGGAGTTGGTTATGTGATCAAGCCCTAGTATATTAGTATATATGTCGATTATATATCACATATATAATCGAGTTACCATTTTATATTAGTGTTCAGCCCAAGCCGATCACATAACAAACTTGTATTCCAAGGCACATTAGCTTGTGTTATCTATTTCATCACTTACAGTTATTCCATATTGTCTGTTCTTTACTTTCCAGTTCATTACCTGTTTGCTTTAGAAATTTCCATTTCCTAATATTGTTATCTTGTATTTTTTTCTATTACTTTTCATATATGCTCTACCATGCATTGGAACTGTTTTAAGAGTTTTGTACTTCGCTCCTTTCCTAATTGGATATAATTTTCAGATGACTGGCTTGTGTAGAAGTGTCCCTGTAACCTCCGATTTCCAAATTCCCGAAATAATTAGATTTTTAATTTATTTTAAATATCAAGTTTATAAATTATTTTCTCCTTGAATTTTTTAGTATTAGATTTTCGAACAATGTTTGATTTTAGAAGGTGATTTAAAATCTTTTATCCAAATCATTTTTTCTAAATTTTGCTTTCTTATAAAATAAATAGATAAATAATGATGTAAATATAATACTATAGCTTCAAATATTTATTGGCTTGAAATTATGAAATTATTGTTTTAAATAAAAAAATTATTTGAAGGACTAGTTGATAGAATATAATAAAATTTTATATTTATTGGGATAGTAAATAAATAAATTCCATACTTTCTAAGATTTTTGCAATATGGGTTTAATTAGTAGCTAATTTAGAATCAGTTAGCCTTGGAAGCCTCTTAAAATATTTTCTTAAATTATAATATTTTTTCTCTATTAAATTTACAAGCCTACCGTCTCCCATTCACACCCTCATTTTTTCCACATGAAAAACTCATTTATATAATCTAGGCCATTCATTTTGGGCCAATCCTCACCCTTTATCCCACACCCTCTCTCCTTATTTAAAGACTCTCACCACACCATTCCCAAGAAACCCTAGCTAGCCCTCACAAATTCCCACAAGCCAACAAACCATCACCATTTTGTGTGCTCGTGTCCGTGTGTCCAGCATTACCGTGTCAGCCGTGTTGGCCTCGGGTCCGACCCCAGGTGTCCCACCGTATCCATTCATTTCCTGTGTCCAGATTTACAATATTACAACCAGATTTTCGTGTCCGACACACCCGGACACATCCACCTCCACCACAGCAAACATCATCCTCGTGTCCACCATCTGGACACATCCCTACCACAGTACATCATTTCTGTGTCCAACACCCGGACACGTCCACCCCAATACCACAACACCACCATCGTATCCAGCCTCGGACACGATCCACCCCGACTCGTACACAGAATCCAAACCCTAACCTAGATCCCGCTGCCGCCGGCGACTGGGACCTCCTCCTCTGAGTCGAGCTGCCGTCCCCTCCTTCCGCCGCGTCGAGCTCGAAGATCCGCCGCCTCAGATCCGGAGCCGACGTCGCCGCTCTCGAGTTCCACCGCCGCCGCCTCGGATCCGTCGACCACCGCCGAGTTCGACAGCCGCCGCCTCGAGCCAAGCTTCGCCGATCCGTCGTCGAGCTCCGCTGCCGCCGCCGAGCTTCGACCACAGCAGATCCGCCGACGCCTTGCCCGTGTGACCCGGCAGACTTCCCCGACCGTCGACGCCGGAAACCCCTACGTGAGCTCCCTCTCCGACTTCCTTTTTTCCCTCTTCCCCTTTCGTTTGATACAGAGTCTGCAATTAGGTTAGTTTATGCAATTAGGTTAATTATATATAATTAGTAATGTAATAGTTAGTGAATATATTTAGTTAATTTATATGTAAATAGTTAGTTAATATAATTAGTTAATTCATGATTAGTTATTAATTTCATATAATTAGTTTATAAATTGCATATAATTAGTTAATAATTATATATAATTAGTTTATTAATTATATATAATTAGTTTAGTTAATTGGAATATAATTATTTTTATTGTTTATAATGTATGAATATAGTTATTTATTATGTGTAAAAAATTTGGTTATATTAATATGTAATTAGTTAGTTTTTATGTAATCAGTAATTGCGAAATAATTATAAGGGTTTTGACTATGTAAAAATAATAATTTCTGGTTTACATTATTAATTAAGAAATAGTTCCAATAATAAAAATTAGTTCAAAATTATTATTTGGACTGGTGACCGATTTTACCATAGATATAAAAATATATGATGGCTTTTACATAAATTCTAGATTTTTTATAAATAAACTTTTATTTGTAATGATTGTTCAAAATAAATTCGAAATAATTTTCATTAAATTAAGGTGTTACCTTAATTACAAACAAACGACTCGTTCCCCTATTAGCCTGGTATCCTTATCCTAATTTTCGTGCCGAACTCCGATCTTGGACTTCTTTATATAGTTTCTAGCTATTTGGACTGTTCCGGACTCATTGGAACGAACTGCTACTTCATTTGGGATCACCTTGAGAAGTGTGGCATTTTATACATTCTTCGATTAGTTATATAAATATATATATATATAAAATGTTTGATTAATATATATATATACAAATATGTATTTTGGTATAAAAATATATATTTATATACATCTATTAGTGTATATACACATATACGTATTTTTGTACAATTACTAATAGGCACTTATATATATATTATATACGTATTTATTGGTATATACTCTGAGTGTAAATGTGTATTATATACGTATCCCTACTAGATGACCCTAGTTGACTAGGGCCATGCCTGGCATAGCCCTAAGGCCAGTGTATTTCTATTGTGTGTTAGTGTAGCATCTGATGCAAGTGATATTATTATATGTTTATAGGACTGTCGGATTCTCCAGACGATACTCTGGGACAGGACATTGGTATTGACAGCTAAGGACCCAAGGCGAGTACATTCTCTGATTAGTTTCTAATTTATGATATCTCCTATGTTCACTGTATCTAGTGTAGATATATATGCTCTTGACACGTTGGTTACACAGATTGGTATACACGGATCTCGTCATGAGATGTTATTCCTTATTCATGGTATAGCTTGTACAAGACTTGTTTCCTTGTTATCTTGTGCATGTACAGACACTGATTCCCGGGGAGACTTGCTACCTCCCTAGGGAATCCCGTGCCATAGCATACCATGATTGGATCTACTATACCAGTCGGGGGAGGGGAGTATTTTAGTATAGATATGTGATCATACCCAACTCTACATGCATCATAGCTCACCCCACATCTCACGTCGGGTGCGGCCTGACCATTTACATGCTTCATAGCTGTTACGTGTGATTAGCCTGACCTCTACATGCATCATAGCTAACCAACGGTTAGCCTGACCTTACATGAATCATAGTTAATCACATGTAACCAGCCTGATCAAGTTCCCAAACCGATCACATATTTAAGCTAGTACTCACACACTTAGTCATAGGGTTCTTGCTCATTGATATATTGTTTCTTCTCCTGTATTTACTTACAGTATTTCCAGTATTTCTTTTATTTCTCGTACCTATACATGCTTCTCGTATATTTCTATCTAGAACTGCTACATAGTTTATATCATTAATATAGAACTGCTATTTAGAGATGTACTTTGCTCCTTCCTTACTGGAAAATATTTTTCCAGACTGTGACCTTAGTAGACTGGTTTCTGACACACTTGAGGATTGGAAGTTAATGATTGCAGGTATGATTATTTTGTCGTTAGACTTGTCTTGTATTTCTTGCTTGCCTTGATATCTCATCGTGATTTAGTTTATGTGATTGAGTATTTCTAATATTATTTTATGATATCCACGTCTCCTTATGGAGTTGGGTATTCATGTGAGTTTGATTAGATAGTTACATGACCTAGACAGCGTTCTACCGCTGATGTTGCGGCGTAGGCTAGACGTACCCACGCACTCGTGCCCCTAAACCGGGTGCGGGTCGTGACAGTCCCACTTACTATGGGCGACATGATGGTATACCTTAGAGAAGGAGGACCTAGTGCCAGATACTGAGTAGGCTTAGACTTATTGTTTAGACTTGTTTTAGTCTTTTATTGAGAATTTTGGCATGTATATTATTTTGGGGTTGTATTGTGCCTAGACTCATATTGTGGACTTGTGATTGTATTATGATTCCTATTTTATCTTCCTTATTCCATATCGTGCTTTATCTTTCGTAGTTTAATATTATGATTGAGTATGGATATCTTTATTATGTCATTATATTTATTCCTCCGTTTGGAGGTGAGATGACATTGACAGGTACCTTGTATATATTGTATGAGTTGTTAGCAAGTATTGTGGACCTAGACAGCGTTCTACATTATTCTTACGATATAGGCTGGACGTTGTTCACCACTCATGCTCTTATTCTGGGTGCGGGTTGTGATACGTTTTTAGTGGTGGTCTATTGTCACGCCCCAGTCCCAAAAATATGTAGGACTAGGACACGTAAGCATGCCAGCCGCATGGGTATGGCAACTCCAATATATGGAAACCAAACCCATACGTGCGCTGTAATATGAATATCAAATCCACAGTGGTATAACATATGTCACAGGTCACAGGGTATAATCTAAATCTCATCCACGAAAATCAATTATAAATAAATAACCAATATCTATGAACTAGATCTAGACACAAAGTATCTGAAGATAATAGTTGGATGGAAACAAATCCACTACCAACTCGAATGTAAAAGTAATTACAATATACACAATATAAGAATACCAGCTAACAATCACGTGCTCGAAGAGAAGACGTCCACGAAACATATATAACCATCCAAATCTGCGCTCCTGCAAATACTCAAGAACAGATACACTTGGCAGGGGACCAGGTCCTCAGAGGGACGTAACAAGATACATAAAACACATGCCAATAAAGTACTGAAATAAATATCCAATAGGTCGCCTAACCATCTATGTGAATGCAGTTAAGAACAACTTTCCCCACAAGTGAGCTATCTGGCAGAAAACTGGAATTTGGCGTGGTTCCCTTTTGGGGATCCATGGGCCTACAAAGGCACGTCGTCATTAGAACGCCGGAGGCCCGCCTGATAATAATATAATATATAGTAGTCATCACCACCCGTATCTCCAGTGGAGAATCTAGGCACATAGGAGAAAAGTGCAAAGGAGCTCAAATACGGTACTTGTTGTTCTCCCCACCCCATGCTCTAAGCATGTCACATCCATGACACAATTTGGTTCATAGCCTATTTTTAGTATCCTAGCCCAATACTGCAACCAAATAAGGACAAGGATGGAACCACCATACTACAATAGGCTATGTCCCTAGACCTCTAATAACTGCTAATTCTACTAGCATGCAAAGTTTCTAACATCAGTTATTCCTAACGTACGTCCCACACGTACCGATGATCAGTCAATACATGCGTCCGTGATCTATATGAGACTCACAACTCGTATAAAAATATGTGTCACAGTTAAATAAAACCTAATGATGCTACATGATAATGGGGTAGTCTCATAAACAAGGTCAATGCAAATACATAAATAAAAATATACAGCGACGACACCGTCGTACGTATTTTATATAACAGTTAAAATATATGAACTAAAGACAGAAAATAAAGATGCATACAACATATAGAATATGAATAACAGTACAATGGCAATGTAAACTTGCCTGGCAAGGAAGCTGCAATATACCAATAACCTGCTCCAGAAGTCGCGCAGAACAAATCCAACATCCAATGCATCAATCTTTGTCATGGTCTTGAATTGAAAAGGTTCTATAGCTTCTTGGATGTTGGATCTGGTATTCTCGAAGTTTCAGAAGCCAAAAGGTATGGATGGTTAACTGCCTGTTGTAGCCTAGTAATGAGGCGAAAGATACCATCATAATTTCTCATCACTTTTCCAGCCATAACATATAATTCTTGATGAAGAACAAGATCAGCAGCTCTTCCTTTCTTGCTGCGCCTTAAGACTATGTTCTTCATAACTCATTTATTTAGCAAAGTCATGGTTGTTCTGATCTCAATCTCTTGGCCGCTTTGTACAGGCCTTTCTATGTACAGATTCTACCAACAACCATGTACGTTATTCCTATGACGACAATCTCTGCAATTTCCAGTAATGCATTAAACTAGCCTGAACTTTCAACAACACTGGTTGCCACACAAAATATGGAGCATACAAACCAGCGAGTAAAGTTCTTCAATTATATTTTGTAAAGCAGTTGAGCTTAAAGTCCACTTATAAACAAAATCTAGAGCAAAAACTGCCCTTGCAGTTTTGGTATGCCTATCTTTAATAAAATACGCATTCCTGTGGGAAGGCACCAATCACTAAATTCAACCTCTGTTTCTACTATAACACATGTGCTTTCATTATCATTCAAGCTTTCTCCTCATCTAAAATGATGCGTTCCCATTTCACCGAATGCACCGGCGATTCCCCCTTCTCCGCCACCTCATCCTCCATTTTTTGGTAATCCTACTGCAGCGTAGAATGCCTCGTCAGGACGGAATCGTAATCCCTAAACGCAAACTCCCCCAACCTCTTCTTCTTAGAGCTGTAGTAAACAAGAGCCCTAGCTTTCCCCTCCTTCACAAACTTGCCGATCTCCGCCTCCCACTTGGCCAGTGCCATCGCCGAGCAGATAACGAGCGTCGCTCCGGTCTAAGGCACCTTCTCCGATCGCTCCCTGTCCCAGTCCCGAAATAGAGACCCAAGAAACTGCGGCCGCTCGACGGGCTCCCGGACTACCTGGCTGCGGAGGGAGCGGGCGATGAGGATGAGGGGGATGTCTTGGGCGGTCTTCCCCATCCCCATCTCGTCGGCGAGGATCCCGTCTCGGAAGTCCGTGGAAGCTTCTTGGTTTAGAGCCCAGGCGAGCCACTCCTTCTGGAAGGGAAGGAGGGGGAGGATAATATCCGGGCACGGGCCAACGGACTCGGGACGTACCCGGTCCTCGGGTTCTTCTTCCAGGTCGCTCTCGTGCTCGAGGAGCCACATGGCGTTGTCCTCTGCAAAGAATTCGAACGGGGTCATCTTCCTCTGGGTGATCTTCCATTGGAGCAGAATAACTGGACACGACGCACTTCGTGTGGGAGTGCACAGGAAAGAAGGGGGCCGGAGAACACAATGGTGGTGGTGCTCGCGTAGATTTTTGGGGGTGGGAATCCGTCGGACACGAGCAGGATACAGGAGGGGCACAACAGCCGATTAGGGAAAGATTGGGAGGCTACTGGGAAATAGGGTTGGGTTAGGTATTTAGGCTTTTGGAAAAAAGAAATTAAGGAAAGGAAGAGAGGAAGTTGTTTATATACACATGTGGACCTTTGGTTTGACCGAGGTAAATTTGACTTTGGTCAACATCTCTTTGTGATGGGCCTTGGGCTTGCATGAGGATGTTTGTGGGCCATAATTTGCATTATTTAAATGCAATAATTGGATTAAAATAAAAATGGCGATGTTACGCGTTTGCACATCCAGAACATTATGGAAAAAAATTTCCTATGAAGGGAAAAGTTGGATTTCTTCATGAATTATCCAATGGTAGGGATACCTCAATGCATTTTTGCATAAAAACGTCGAACAATTAGAAAATTATACAAAGGCGATAATTGGATTTTAATTAATTAAAAATATTGTGCACGGTGTTCTAAAATTAATTAGAAGTACAGGGGAATAAAATAGGCGGGACAAAGGGTCTGGGACGTGGAGGATATAGAGTAGATGATTTATAAATTTTTGTTTGTACAAAACGGTCAAGATTGTGTTCCTAATTTCGATTGGGACGCAAATGGGTACAAAGATGTAATTTATTTAGAATTACAACGTTTATTGTGTGACTAAAATATAGCACAAGAAAGCAATATTAGAAGTTGCACAAAGGTTAGAATGGTAGGCGGGCATGTCTAGGACAAGGTTGTGAAACTTGTAGAAAGGCAATGGTAGTGAGGTGCTCCAATTATCGAAGCAACGGTAAGGTACCCTAAGTGATATAAAATATTGTATAGTTAAATCAATGCCATGTTCTATTTCTAATTGGGTTATAATTAGACCTAATTTCTTTATCTAGGCAAAGTAGACCTAATTTTGGGTGAGGGGGTTTACAATCTACCCAACTTAAAATAATTTTGTCCTCGAAATTAAAATAAGGCATAGTCTGTTATTTCTTTACGTACATAAGGCAAGTAAATTGCAATCTCTTTGCGATAATTAAAATCATGTTCAATCCTTCATAATCACTAAAAAAATTAAGATAGTCTTCGTTCAATTCAAAATTCCACCTATCGTAATCTCTTCTGACCTTTTCAAATCATCAACCTCCAATTTTTAAATTGAATCTATTTAACATCTTTAATAATAATGCACATTAATTTATATACCACGAGCTCCAGCTATCACAACCTCCCTTAGAAAGCACTTCGAATCGAACATTACTCCGATCTTCAACTTATGAATTTTTTGTACTCTTTAAAATTTTCTTTCGATTTATATCCTCAATATTTCCAATAGGTAATCCAGTAATCAAAATTTTAATTCTTAATTTAAATCATCAAATTGAAAAAAAAAATTCAATGCAGTCCACCAATGTTCAAATCTGAAATTCTATATTTATTCTTCAAATTCAAATTGATGATTTTACCTTCAATACTCAAAAATTTAAATTATGTACTTAAGGTATAAATATTGGGTCCTCAATATCAAGATTTTTAAAATTCATTAATCCTCATCATCTTAGTCATTCTTCTAAAATTCTCAAAATTAAAATGCCTTGAACCTCTCCCAATCTAATCTTACTCAATCACAATCTAAAAGAAATTCCTCTCGAGTTGATAATGCACTGCTACCCAACTTAGAATTTACCCATCTATCACAGAAGGCTATATTCCTTAAGAAAAATATTCCTTAATTTATTTACTCATGTCATTCAATCCTCAAACTTTAACGCCGATTATATCATATATGATATGTTCTTAATTACGAAAGAATAATCCTTAAGTATGTGATCGGCCTATGGGGTATATCCAGTACTCTCTGTGTATCAAACTTATACCAAGCACGAGGTTTCGTCTTTCCAAAATAAGGGAAGACGGAGATCAATAATAAAGAGTTCAAGGGCGAGGTAATAGAATAGAAGTATCGGGATCAAGGCGTTTAAAGAATTCAAATAGGAATTGTCAAAGCAGTTGTGGATTGAAGTCATATTTTGGTAATTCCTATTCACATGCTCGTATCAGTACAGTTATGTAACGGATACGATATGCTCAGACATATCTAGGGGCAAGTACATTTGTCTACTAATCACTATATATCTCAATCCACGCAAAGTAGTATTGCGAAGGGCGAACCAAAATGTACTAAGGTTGTCCAGACCGTAATACACTGATTCTGATTAGACAATTGTATCAACATGCATCCCCAATAATACATATCTCATGATCAAGCTCGATAAAAGAATAAGCTTGTAAAACTAGGCTATAATAGCAGCATAATTCGAGATAGCACAGAAAATATAACGCTGGATTATAATGAGAGAAGTTACAAAATAATTCAAGTTTACAAACACAACAAAAATAAGACTCTACAGTCTCTCTAGTTGTCATACTACTCCTTATCTAAGCCGCTAGTCGACCAAATAGGGTTACGGGTCTCTAATTTCTATAGTATGAATAAACACTATCTTCTTATGCAAGTCTAATATTGTGTCATCCTATTTCACTTTATCAATGGGTCAAAAGGGCTAGGTGGTACTATGTTGTGAGTTATACTATCCAACTTATAACAAT
Source organism: Iris macrosiphon (assembly GCA_036927795.1). Taxonomy (NCBI): domain Eukaryota; kingdom Viridiplantae; phylum Streptophyta; class Magnoliopsida; order Asparagales; family Iridaceae; genus Iris; species Iris macrosiphon. The sequence goes on from JAYESA010000001.1 coordinate 59,160,975, forward strand.
GAACTAATACTGTACTATTTTAAGGATACCGTAGAAGCTCCTGTTAAGGTCCATGAGAAAGGGTCTCGGTACTTATTAGGGTATCCTCTTTCATTACATAGGTCATGGTCGTCCTAAGTCTTAGTCTTAGTGCAAGTGTCAATAGTAAGAACGAAACAGTTACTGGCATTCAAGGGAAAAGGGGATACAACTCGTATCGAGGTGGGGGTACATGTTACGCAATTTAAACTAAGGGATAAGCACAAGGTCTCAATCTACAAGAATAGCTTAAACCATCAAGTTCTAACTACTAAGCACAAAATTTCAAAATTTAATATTTATAACTATAATCCCAGCAACTATATATCCTAATCATAGAATAAAAATGCTTGGTCTATAATTAGAGGTGTCAAGTGGCACGAGTTGAAAGATGAAGAGAAGAAACGTTATCAGTCGTCACACACTAGCGAGCGCTATGGTCGCAGAGGAGCAATATATAAAATTAAAATAGAGGGCTCTAGATAGCATCATTGTTTTCTAAGGGGGAGTGGTATGCTAGTTGCTATGTTCGAGGTATGATCAAGAAAAAAGTGTTAATTACATTCCTCTAGGCTTCCTAAGGTGCTGTCTAATAATAATAAGACAATGATCTAAGTTTATAGTTCTCCAATACTTTCTAATTATGAAGGTTAGGTTCAGTCCTAATATTCAATCTTGGTTTTCTATTGGTTCCTCAATACTAGGGTCAAACATTATGGTAAAACTTCTGGCTAACTCTAGTAGTGTCTATACTACTCACAAGTCCTCATAATACATCAAGGGTAATGGTAAACCAATTCTAGAGATAAGGAATTCTAGGGTTCACTAGATATTCTAAACTTAGTGGGGTATCAACACTCTAGTGGTACTCTTAATAGGAAGGTTACCTTACTTATCATCTGACAACAGAAACTTATATATTCTAGGAGAGGCTATACTTAAGAAACTAATAGGGAAGCTCATGAATCAAGCATGATGCAATTATTCAAATAGAATGGATTGGAAGGAGAGCGAATCATAGTCAATTGTGGATGAGATCCTATACTCTATTCCTATGTGCAAGCTGGTTTGGTACAATAACGTAACCGAGACAATATACTCTCGACCTGCATGGGCCACCACAAAAATATGTCACGCCCCAGTCCAAAAAATACGTAGGACTAGGACACGTAAGCATGCCAGCCGCATGGGTATAGCAACTCCAATATATGGAAACCAAACCCATACGTGCACTGTAATATGAATATCAAATCCACAGTGGTATAACATATGTCACAAGTCACAGGGTATAATCTAAATCTCATCCATGAAAATCAATTATAAATAAATAACCAATATCTATGAACTAGATCTAGATACAAAGTATCTGAAGATAATAGTTGGATGGAAACAAATCCACTACCAACTCGAATATAAAAGTAAATATAATATACACAATATAAGAATACCAGCTAACAATCACCGGCTCGAAGAGAAGATGTCCACGAAATATATATAACCATCCAAATCTGCGCTCCTGCAAATACTCAAGAACAGATACACCTAGCAGGGGACCAGGTCTTCAGAGGGACGTAACAAGATACATAAAACACATGCCAATAAAGTACTGAAATAAATATCCAATAGGTCATCTAACCATCTATGTGAATGCAGTTAAGAACAATTTTCCCCACAAATGAGCTATCTGGCTGAAAACTGGGATTTGGCGTGGTTCCCTTTTGGGGATCCAGGGGCCTACAAAGACACGTCGTCTTTCGAACGCCGGAGGCCCGTCTGATAATAATATAATATATAGTGGTCATCACCATCCGTATCTCCAGCGAAGAATCCAGGCACACAGGAGAAAAGTACAAAGGAGCTCAAATGCGGTACTTGTTATTCTCTCCACCCTATGCTCTAAGCATGTCACATCCATGACACAATTTGGTTCATAGCCTATTTTTAGTACCTTAGCCCAATCCTGCAACCAAACAAGGACAAGGATGGGACCACCGTACTACAATAGGCTATGTCCCTAGACCTCTAATAACTGCTAAGTCTACTAGCATGCAAAGTTTCTAACAGCAGTTATTCCTAACGCACGTCCCACACGTACCGATGATCAGTCAATACGTTCGTCCGTGATCTATATGAGACTCACAACTCATGTAAAAATATGTGTCACAGTTAAATGAAACCTAATGATGCTATATGATAATGGGGTAGTCTCATAAACAAGGTCAATGCAAATACATAAATAAAAATATACCACGACGACACCGTCGCGCGCATTTTATATAACAGTTAAAATATAAGAACTAAAGATAGAAAATAAAGATGCATGCAACATATGGAATATGAATAACAGTACAATGGTAATGTATACTTGCCTGGCAAGGAAGCTGCAATGTACCAATAACCTTCTCCAAAAGTTGCACAGAACAAATCCAACATCCAATGCATCGATCTTTGTACTGGTCTTGAACTGAAAAGGTTCTATAGCTTCTTGGGCTCCATCTGGTATTACCGAAGTTTCAGAAGCCAAAAGGTATGGATGGTTAACTGCCTGCTGTAGCCTAGTAATGAGGTAAAAGATATCGGCATAATTTCTCATCACTTTTCCAGCCATAACATATAATTCTTGGAGGAAGAACAAGATCAGCAGCTCTTTCTTTCTTACTGCGCCTTAAGACTATGTTCTTCATAACTTTTTTATTTAGCAAAGTCATGGTTGTTCTGATCTCAATCTCTTGGCCGCTTTGTACAGGCCTTTCTATGTACAGATTCTACCAATAACCATGTACGTTATTCCTATAACGACAATCTCTGTAGTTTCCAGTAATGCATTAAACCAGCCTAAACTTTCAACAATACTGGTTGCCACACAAAATATGGAGCATACAAACCAGCGAGTAAAGTTCTTCAATTCTATTTTGTAAAGCAGTTGAGCTTAAAGTCCACTTAAAAATAGAATCTAGAGCAAAAACTGCCCTTGCAGTTTTGGTATGCCTATCTTTAATAAAATGTGCATTCCTGTGGGAAGGCACCAATCACCAAATTCAACCTCTGTTTCTACTATAACACATGTGCTTTCATTATCATCCAACCCTTCTCCTCGTCTAAAATGATGCGTTCCCATTTTACCGAATGCACCGGAGATTCCCCCTTCTCTGCTACCTCATCCTCCATTTTTTGGTAATCCCACTGAAGCGTAGAATGCCTCGTTAGGATGGATTCGTAATCCCTAAACGCAAACTCCCCAACCTCTTCTTCTTGGAGCTATAGTAAACAAGAGCCCTAGATTTCCCCTCCTTCACAAACTTGCCGATCTCCGCCTCCCACTTGGCCAGTGCCATCGTCGAGCAGATAACGAGCGTCGCTCCGGTCCAGGGCAGCTTCTTCGATCGCTCCCTGTCCCAGTCCCGAAACAGAGACCCAAGAAACTGCGGCCGCTCGACGGGCTCCCGGACTACCTGGCTGAGGAGGGAGCGGGCGGTGAGGATGAGGGGGATGGCTTGGGCGGTCTTCCCCATCCCCATCTCGTCGGCGAGGATCCTGCCTCGGAAGTCCGTGGAAGCTTCTTGGTTCAATGCCCAGGCGAGCCACTCCTTCTGGAAGGGAAAGAGGGAGAGAACGATATCCGGGCATGGGTCGACGGACTCGGGACGTACACGATCCTCGGGTTCTTCTTCCGGGTCGCTCTCGTGCTCTAGGAGCCACATGGCATTATCCTCTACAAAAAATTCGAACGGGGTCATCTTCCTCTGGGTGATCTTCTATTGGAGCAGAATAACTGGACATGACGCGCTTCGTGTGGGAGTGCACAGGAAAGAAGGGGGCCGGAGAACATAGTGGTGGTGGTGCTCGCGTAGATTTTTGGGGGTGGGAATCCGTCGGACACGAGAAGGATACAGGAGGGGCACAGCAGCCGATTAGGGAAAGATTGGGAGGCTACTGGGAAATAAGGTTGGGTTAGGTATTTAGGTTTTTAGAAAAAAGAAATTAAGGAAAGGAAGAGAGAAAATTGTTTATATACACATGTGGACCTTTGGGTTTGACCTAGGTAAATTTGACTTTGGTCAACATCTCTTTGTGATGGGCCTTGGGCTTACATGAGGATGTTTGAGGGCCATAATTTGCATTATTTAAATGCAATGATTGGATTAAAATAAAAAGGGTGATGTTGCGCGTTTGCACATCCAGAAAATTATGAAAAAAATTTCCTATGAAGGGGAAAGTTGGATTTTTCATGAATTGTCCCATGGTAGGGATACCTCAATGCATTTTTGCATAAAAATGCCCAACAATTAGAAAATTGCACAAAGGCGGTAATTGGATTTTAATTAATTAAAAATACCGCGCACGGTGTTCTAAAATTAATTAGAAGTACAGGGGAATAAAATATGCGGGACAAAGGGTCTGGGACGTGGAGGATACAGAGTAGATGATTTATAAATTTTTGTTTGTACAAAACGGTCAAGATTGTGTTCCTAATTTCGATTGGAACGCACATAGGTACAAATATGTGATTTATTTAGAATTACGAAATAACGTCCGTGACGTTTATTGTGCGACTAAAATATAGCACAAGAAAGCAATATTAGAAGTTGCACAAAGGTTAGAATGGTAGGCAGGAATGTCTAGGATAAGGTTGTGAAACTTGTAGAAAGGCAATGGTAGTGAGGTTCTCCAATTATCGAAGCAACGGTAAGGTGCGCTAAGCGATATAAAATATTGTATAGTTAAATAAATGCCATGTTCTATTTCTAATTGGGTTCTAATTAGACCTAATTTCTCTATCTAGGCAAAGTAGACCTAATTTTGGGTGAGGGGGTTTACATCCATGCAGGTCAAGAGTCGCAATTAGAGCAATATCTTAGTAGTGCTCACCTAGGGTACCGCTACGAGCCTGCTTCAGGATATAGGATATAGGCTGAGAGTATACTCAATCACAACTAGGAAATACTACCAATTTATTCTATTGCTATTCTTATCAATTTGAATGCTTGTTTTCTTTGAATAATTTTGTCCTCCTTTGATGATGTCGTATCTTAATCAATATTGATTCTTTGTTTCATTTTGTCTTCAGGATGCCGCCGAAGACTCGATCCCAGTGCACTAGTGCAGCTTCATCGAGGTCGGTAACTTCATTGCCTCCGAGGAGGGCAGTACCAGCCACTGCTCCATCTGCTTTCGCTTAGAGGGCTGCTTCACCGGTCCAGGTGGGCGTTACTACAACAGCATTCAGGGGTGCTCCACCTCCAGTCTAGAGGGAAGTGCCTACAGTTTCACAGATGACCGTGCCTACAGCTTCAGAGGAGCTACCACCTCCATCATCGGCAGTTGATCCGGCGCAGATATTTTTGCTCTTTCAGCAGATGATGGAGGAACAGCGGGCCAAGGCCGAGGCCCAGCAACGAAAGTCAGAGGTCATGAGGTAGGGTATTGAGAATGCCCATCAGCTTGCACCCGCTGCAGTCGAGAGAGTCGTCTTAGTCCAGCAACAGGTGGCTCCACCTCCTCAGCCCACCCCACAGCAGTCGAGGCCGGGGACTATCATAGATTTCAAGAGGATGGGTCCGGAGGAATTTGAAGGCACTGAAAGAAATATTTATGTTGATAATTGGATAGAAGACATTGAGAGGAACCTGCGGTTGGCACAAATTCCTGAGAGTTTCCAGGTGGAGGTCGAAAGGAGCATGATGTTTGATATCACATTGACTTGGTTTAGGACAGACTTGAGGATCTCAGCACCTGGACTTACTTAGGAAGCTTTTAAGAAGCTTTTCAAGGAATTTTTTTCCCTAATGTGGCTCTTACTTCTCTCGAGAGCCAATTTCAGTACCTCATTCAGGGAGGTATGACGGTGGATGAGTATGCGGCAGAGTATTACAGATTAGGCCACTTTGTGGAGGGACAAAATCCTCGAGGAAATACCAGAAAGTTCATAAATAGTCTAAACATGGAGATTAAGTCTTATACCAGTGGATACTGTACATCTACTTTTGAGGAGATCCTGGCACAAGCACAACAGGCGAAGGATGACTAGGAGCTCCGCTCCAAGAGGTCGAGGGACACGGTAGGAACGAGTAGTAGTGCGGGGCCAGGAAAACTACCTCACTTTCAGTAGAGGCATTTCCAACAGGTGAGACAGCAGTTACCCGCACCAGTTAGAGCGCTAGGACAACAGGCGCACCAATTTTAGAGGCCAGCATAATCGGCTAATCCTTGCCCATTCTGCAAGAAGCCAGGACATGGATGGGATGCATGCAGGATCAGATTGGGCCAGTATTTGTTCCACGGATCAGGAGACCACTAGTTCAGGACTTGTCCTAGAGCTCCAGCTCATCCAGCTCAGGACGAAGTTCAGGCACAGAGAGCACCCACGAGACCACCAGCAGGACAACAGAGAGGACCTCTGTTGCCGACTCAACAGAAGAGGTTCGCGCAGTACCATCAGCAACAGAGAGGTGCTCAGCAGGGGCGAGCTTTTGCCTTGACCATCGAGAAGGAGGAACCAGTTGGTGATGTCATCTCAGGTTCAGTCTTACTGGATTCTTTTCCAGCTCATGCTTTATTTGATTCTGGTACTTCACATAGCTTTTTATCTGTATCTTTTGCTTTGAAGCATAATCTTGAGGCTGAACCGTTAGCGAAGACTTGCAAGATCATGACCGGGGGTCGTATTATCCTGGTTAGTGATGTTTGCAAGGATGCGAGAGTCATCTTGGCTGGCCGAGAGTTGAGCGCGTGTCTACTCGTAATGCCACTTCCGAGCTATGACTTAGTACTCGGAATAGATTGGTTGATTAGGTACCATGCCATTATCGATTATCTTGGAGGAAAAGTTTTGTTTCAACCGCCAGGAGAGCCAGAGTTTGGGTTCGCCAGAGACACCATGGATCAGAGAGAGGAAGTCTTCTATAGAGATATGGTGGAAAAGCAGGAGTCGCTACATCCTTTGATAGCGGAGTATATGGATATATTTCTGGAGGAGTTGGTGGGGTTGCCACCAAATAGAGATATGGAGATATATAGATTTTGTGCTAGGTGCAGAGCTAATATCATAGAACATCTATAGGGTGAACAATAATGAACTAGCAAAATTAAAGAAACATGTGAATGAGTTGCAAGACAAAGGTTTTATTCGGTCTAGTTCGTCACCGTGGGGTGCTCCCGTATTGTTTGTACCGAAGAAGGATGGGTTATTACGTATGTGTATCGACTACAAGGCTTTCAATAACCTCAATAACAATAATAAATATCTATTATCGCGGATTGGCGATTTGTTTGATCAGTTGAGCAGAGCGAAGGTATTCTTGAAGATAGACTTGAGATCGGGGTACCACCAGGTGAAAGTAAAGAAGTAAGACATTCCGAAGACAGCTTTCAAGACTCTGTATAGATAGTTTGAGTTCTTGGTGATGCTGTTTGGGTCGACCAATGTCCCGACAGTATTCATGAACCTGATAAATAAGGTATTTTATCAGTACCTTGATCAGTTTGTGTAGTATTCATTGATGACATACTGATATATTCGAAGACCCTAGAGGAGCACGAGAAGCACTTGAGGATAGTTCTGGAGACCCTCAGGAAGGAGAGGCTTTATGGCAAGCTATCGAAGTGTGAGTTCTTCCTTGATAAGGTTGAATTTCTCGGGCATGTTATGACAGAAGACAGGATCTCAGTGGACCCGAAGAAGATTTTAGCAGTTGTGTCATGGTCTACCCCGAGTTCAGTAGTGGAGATCAAGAGTTTTCTTGGATTCGCAGGCTATTATCGAAGATTTATTCAGGACTTCTCTAGAAATGCAGAGCTGATGACTAGGCTGACCCAGAAGGACGTAGAGTTCGTCTGGACGGAGGAGTATCAGGTCGCATTTCAGGAGCTGAAGAAGAGGTTGACTATAACCCCAATGTTGACGTTGGCATCAGGGTGCAGATACTAGATTTGAGACTTGGGTGCAGATACTAGATTCGAGACAATCCCTGTCAGGGGTGATATGGATGTGGCAGGTTTTGTGGACTTAACACAACTGACGTACTTAACGTTAAGTACGGGTGATAAGTTTCGATGACAATCGATATCAGAGGTAATATGGACATGATATTCGATAGTCAAGTAGAGAAGTTTGCTCAGAGGTAAGAAGGACATGTCAAACTCTACTGAGGAGGATGTGAGGACGATAGCTCAGAGGTAACGTGGACGTCAGCTAAACGATAGTCATACCGAGAGGTTCGGTACGATCATAGTATTTTTGTAAAAGAAAAAGGAAACGAGCCAGAGGTAATATGTACATGGCTGTTTTCTTTGGATGGGGAACAAGGGCAGCTCATAGTTTAGAGGTAATATGGACATGAACTATTTGCTTTTGTTGATAATATCCTAATGGGGAATCTTTAGTAGACATATTACTTCTTGCGCACTGGAGTGCAAGTAATAAGTTCGATAGAAAACCCTATCAGAGGTGATATGGACGCGATAGATTTTGTGGACCCATTAGTTCTTGCGCACCTGAGTGGAAGTAATTAGTTCAAAACAGAACCCTATTAGAGGTAATATGGACATGATAGATTTTGTTGACCCATTACTTCTTGTGAACTTGAGTACAAGTAATAGATTCGAGATAAGCCTTGCCATAGGTGATGTGGATGTAGCAGATTTTATCGAGTTAATACTGCTGGCGTACTTAGAGTTAAGTACGGGTAAAAAGTTTAGATAATGACCGATATTAGAGGTAATATGGATGTGATAAACGATAGTCATAAATAAAGGTTTGCTCAGAGGTAATATGGACATGGGAAAACCTGCTTGGGATAATTTGTTAAGACAGTAGTTCAGAGGTCATGTGGACGTGAACTAATGCCCAAGGAAACTGATTATGAGTGGTCTACTTGAAAGTGTGGATAGACCTGAAGGTGGCTCCACTGGGGTAATTTTTAAGGATCTACTGTCTTTTGCGTATTCAGGATTCCTGAATACAGACAATAGCTTTCATCAACCTTTTATGGAAGAGAAGTACATATTGTGCTTACATACTTGCTGGGGATGAACAACGGGGAACGTACACTATAAATTTTGGTTTTCCAACGATAATAAAGGGAGTACGAGTCTAGATTAGATATAGTACTTTTTTGAGGAACTTGTCAATGATAGATATCATGAGGAAGTCGCTATTGGGTTTTTTCAGCCGGTAGGCACTGTTGGAGAACACAAATTCCATAATGAATGGACCCTCCCATTTAGGTTAGAATTTATCGGCCATCTTGTGTGTCATAACCATCAGTCTTCTTAATGTCGAGACGAGGTTACCCACTTGGTAAGTCCTCTTCTTGACCCATTTATTGAAGGCTCCTTAGAGGCGCTTGGTATAACTCAATGCACTGTTGAGCAAAGAGATATTTCTCGTCGAGCTCTTTTAACTCTTGTAGCTGTCGGCGGTGATTATTGTTAACGGTTAACATGATGGACAGAGCCACTCAGAGTGACATAATTTGGATCTCGAGTGGGAGGACCGCTTCGCTTCCGTAAACCAAGAAGAATGGCGTACTGCCAGTAGGGTCTGGACCGTTGTGTAATAGGCTCAAAGACATTGACCCAACTCCTCATTCCAATCGCGCTTATTAGATGACACGAACTTCTTGAGTAGCTTTATAGTGGTTTTATTGAATGCTTCTGCCAGACCATTTGCTGCTGGGTTATAGGCAGTCGAGACTACATTCTAAATTTGATTTTTGTCACAAAATCGGTAAAAAACATAACTTACAAACTGTGGACCATTATCGTGGATGATCCTTCATGGCAAACTGAAGCGGTATATGATGTGAGGCTTAACAAAGCTGATCACGTTTGAGATCTTCACTTCAGCAAGTAGAACAACTTGCACCCATTTGCAGAAGTAGTCGGTAAAAGCCAAGATGAACCGATATCCCTTAGAAGAAGGTGGACTAATTGGCCTGATAATGTCCATTCCCCACGCTTTAAATAGCCAAGATGGTACCGTTGGGTGTAGGAATTCTGAGGGCTGGTGGATAAAGTCAGCGTGGAATTGGCACTCTTGGCACTTCCTCGCATAGTCAACAGCCTCCACTTCCATTATCGGCCAATAGTAACCCATTCTCAGGAGATGACCATGTAGCTTGGGTCTGGGTTGATGGGCACCACAAACCCCATCGTGATCCTCGTGGAGAGCCTGCTTTGCTTCTGCATTCGATGGGCATCATAGCATAAGACCATCATAGGAATGATGATACAACATTTTGGTAGTCGTTTAATAATAAAACCGGAGGGAACATCTTCTGATGGAAGTGGCTTCCTTTGGGTTCTCTGGAAGAATTTTATAGACTGCATAGTTTATGAATGGGAGACACCAGTCTTGGATGTCGGTGTCCAATTCAGCTGTGAAGCCTAGGCACATGCATAGGTTATTTTTCGAGCAGACCAACTCTTGCTTGACCACTATGATCAGTTGATGGATTTTGACCAGGACTGTCAGGGAGGCAGCGAGGTCAGCCAGAGCATCAGCCTCGATGTTCTACTGTTGAGGGACATGCCCTATGAATAACCCCTCAAAGGTGGAGATTATTTCTAGCGCAGCTTGGTGGTAGGGAATCAAGTCTTTGTGTCGGACCTCTTACTCACCCCAGACCTGACTGACTATCAGCTTGGAATCACCGTAGGCCTCCAGGCAGTCTACTCCTACTTGTTTAGCCAGTTGGAGCCCAATGATGAGAGCGTTATACTCTGCCACATGGCTCTGCGAGGGAGTAAGCGCGGTTGATGACCAAATCGTATGGAAAAATTAGTACTATCCCGATGCTAGCAATGATATAGCCTTTGGGCCCTGTTCTTGACGCACCGTCGAAGAACATTCACCAAATGACTTCTGCGCTGGTAGTCATGTTTGAGTCTGTTACTTCATTTGGGATCTCCTAGTAGAGCTTTGAAATTTTTGGTACGGGATGGACTACCAGGAAATATGCCAATGCTTGGCCTTTTACCACCTTTTATGGGACAAATACCATGTCATACGACTACAATAATATTGCCCATGTGGCTAGGAGAGAGTTGAGCGCTCCTGGTTTAGTCATAAGGACTCTGAGAGGATTAACTCACAAGATCACTTGGATAGTTTATCCTACCACGTAATGCCAGGTCTTTTGAATGGCGAAGACTAGAGCTTGGTACTCCTTCTCAATAGGGTTGTATCTGTGATCTGTGCCGGCCATCATTCTGTGGAGGTAGTAGAAGGCTTGTTCGTGACCTGCATCACTTTTTGGGCTAACAGAGCTTCGAGGGAGTGATCCATTGCCCTCACATATAGCAAGAAGGGTCTTCCCACAACGGGGGCCACCAATATTAGAGGGTTCATGAGATACTCCTTGATGTCGTCGAAGGCGTGTTGGCATTATTCGTTCCAGACAAAGGAGACTTCCTTTTTGATGAGCTGTGTAAATGGATGACAACATCTAGAGAGGTTTGATATGAACCTCCTGATGTATGCTAGTCTTCCTTGAAGGCCAAAAAATTCTCTTTGGTTCTTCGGCAGGTGGTTTCAAGGATTGCTTTAGTCTTGTCAGGGTCTACGTGGATACCCTTCGAAGTTATGACAAAATCCAAAAATTTGTCGCTCGAGACTCCCAGGAATGATTTGGTAGGATTTATCTTGAGCTGGAGTGCACACATCAGGTCAATTATAGTCTTAAAGTCACACATCATGTTCAACCCGAGCACACAACCCTGGCCCGTCAATAATAGCTTCGTCCATTAAAGAGATATTGTTGTACTACCTTCATAATCCTAAATTATGATTATGGGCTCCTTCTTATTATATGCTTGTTTGTATCCCCATGTTAAGATATCGAATGTCCGTCGATCAAATTAAGTTACTGGCAATTATATTGATCGACATCTTTTATCCTTATGTAGTACCACTCAACTTTATTTGTCATGTCAGATATGATCCACCTGCCGGATTTATATGACAATCCTTATGAGTTCCTTAAGGGGACATCAACAACCCGATGTATCGGAACATAGATTCTTTTTATAATCAATAGTCCATCATACACACAATGTCATTACCCAATTCATAGAGGTTATTGACCCATAATGAATCTCTATTTTATAAGTCAAAGTAATGCACAGTTCATATACATGTCTGTTATTATACCCGGATTAAGAGCATAAAAATCTATAATAACATAGGTGTTTATTCTCTTATATAGTCAGTACAAAGAGAACAACCTCAAGTGGTCATGTTCAATACACACAATGTTTACTAGTCTAAATGTAAAACCCCTATTCCTAAAAATTGTATATACTTTTTTAATTATTAATTAATAATTTAATTATAGTAATTATTGTCTAATTAGGAGAAATAGATTTTTATTAATTTTTATTTTAGGTGTTGGTGCACTTAGGGGATTTATGGGACCATTAGGAATTTTTCTGAATTTATTTCATGTAGGAGATCCTTTGGACAGTTGCTAGCTTAATAGTGTGCACAAATATATTTATTAAAATTTTTTCTATGTATTTATATATATATGTGCATTTAGTGGATTTATGGAGCAATTATGAATTTTTCCGAATTTATTTCATGTAGGAGACCCCTTGAGCAGTTGCTAGCTAAATGGTAGGTATTAATATAATCTAGAATTTTTCTATGAGGATATATATATATATATATATATATATATATATATATATATATATTAAAAGAATAATAAAAGGAAGAGAAAAAAACTATTAAATTACTAGTCCTTACTAATACTACCAACTATTAGCAACCATGCAGCAAAGGCCTTTTGCTACCAACTTAGAATATCCGTCCACTTTTCCTTCATTAGCAGCCAATTTCCATGCAAACCACCCGTTGCCTTTTTGAAAAATTCCAACAGACCCCCCCCCGTGACTAATTAAGCGACCGCCTCCTCTCTCCCTTTCATATATATATATATATATATATATATATATATAAACTTGTTTCAAATAAAATCCTAAGCCTAAATCATCCAAACCCTTCCACTTCCTATCTAGACCAAGAGAGCGCCGCCATCGCAGTCGCAGAACCCCGCCAGGCCGTCCAAACCGACCCCGACGACCGCGATCCCGCGCACTACAAAATTCTGCAGCGAGGTACCTGTGTTCCGGAGTTGTTTTCCGTCGCCTCGCTCAACCAAATGCCACCCCGTCTTCACCGATATGCTCACCCCTTAACCCTCTTCCATATCTGTGTGATAGTAGACCTCGAACAATGCGTAACCATAGACAAAAATAGTGTCAAAGTTGGCAGAAATAGACCGAATTCTGGGATCGCAGAAAACTGCGGTGACTACCCATATTTCCGAGTTCGTATCTCCCACCACAGAGATCCAAATTTGATGATTCCTTTTGGTATGCGTAGATCACTTGACCTAGTTTAATTTTTGTTAAATAACCCTAGATTATTAACTGCTGTAGACAGAATTAAATTCGTTAGAAAACCCTGCGAACACATTTTTCCAGATTTCTAAAAGTTATAAAACGGAGCGCGCCCTGCCAAACGGGACCGCCCCGTCGTGTACCAAGTATACCGAATGGTGCGCGCAGCATAACCGGACACGTTCAAGTTTTGGAAACTGATTCGGACGCGTGTGCACGCCGAAATCAGCCCGTATCCGCGGACACACACCTTTGTCGCAACTTTTGCGGAAGTCTCGCGCATTTTGTGCACGTTTGTCAGATTATGATAAAACTTGTGCCACTGGACTCGTGGTAACGCGGTGGTCCTGTGACCCAATTTTCATGTAATTCTGAGACAATTGACCAAGTCGCCAATTGGCGGGCCCTACGGTTGACTTTTTGGACGAAATTGTGTTCGGCTCATCGGAATCAACATTTGGACATACCGTTGGATTTGTATTGACATCTAGAGTTTGTTTGACCTATAATTTGTCCCATTTAGAGACTGTTACCCTTGGCACATTTTTCGGTGGACAGTGGGCCACACGTGGACCCCACTTTTACCCAAAATTACCGTTTTGCCCCTGTGTCCAAATTGGATGAAAGGGAAGTACTTTCTAGCTATTTTGCTTATTCTGGGAACGTTGGTGATATCTATTTCAGCATCCGAAGATATTTGTTCTGAGGCCGTAGCTTCTGATCTAGTGTGCTTGACTTCTGGACAGTACACCTTGCAGTTTTCTTACCAGGCAAGATACCTTGCCAAATTGTTTACATTACTTTGCATGCTATTTATATTTTTGTTTATTCATTGCCTGTGTAGTCTTGTTCAGTTATATTCATTGCATGTGTAGTTCGTTCAGTCATTACTATATATATTAGATATGTTGACACACACTTGACACCTAGTATCATGAGAGGACAATCATTAGGCATATGGGCTTTTAACCACTTTGGTAAACTGTAGTATATATTTTGCACTACAGACGTGTGTCGCGCTGGTCGCTACCCCCGAGGTATATCGATTTCTGTAGAGTCGTGCTGGTCGCTACCCCCGAGGTATGACGATTTTTGATGTCTATTGGCGGGTGTGTAAGTTGTGAGGCTTAGATCGAGTAGCCTAACCTTGCCCATACGTCGAAAAGTTGTCCTCATTTGCATTCATATAGGTTGTCTTGTACAGCGTACTTACATATTTTCTACCTATTATGCATGTTTACTGTATTCAAATTGGCTTACTTTTCTGTATCTTGTTACGTTCCTCTGAGGACCTGGTCCCCTTTCAGGTGTATCTGTTCTTGTGTATTTGTAGGAGCGCAGATTTGGATGGTTATATATGTTTCGTGGATGTCTTCTCTTCGAGCCCGTGGTCGTTGGCTGGTATTCTTATAATGTGTTTATTGTGTTGTACCTTTACCTTCGAGTTGGTAGTAGATTTGTTTCCATCCAACTATCATCCTTAGATACTTATATTGAGATCTAGATTCATAGATACTGGTTATTTATATATATTTGAATTTTGTGGATGAGATTTAGATTATATCCTGTGACTTGTGACATATGTTTATACCACTTGTGGATTAATTTTCATATTACAACGTACATGTGGATTTTGGTTTCCATATATTGGAGTTACCATATCCATGTAGCTGGCATGCTTACGTGTCCTAGTCCTATGTATTTTGGGACTGGAGCGTGACAGTAAACCTATAGTCAAGATAGACTAATACCATATTACACCACAACTTTTCCAATGTTTGTCCAAATCCATCTAGGTTGTGAACTATTTATATATTCCACAAAAAACTGATAATATGATCTTTTGTGTGACACCAAACACCATATTATCTATAATATAGAATATCAAACACTTGCACTAATATTATAACAAATACAACATGCTCTTCGTATGACTACTTTACGTGGATTGAGATATATGGTAGTAGACGGATATACTTGCCCCTAGACATGTCTGACACATCGTACGGTTACATAACTGTACTGATACGAGCATGTAAATAGGAAATTACCAAAAATAGGATTTCAATCCACAACTGCCCTGACAACTCTCTTTTCGAATTCTTTAATCTCTTTGAACCTCGTACTTATATTCTATCACCTTTACCTTGAATTCTTTAATATTGCTCTCCGTCTTCCCTTATTTTGGAAAGACGAAACCTCGTGCTGGTATAAGTTGACACTGATAGTACTAGATATACCCCATAAGGCTAATCACATGACCTAGTGACTCTCTTTTATAATGGATTAAGGGCATATCATAGATGATATGTTTGGTGTTAAAACTTTGAGGATTGAATAACAGGAATAAACAATTTAAGGAATAGTTTTCCTAGATGTATAGCCTTAGGTGATAGATAGGTAAATTTTAAGTTCGGTAGATTGTAAAACTCTCACCCAAAATTGGACCTACTTGACTGAGATAGTGAGACTAAGGCTAGATTGATTCCAGTTAGAAATAGAACACGGTATTTTTATTTAATTTTGCAATATTGTATCACTTAGCGCACCCTACCGTGCTTCGATAATTGGAGCACTACACTAGCCACTGCCTTCCTATAAATTCTACACCCTTATCCTAGACGTGCCCATCATCCAATTCTTGTCTTTGTGCAATTTTCTAATTGTTGGGCGCTTTTATACAAAAGAACATTTAGGTGTCCGCACCATTGGACATGACACATGAAGAAACCTATTTTTTACTCATGTAGATTTTCCTATGACTTTTTGGGATGTGCAACGCGCAACATCGCCCACTCCTTTAAACCTTGTCTTGCATTTTAAACAATGCAAATCTTATACCACCATTGACTTTCTACCGTGGCTTAATTTTAATTTCGAGGACAAAATTTTTATAAGTTGGGTAGAATATAAAACTCCTATTCCTAAAAATTGTATATACCCTTTGTAATTATTAATTAATAATTTAATTATAGTAATTAGTGGCAAATTAGGAGAAATAGATTTTTATTAATTTTTATTTTAAGTGTTGGTGCACTTAGGGGATTTATGGGACCAGTAGGAATTTTTCTGAATTTATTTCATGTAAAAGACCCTTTGGACAGTAGCTAGCTTAATGGTGTGCACAAATATATTTTTTAGAATTTTTTCTATGTATTTACATATATATGTGCATTTAGGGGATTTAGGTATTAATATAATCTAGAATTTTTCTATGAGTATATATATATATATATATATATATATATATATATATACACATATATATTAAAAGAATAATAAAAGGAAAATAAAAGAAAAGAAAGAGAAAAAAAAACAAACTATTAAATTACTATTCCTTACTAATACTACCAACTATTAGCAACCATGCAGCAAAGGCCTTTTGCTACCAACTTAGCATATTCGTCCACTTTTCCTTCATTAGCAGCCAATTCCCATGCAAACTACCCACTGCCTTTTTAAAAAATTCCAACAGACCCCCCGCCCCCCCCCCCCCCCCCCGTGACTAATTAAGCGACCGCCTCCTCTCTCCCTTTCATATATATATATATATATATATATATATATATATATATATATATATATATTAACCTATTTCAAATAAAATCCTAAACCAAAATCATCCAAACCCTTCCTCTTCGCATCTAGATCTAGAGAGCGCCGCCACCGCAGTTGGAGAACGCCGCCAGGCCGTCCAAACCGACCCCGACGACCGCGATCCCGCGCACTGCAGAATTTGAAAGCGAGGTACCTGTGTTCCGGAGTCGTTTCCTGTCGCCTCGCTCAACCAAATGCCACCCTGTCTTCACCGGTATGTTCACCCCTTAACCCTCTTCCATATCTGTATGATAGTAGACCTCGAACAACGTGTAGCCATAGGCGAAAATAGCACCAAAGTTGGCAGAAATAGACCAAATTCTGGGATCGCAGAAAACTGCGGTGACCACCCATGTTTCCGAGTTCGTATCTCCCACCACAGAGATCCGAATTCGATGATTCTTTTTGGTATGTGTTGACCACTTGACCTAGTTTAATTTCTATTAAATAACCCTAGATTATTAACTGCTGTAGACAGAATTAAATTCGTTGGAAAACCCCGCCAACACACTTTTTCAGATTTTTAAAAGTTGTGAAACAGAGCGCGCCCCGCCAAACGGGCCGCCCCGCCGTGTACCAAGTGTACCGAATGGTGCGCGCAGCGTAACCAGACACGTAAATGTTTGCGAAAACTGATTTGGACGCGTGTGCGCGCCGGAATCAGCCCGTATCCGCGGACATACCCCGTATCGCAACTTTTGCGGAAGTCGAGCGTATTTTGTGCACGTTCGTCAGATTGCGACGAAACTTGCACCACTGTACTCGTGGTAACGCGCTGGTCCCGTGACCCAATTTTCATACAATTCTGAGACAGTTGACCAAGTTGCCAATTGGCGGTCCCCACGGTTGACTTTTTGGACGAAATTGTGTTCGGCTCATCGGAATCCACATTTGGATATACCGTTGGGTTTGTATTGACATCTAGAGTTTGTTTGACCTATAATTTGTCCCATTTAGAGACTGTTACCCTTGGCACATTTTTTGGTGCAAAGTGGGCCACACGTGGACCCTACTTTTACCCAAAATTACCGTTTTATTCCTGTGTCCAAATTGGACGAAAAGGAAGTACTTTCTGGCTATTTTGCTTATTTTGGGAACGTTGGTGATATCTATTGCAGCATCCGAAGATATTTGTTCTGAGGCCGTAGCTTCTGATCTTGTGTGCTTGACTTCTGGACAGTACACCTTGCAGTTTTCTTACCGGGCAAGATACCTTGCCAAATTATTTACAGTACTTTGCATGCTATTTATATTTCTGTTTATTCATTGTCTGTGTAGTCTCGTTCAGTTATATTTATTGCATGTGTAGTTCGTTCAGTCATTACTATATATATTAGATATATTGACACACACTTGACACCTAGTATCATGAGAAGATAATCATTAGGCGTATGGGCTTTTAATCACTCTGGTAAACCGTAGTATATAGTTCGTACTACGGGCGTGTGTTGCGCTGGTCGCTACCCCCGAGGTATGACAATTTTTGATGTCCACTGGCGGGTGTGTGAGTTGTGAGGCTTAGATCGAGTAGCCTATCCTTGCCCATACGTCGAAAAGTTGTCCTTATTTGCATTCATATAGATTATCTTGTACATCGTACTTACATATTTTCTACCTATTATGCATGTTTACTGTATTCAAACTGGCTTGCTTTTCTGTATCTTGTTACGTCCCTCTGAGGACCTGGTCCCCTTCCAAGTGTATCTGTTCTTGAGTATTTGCAGGAGCGCAGATTTGGATGGTTATATATTTTTCGTGGATGTCTTCTCTTCGAGCCCGTGGTCGTTGGCTGGTATTCTTATATTGTATTTATTGTGTTGTACCTTTACCTTCGAGTTGGTAGTGGATTTATTTTCATCCAACTATCATCCTTAGATACTTATATTGAGATCTAGATTCATAGATAATGGTTATTTATTTATATTTGATTTTCTTGGATGAGATTTAGATTATACCCTGTGACTTGTGACATATGTTTATACCACTTGTGGATTGATTTTCATATTACATCGTATGTGTGGATTTTGGTTTCCATATATTGGAATTGCCATATCCATGCGGCTGGCATGCTTACGTGTCCTAGTCCTATGTATTTTGGGACTGGGGCATGACAGTAAACCTATAGTCAAGATAGACTAATACCAGATTATACGACAACTTTTCCAATGTTTGTCCAAATCCATCTAGGTTGTGAACTATTTATATATTCTATAAAAAACTGATAATATGATCTTCTGTGTGACACCACACACCATATTATCTATAATATAGAATATCAGACACTTGCATTAACATTATAACAAATACAACATGCAAATATTTGCCCATATGATACTCATTTAAAAATAAGAAAATATAGTTAATACAAAGTGATGCCTAAATATGGGATACCCAGATCCATTAGGAGACCTACCCTAATTTCTCCTCATGGTCCCTGCCGTAGCCTATATATATCATCTATTCTGTGGCCGTCATGGTAATAAGGTAATAAAAGTAAGCAGCTTTCTCTAAATTCATTTTTTACATAAGAAAAGAAAGAGGGTCAGCCAAGAAGAAAAAAGGGTTGGAAGATCGTCGCCCACACGACGTTCAATCCAAGGAAGGAATACGTGCAGAAGATCTTGGGGTTGCTAACAGATCAAGGTTACTTAAACCTTCATCTTCTTCTCGTTAATTTAGTTATAATTTTTAAACCCTAGTTTCCTCCTTTGAAGGGTTATATTATATA
Source organism: Iris macrosiphon (assembly GCA_036927795.1). NCBI lineage: Eukaryota > Viridiplantae > Streptophyta > Magnoliopsida > Asparagales > Iridaceae > Iris > Iris macrosiphon. The sequence goes on from JAYESA010000001.1 coordinate 59,180,722, forward strand.
TTAAACTTGTTAATCTTCTATCGATCGATATGCACACTAATCTGCGATCTTGGGGATCCCCAGTTCCACCACTTCCTGCTTTGACTTGTCCACTGTCGGAGGCTGGGATGGACCCAGATCGGATGTTGTAGGTGTAGAGATTGGGAGCACACCATTATCAGGGATGTCGTACTATCATTGATATGCCAATCCTAACCTTGTCATTCCTGCTATAGCTTCTTCGGAAGGGAGAGAAACCGTGTAGCAGGACTTGGACTTCTTGCCCTTGGACTTGTTGGCGGAAGGTGTTGTCTGCTGCATCAAGTCTGGATCAAGATCTGGATGAACCCACATGACCTCTCCCCGTGATGTGGAGAGCGGTAACTGCCCGGCTGTTTGGTCATGTTTTGGCGGGAGATTGACAACCTCCATTATTGCCCTGGGGATCAGGATCACTCCGTCTTGGGCTTTCGTTGCCGAAAAGTTATCGAACTGGAGGGATTCAATGTCAGCGGCAACTATTTTGTCATCGAAGTCAAAGATGAGGGCCTTGGTGTCAAGCAGATGCTGGATGTAATGCTTCAGTGTGTAGAAATTTTACGTCCAATGGTGGACGTATCGATGGTAGTGGTAGTGGTAGTACTTTGAATTATTTACATCGACTGCCTCAACATGGCGTTTGACTTTAGGGAGATGAAGCATACTTCCCTTCATTAGCACGTCAAATATTGCTATTTTGTCATCATGTTTGAAAGAATAAGTTTCCTTCGATTTCGGGACCTTTGCAATCTTTTTCTCGGACTTTTTGGTTATATTGGCAAGAAAGGCCTTCTTCCCCTTGCCATCCCGGGTGCTATTGTCGTTGTTGTTGTTGTTATTGTTGTTGTTGTTGTTATTATTGTTGTTGTTGTTGTAAGGGCCTTTTCCTCTATCATTAACAACGGGGATCTATATTCCCAAGAAGCGAGCGTCCCATACTTTCTTATCAGCACCGACATTATTTATGATGAACATCGTCTAGTCTTTAAACTGAGAGTATCCCATCTAGAGTCTGACTGTGGAAAGAAAATTTCTCCAATAGGTGTCCATCAACGTGGATAATGGTTACCGGGGGATAACTTTAGCGCCACTTGCCTGTATCGCTCGATGTATTCTCGTACAGACTCTTTTTCTCTTTGCGTGATATCCATTAAATATGACACCATCATGTATTTCCCCTATTATAGAACCGAACAAGAAAAAGACCTTTGAGATTGTCAAATGATAAAATATAGTTGTCTTGGAGGCTGCAGAACCAATCGAAGGCTATTCTAGACAATGCCCCGACAAAGAGCTTGGTTATGATGGGATTGTTGTAAGACAGATGCCCCGTTACCATCTTGAAGTAACTCATGAATTAATGGGGAGATTCCTTCCTATCAAACAGAGTCAAGTTACAGGGCTTGTACTTGGGTAGATACGGTACATCTCTCTACTCGAGGGATATGATTGTCGGATCCTGAGATCGCATAGTGAGTCCCGATTGCTCATTGAGTCTAGGCGGGTTCAGAGTTCTCGTACCTCCCGTATTGCTTCTCGGGCTTTATCAACTCCAGAAAGGGCAGATGATCCAGGCATGGGATAATTGCCACCAGCGGGTGGAGCGGTTGTATTTGATTCCTCGTTAGTCTCGGGGTCCAGGTTTGCTTGACCAGAGGCCCTTGCTAGTTGTGAGGCTATATTTGTCTTGATCTCCAACATTGACTAGGTCAAGGCTTGCATTGACGCACTCATGGTTTTTATTATGGCCTCGAGGGTTTCAAGGTGCTGTCGATTATTGGGGCCCTCCTGATCATCCCCTACCATGTACGTTGTTCTCACATGGAAAGAAATTGATGGGACGGTGGATATTGCACTTTCCGACTCAGACCCTTGTAGTAAATAGTCATCCAGAAAAGTTGTTTGTGTCGCATCCTCTTCGGACTCGGAGGGAACACTACCCCCAGTGTAGTAAGAGGCGTCTTCTTGACGAGTGTAGCTACCCCCAGGGATCTCAGCATCTGTTCCTTGTGAATCACCATCTTCTAGGAATGCCGGATTATCATAAAGGTCTGGGGGATTATAATCCCCAGCTTGTATAGCTATCTGAGGCCCTGGGAAGAACTACCCCCAGTGGATGACAGCTTTTTCTATGAGAAGGTGCCCAGGAAAATACCTTCCGTGGGTTGCATTGCCTGTCCTCCTTGGACCCGTCTTCGTGACCCGCTGGCCGAGAGCGACGGACTGGAGGTGCTGGACTTTCGATCTCCCCTTGTGGAGGGGGCCTTTCGAGCAGAATAATATGAGACGAAAGGCAGCTCCTCTTCCTATGGTGCTTGCACCTGTTCTCCGGGTTGCAGCCGGGTGGGTGCCTTTGGTTGCAGCCACTGGAATATCGACTGCCTATTTGTGGATACTGCTAATTTATTAAAGCAGTAGTTGATGATAATGCTGGCACAGTGATACCCTGAAGAGGATACTTCGTATGCCATAGTTGATTCCCTCGCTTTCCACTTATGATTGATCATGTTGTATAAGTCAAGCAAGGGCTTATTCACCTTTGCACTCTTCTTATGAGCCCGGGTAGACCTAGCACATGGGTGCGAAGGTGTTTACTTTGCTTCCTGACCTGGGTTCGTACAAGAACTTTCCCTAGGTTAGTAATGGAAGACTCTTTAGACTGACCATGTCCAATTGCCATTGCTGGTTGGACGCATAGGTAAATTTTGTATAACTTTCCATTAGGGGTACGTATTACAATTAGCGGCGCCTGCTGACAGTCGATCAAATGAGCAATTGCTTTAGCTTGGCAAGCTCGCATTGCCCTAAACTTCTTTTTCCTAGCATATGCTGGTGCATAGTTAGAAGAGTCCAAGTTTATATCTTCGTCTTTCTCAGCATGTCTCATAGAGTCAGCGCTGCGTGAGATTCGGTCAAAGAAGAAACTTATGTTGCTGTCCTGGCCACATGCGGCCATCTGCTTGGGGCTGTCGATCGGTGCCACATATTTCTCCTTATGTGGCCTTTGACGTGGCCGCATGGAACATATCTTAGCGCTCAAACTTCGGGCTTCGTAGTATTTTCCTCTATCAGAGCTCAAGTGCTAAGCACTTTCCTTGTCAAAAAAAGTTGCCGCATGAGTTGTCAGCTCGTGTGGGTGCATGATCTGCGTGGGAAGGGAGAGAGACAGGGAGTGCATGCTCCGCAGTTGGGTGAGGCACAGAAGCCTTTGTAACCCATGTCATACGGGTCTTCTTAGGCTTTGCCAGCCTCGGTGAAGCGCTGCCCTTAGAGAGCATTTTCTCAAAGGGTTGCTGGTCGAAGCGTACAACCAGCATCCTCCGGGTTGAACCTAGCTTTGACATGTTTGACTGAATCACTACCTTCTCATCAGTAGAGAAGGATGTCCCCAGCAGAGTCGTCACCTTGTTCGCCATTAAAGTAAGTTTAGGAAACTTTTGTTCAAGAACGACTAAAAATAGTACAAAGAAATCCTAGACAAAAAATCTAAGTAAAATATTTTTTGCTCTAGGAAATATAAAGATGGAGATCGAGTACTGCAGTGACTCCTTCGCTCCATTGACGGTTCGACGAGAGAATAATGATGCTATATTCTCTCTTCTCTCTCTTGAGCTTGTGTTCACGTATGTAGCTCGCCTGGAGGGGTATGGTCTCTGAAGCAGAAAAACTAGCCCTTGCAACGTCTAAGTTTCACCTATTTATAGCTATCATGCTGATGGACTATAGGTGCCACATATGCTTCTATTTGGTGGCCGAAGGGGGCTCCTTCAACAGAATGTGGTTGCAACTGTAGTCGCATACTATGGGCAGGCTGCCACGCTAATTCGGTTGGGATATGTTATTGTTGAAGATCTCGATGATTCTCTTATTTTGTTTGCGTGACTTGGTCTGCTTGATACGTGGCCCACACTTAGTTGGAGAGAATTACTTTAGTCGCAACAAAAAGATTTCATCTCAGGGAATCCTACCACTTTGAACGCATGGATTCTGGGACGTATGGGACATAAGGAACGCATTGAGCGCATGGAGTCTGGAACGCATGGGACCAGAGATGCATGGAATACATGGGATCTGGAACGCATGGGACCAGAGACGCATGGAACATATAGAGTCTGTAATGCATCGGGCCAGAGACGCATGGAACGCATATAAAACTTTGTCTTACATACACGTGGCCCTATACGGCTGTATAGTGACAAAAGTAATAATGACGGTGACGTGAGCACCGATGCCAACTGTCCATGGCAAAATCGATGCGTTCAGAGAGTCATTTTTGTCATGATTCTTTATCAGACATAATCTTTGTGTCAGGTCTTTATGTGGCCAATATTGGGGCACATTGATGCTGCTTTTCTGGGCCGCATAGTCATTATGCGACCTGACTTCTTCTAAGTCAATCTTGAGGTGCATGTTTATTGGATGCATGGATCTAGAATTTCCATGCTTCAACAGACATATTTTTATGGTGGCCCATGCAGGTCGAGAATATATTGCTTCAGTTACGTTACTGTACGGAGTAAGCTTGCATATAGAATTAGAGTATAGAATCTTATTCACTTGATCACCTTCCTTTATTCCATTTTTGAACTCTCATTTTATTGCTTGATTTTCATCTAGTTTGATCATTTCCTAACATATATATTTTACTTTGGTACTTGAGAAAGGTTGGAAAGATGACTAGTACTAGGTATATATGCCCCCTAGGTCAAACACAATATAGTTAAATTTTTGTAAGTTGTGTAGCATGTCTTAAGACATAGAGTCCCATAGTTGTTAAGATACACAAATGAGGTATAATTGAATGTCACTGAATAAATGCTAGCGTAAGGAGATAGTGTTTGCCAAGACTGCAGAATTCTAGTAGTACGAACCATAATTGGTCAATCATAGACTTAGACAAGAAGTTAGTATGACAACTGTAGAGGCACAAACACCGAACGAGTCTTATATTCTTGATGAACTTTAGCTATTTGTACTTTCATTCATCATAATCCCACGTACTTATATTTTTGGACTATCTTGACTTATGTTAACGTTATAGCCTAGTTTTGCAAGCTTATTATTTTATCGATCTTGTTAATGATATATGTGTTATTGGGGGCCCACACTAATACATTATCTAATTAGAATTAGTATATATGGTTTGATCAACTTTAGTCCACTTGGTTCGCTCTTCATATTACTATTTTACGTAGATTGAGATATAGTTGACTTAGTTTATTAGATGAATATACTTACCCTCAAGACAGGTTTGAGCATATCGCATTTGTTACGTAACTGTACTGATATGAGCCTACAAATAAGAATTTACCAAAATAGGATCTCATCCACAACTATCTTGACAACTCTTTTTTTAATTATACCATCGCCCTTGAACCTCATATTTGTATTCGATCGTATCTTTCTTAAACTTTTTACTTTTGTTTCTCGACTTTTCCTATTTTGAAAAGACGAACGCTCGTGCTTGATGGAAGTTACACATATAGGAAGTACTATTTATATGTCCCATAGGTTAATTGCATTATTAGGTTTTATCTTTTGTGATAAGGATGTATTATATGTGATATAATTTAAGTTAAAAGTTTTGAGGATTAATGGACACTTTTGATTGATTTGAGAAATTTACCTTAAAGGTATAGGCTTGAGTGGAATATTAATTGATTCTAAGTTGGGTAAACGTTATAATTCTTAGAGGAATAACAATAATTTATTTGAGATAATGTGAAAAATAATAATAATAAATAAACTTGAGGATAATGATTTGACTTTAAGGAAAGAATGTCTTAAGGATTAAATTTTATTTTTTGTAGATAGATTGAATTTAAAATTTTATAATTTAGGTTCTGATTAAATATCAAATTTTGATGATTGAATAAAAAAACTTAAAGTTTAAGGATAGAAATTAAATTTGAAATTTTAAGTTTGGAATAAGATTAGATTGAATTTTAATTATTTAAATTCTAGAACAAATTATGATAGATTGAATTTAAATTTAAATATTAGTTATTTAAATTTTGAGAAAGATTGGATTTAGATTTAAATTTTAGAATTTAAATTTTAATGATTTTATGAGTAGAAATAAGGGCCATAGTAGCCATAAAAAAAATTCTAGAGTAGAAAGGCATCATTTTAGACCATTGGATTATGTAGAACTCAAGAATGTTCATATATCCAAGAAGTGGCAATTCATCCTTCATTCTATCAATAAGTATTCATCTTGGGTTAGTTATCTCTTTCCACTTTCCTTTTCAACCTCGATTCCATGTGTAAGCATTTAAGGTGCTGTAATCTTTTTGTGCCATATTATCTCATCAACCGCAGACCAAATCGACCTTTAGAAAATTAATGCAATTATTCTCATCTCACATTTCCGAGTTTGAGGTGCGGTATCTCGTACTTGACTCATTTCTTCCTCATGACATCCTCTTATTCTTAAATTATGGTTTAGTTTTAATTTTGAGAACGAAATTTTTATAAGTTGCATATAAGGTTATCCCCCCTATTTTTTTTAATTAATTTTTTTGAGATATTCACTTAGCAATCGTGAGAGTTATAGATAAACTAATATTATACCTAGATCATACCACCCAAAAATATGTAACACTATGTTAAATATAGCTTTTAGAGACTAAAATATAGCTTTAAATATCTATTTATAGCATTTTAAATTTTTTGGAAAATTTTTGGATTTTTTTAGAATTTTTGATAATTAAAATTGCAAAAACCTATTTATCGATGACCTTTCCAAATTTATTTTGGGGACATAAGAAAATATTTTGGTGTCAAACTTTTATTTTAGGGTTAAAATGCCTATATATTTTTTTAGAATTTTTCTGAAAAATTTAAGTATTTATTTTTAGTTAAATAGAGCAAAAATGAATTAATAAATAATTTCTGCGATTAAAAAACTAAATTACACAGTCAGCAACTCAGTCAACTACCTAGTCATTAATGGAGGGGCCACCCGTCAACATCTTTGCCTATATATTTATGTTATAAACCCGAACCATTCAACCGTAATATTAGATTAGAGGAGAGAGAAAGAGGGTTGCTTCGTACGAGACTTTCGAGTTCGTCAACCTTCGTGAAGGCCTAGCGACCAATCTAGACGTCGGAATCATGCACCATTTTTTTATGCTAAAACTATATCGAGGTATGGATCATGAATATATAATTTATTTTCGATAATTAGAACCTAAATTTCTATAGAATTATTTTAGTCTCGGTTGTCCGAATACCTTTTTGGTATGCTATTTTTGAGATTTCTATAGATCCGGAACTTGAATTCTTGATCCGTTTGATATTTTGGAAAGCTGAAAAAGAAAAATTTAACATAAATAAGTTTCCATAATTTATTAGATTAATTTTTTAGCCTGTTTAATTTGTGCAAACCCAAGACCCCTAGCGATCTAGCGATCGGTAAAACTAGAATTTGTAACTGTGATATCTTGCAAACGATGCGAGATTTGGGTGAACTGTCGATTATAGCATTCTTGTCGCATTGAAATATATAAGATGGTGTACTCAAATTTTATATTCGTGTTAGTTAACTTTTTGGTCAACTAAATACCTCGATTTGCGTGCCACGATTCTCGTGTTTGTAAACTTGACTCTAATGGCCTAGAATTTATAGTTAATATACAAATCAGATTTTAATATAGGAAAACTAGAATATTAAATAATTTTATTCAGAATTAATAGTAAATATCTTAGAAAATTGGTTATTTAGGATCACCGGTTATTCGTAGAATTTGTAGATCTAACTTGTGTTAATCTTTCTACGATGGGTACGTGATGGATGGCGATCGTTCATGGTTAGACTCTAGACTCACAACTCAATGTATTTGGACAAACACAGGCATGTATACATTCACGATTACTGCTTATTTACATTCATTTAAGCTTATTTTATTTGTATCATTTATTTTCTTAAATATTTATATTATTAAACTGCGCATCCAAGAAATACTTAGGTAGAACGACGAAGTGCGTCGTTTATTGCCTTTTTATTTTACTATGCATATCGACTTAGAGTTAAGAGACTAACCTGTGATTTTGAGGCATCTTAATATTTTATTTGGACATGACACATGTGTTACACAAGTTGTGATTCTCATATAGATCATCAACTTGCGTATTAACTGAACATCAGTACGCAACGGACGTGCGATAGAAAATAATTGCTGATAGAAATGTATGCTAGAAGACATGGCAATTATCTAAAGGTATCATGTCGTGGATATGACATGGATAGTAGCATGGGGTGGGAAGGACAACTATTAGTGTAGGACTATTATTTATTTACTTTCCTCTAGCTGGTTGCTAGTGACTCGGTTGAGCACTACGTATGTCTAGCACTTTTATTTTTTAGAAGAGCCCCTACTTATGAATGTTGTCCTCAAAAGTACATTTCACATAGAATGGTTATGAGACCTTTTGGATGTTAATTTTTATTATTTTATGGCATGCTTTTATGTATCTTCTTACGTCCTTCTGAGGACCTGGATATGGATTTTTTTCCTAGTGTAGACGGTAAGGACTATCCACGGGCGTACCGACCGGGACCTGATTCTTTATTTTATGTTGAGGAGGTCTTACCCTTGATATCTCTTAATCGATGGATCTTTTCGTTGATACTCACTTTTTTATTATTATTTTATTTTATATTGGAGTTCATCCTCCTCTCTCATCTTAATTTAGATAATCATTTGGTAGTGGATTTGTCTCCACTCGACTATCATTTTGGATTATTCAGACTTGATCATTTTGATCTATTTAATTTAGTTTATTTCTTTATTGGTTGACTTATTCTGTGGATGAGATTATTTGTGTTTGTAACTTATATATACTATTTGGGAGCTCAATTCATATTACAACGTACGTGTGTATTCGTAGATTCCATAGAATGGATTAGCCTACAGATTCATATTAGAACTGGTGCCAAGAACCAGTCCCAAAATACGTAGGACCAGGTATATGTGAGCATGACAACCATATGTATATCGCAACTCCAATTTATGGAAACCATAATACATACGTATGCGGTATTATGAATAATAATTCATAATCGATATATAATGTCACAAGTTATAGGCAATACTAATCTCATCCACAAAACCAAATAGAAATAAATAACGAACTATGGCAATAAACCAAGTATGAAATAGTCGAGAAGAACTAATAGTTGGGTGGAGACAAATCTACTACCAACTAGGATATGAAAGAAAACATAATAAGTACATCATCCAGTGATTAAAGAGGCTCGAAGGGACGACCTCCTAGAAAGAGAAAGAAGTAGCAAGTCCTAGTCCATTCTCCTGCAAATAGTTATGATCGTCTATACCTGGAAAGGGACCAGGTCCTCAGAGAGACCTAACATGATAAATAAAAGCAAGCTATATAAACTGCAGTAAGTAAATAAATATACAAAGGATGTTCTAACCATCTAATGTACAATTTAGAAGACAATCTTCGTACATGTGAGTGGGATTGTGGGCTCATGTTGTCACTACCCAATTCTAGAAAATAGGATTTTTTTTTTGGTAAATTGTGTATTAATCATAATTAATTTTATTTATATTTAATTAGTGGTTGTATTTATTTTTATTGGTTGTTTTAGGATTTTGGCTAGTCTTGACCCATGTCAGACCCTAGTGGACCCATGTCAGACCCAACCAACAACCTTATCAGACTTATTTATGGGTTTAGAATAGTTATTATATTTTTATTTAGTTAGTTGGAGAGTTTTGGATTGGTTAGAATGGTTTTAGAAAACCCCAAACCTAAACCC